>OX451738.1:594991931-595486104 GCA_948472305.1 Vicia faba
ATCTACTTGACCAGCTCAAACAATTCAACAATCATTTCTGGATGGCATCTTTAAGCCCATCTCCGTCAACTATCCATCATATCTCCAAATGGCATCTGTAAGCCCATTCCCGACATCACAATACCTGTAGCAAGCCAGGAAAACTATCTACATGAAGAGATTGAAGATTAACACCTGTAACAAGCCAGGAAAACTATCTTTCTTTCTCAGGTCAGAGATTAATACCTGAAACCAGCCAGGACAACTATCTCACCGACCAACCTTTTCAAGATTCCAGATCAATACCTGCAGCAATCAAAAGATTCTTGCAATCCCTTGCAGCAGTCAAAGATTCACTTTCCCTGGCAGCAGTCAAGATTCTATTATCTCCAGCTATCCAGGATTCATCTATCCTCAGCAAGACATCTACTCAGCTTACATGCGCATTCATTACATTCATATATCATAAACATTGATATAACATATGTATTGCATCATACCTTTCATGCAACATAACTTTGTGTTTCAGCTAATATTTTACCGTTTTCAGGATAAGATTAATAAAGCTTCGACTTTTGAAAACAATTCACGGGTTCTCCAGACACGGATGTTAACCTATTGCTTATTCAACTCCAAGACCTCTGAAAACAGTTTACGGGTTCTCCAGATACGGATGTTAATCTATCGCTTGTTCAGACTCAACCTCTGAAAACAGTTTACAGATGCTTCCAAACACGGATGTCAATCTATTGCTTATTCAGACCCCCAATTCAGAGACGTTCCAAACATGGATACCTTTCTGATACTCACCCACTCACCAACGACATACAGTTCAACGAACATTCTTGGATGGCATCTCTAAGCCCATCTCCCGACAAGATTCTGTCACATCTCCAGATGGCATCTATAAGCCCATCCTCCTACCAACAATTTCCAGATGGCATCTTTAAGCCCATCTCCAAATGGCATCTTTAAGCCCATTCCCTCAAACTACGCTTTGACGAGTGCAAATTTTTTGGGCACTCTAGTGTCCAATCTCCTTTTACCTTCGAATCGTGAACGACAAACTTGCCAATCTAACTCTTCAGGTTCAAGAAGATTGAACAGGGGCAACTGTTGTACTCAAAAATTTGCCCTCCCTTTTTCACAAGAAATCACAGCTTCGGGTTTTCCCTTATTTTTCAAATTGGCTCAAGAATCGGTCAAACAAAATTTTTCTTATCAGTCTATCCAAATTAGGGTTTCCATTGATTTTGAATCAGTCAAGCAGGTTATTAGGGTTTCTATTGATTTGGTTGAGTTTGGTTCAGGGTTTGATCAAGCAGACGCTTCTTTGACAATAAATCCAGAATTAGGGTTTGCACGCGCATTCTCAAAAGAATTTGAATCCACAGTGTCTAAATTGACTGTCACACTGCTTTGACGCTTGTTCAAGATTTCAGTTTGTTTCTCAAAATCTGAACCTCTGGGATAGAAGTTGAGGTTTCTGATTGAAAGTTTGAACCTTTAGTTTGATCAGTAAATAAAAAGGTGCATGGACATTTGTACGTTTAACTGTGCAAAGCGTGCGATTAATTGGAATGTCGGGCTTATTGCTGGTTAATGCGGGGTTGTGAGACTACAACGTTTATTAATTATTTATTTTATCTAAGTTAGAATAATTGGGATGTACTTCCAGTTATTTTAATTCAAGAAACTTAAATAATTAAATAGACAGTGAAATAAAGAATTATCTGACAAAAGGACTTTTATTTATTTTTAATTATTGGTACAAGTGTTATTTGAATACAGTAAATTTATTTACAGTATTTACAATAATGTTTATTACAAATGATTAGAAATAAAATAAAATCATCCTAAGTTTCTTGAAGTCTTCATCTTCTACTGCTTCTTCCCTCTCCCCAATTGATATTTACCTGCAAAGCCAGAAAAGGAGAAGTCAATACAGTATGGATTAAAAAGGCATTCTCAGACAGATAATAAAAAACTCATCATTAAAAGTGGGTGGCCGGAATCAGATTGTTTTGATTTTCATCATATTTTGCTCATCCTCTTTGCAAATCACAAGAAGATTCTCTTCTTGGTTCACAAAGAGGAAAGCAAAATTGTTTGCAAGCATATGAATTAATTAAATACAAGGCAGCATATTAAACAAAATGCACAAAGCTGCATAAATTCAAATTGTCAAAAAGGCAAACCAAACTGAAATGCCAAACCAAATTGCAAGTTTCAAACTAAGCAAACTAAATCACAAATTCAAAACTGTCCAAAGAAACTATCAAAAGGCTGTCAAAGAAGATATCAAAGGCAATGCAGAAAATCTGGGAGATAAGTACAAGATGCAGAGGAAAGCTAAAGTTGCAAGCAAGCAATATTGTCAAAATCTCTTCATCATTTTCCAGCCAGAACCTTTTCAGAAAAAGTACAGTTAAAGCAATAAAGTATGCTTTAATAGAGAGAGAAAAGAGAGAGAGAAGTAGAGGGCTCTTACAGTTTTGCAGGCTTAGAAGATAGAAATATAACAAAGAGTTCAGTTCAGAAAAAGAGGGGGCAGAACACATAGAACACACAAGATACCACAAGAACTGTAAACAGCAGAACCTACCTATAACAGCAAATCTGTATCCAAACCTGCATGATACCAGTTACTAAACCACAAAACTGTATCCACCCCCCCAAAAATCAAAACACCACAGGCCTGCATAAAACACAAACTTCAAACTTGTGTTAAAAAGATAAGCAAGCCTGCCTATAACATCAAGCCTGCACCAAACAACCAGAAGAAAACCTCTAGAAGCCTTGAAGCCTGTACCAAACAAACTGCACAATAAGCAAGCATTCAAGCCAAGCACAATAAACCTGAACAAACTCAGTGTCCAAGCCTGTCAAAACTGTACCATACAAACCTGCCTCAAACCTGTCAAAAACTATACAAACATTCAACCTGCCTTCATTTCAAATCCAAACTCAAGCAAATCCAAATATCAAAACAACACTAGCAAGGGCCTCAGAGTCAAAATTCATCATCATTGGAAATCAATCAAGCAAAAGAGAGGAAGAAAGTCAGAACAATAGCAAGCTTTCTCAGAGCCAAGCTCATCACAGGATCAAACAAACAAGCAACTCAGAAGCACAAGTATCTCAGTTTAAAACTCATCATTGAAAATAAATCCAAGCATCCTCATAACAAGAAGTTCATCACAGGATCAAACAAATCAAGCAAAAGAGAGGAAGAAAGTCAGAACAATAGCAAGCTTTCTCAGAGCCAAGCTCATCACAGTATAAACCCAAATCAGAAGAAGAAAAGAAGATTCAGAAACGGATGCCCTAGGGTTTTCAGAAGCATAATATTCATCACTAAACCATTCAAAGAAGAAAGATACGAGGTTACTAGGAAGCTAGCATCACCGTCACAGCCTCCCTCGCCCGGTCGCCTGAGAAACGCCGCCGTCCAAACTCCCCGTCTCCTCTCCAAAAGCAGAACAAAGGTATTATTTCCTCTTTCCTTTTTTCTAACACCTCACACAAACACAAATAATACATAAAGATCAAAACGTGTCCAAGATTAATAACATGCAAGAGATAAGAATCCAAAACCCTAAAACGCGATAAAGCAAAACAATACCTTTTGAATCATCGCCTTAAACAAGCCGTGAAGAGAGGAGAGACTGGAGGTGGCGTCCGGCGGCTGAGGCGAGTGGAAGGAATCAGAAGCTCTGTTTAGAGCGAAGAGGACGATGAAGAAGAAAGGAGAGCAGCGCCGTTCGTTCAAACACAAACCCTATTCTGAAGCAAAACATCACAAACCCTAACAAAAACTTCTCAAACGCGTTTGGGCCTGCCCCACTGAACCGCCTAAGCCCAATCATAAAAATGGCGCCTGCACCCCCCTTTGTGAATCTGTTTCATTTTGTTCTTTGGGCCAAACATCTCCTAAGGCCCATTTAACTCTTTTTTTAATTATATTTACAAATCAATCTCTTTTTATCACATTATTTCCTTTTATAACTTATTTTGTTAAGAAAAATAATATATTAACTTTTGTACAAAATTTTCTTAATGTTTATTACATTGTAAAAAATATGTAAACAATAGTTTTTTTGTTTTAAAGACTTTTTTTTAATTAAATCTTGTATATAAAACATTAACAAAAATACCTAAAAAAATAGAATTTTTTAAGATTAAATATTTCTTTCTTTAAGAACTTTTTGTTTATATATAATTAACAAAAACATAAAAATAAATAATAATACTTAATACATTAGGTTAACATTTTAATCATTTGTAAATAATCATATACATTTCACAAATACTTTTGATTCTCTTTTATCCTTATACTTTGCTATATTTTTACATTGAGAATGCGATGATTCGATTTGGTTGTAAATAATATTTGGACACTACTATCCTGATAAGACTCATCCCCATTTGTAAACATTTGTACCCCCATCCCCGGATACTTATTTGTAATAGCTTAGACTTTAAATTTCCGCAATTTATCGCTTTCTATATATTGTATAGTAATTAGGGTTTGTATGCGAAGATTCAAAATCAACCGCTAGATAACCTAATACAAGACAAATGCATGAAAATCAATACACAATGCACACTTGCACCCCTAGGGTTACACCACTTGTTGCCTTAAAAAATGGGCCATGGTTGCATGTTAAGTGTCTTTGGCAAAACAAAAATAAATCAAATGATCATAGTCCCTCGATGACGTTATCAAGTTGCCTAAACAAAAATGATCAAGTCCCTTAAGAAAATGGCCAAAGATACTTGACACTATTGCCTCTATGGTCTAATACAATGACCCGCGCCTGTCCCATTTACATCCTAACGCAAGGTTGTTCACCAAATACAATGGTGAAATAACACTGTTAAAAGGGTTAAAAACATAAGATAGATCTTTGAGTAAAATAGGGTAGACAACTCTTAGTTACTTGATCAAACTTGCAAAACACACTTGCCATTTTTCAAAACACACACCACAACACAACTTCCAAAAAACTTTCAAAAAACATTGAATTATCTTTTCAAAAAGACAAACACCTTTGTAAAACATTCAAATACGAATTGTTACAAAGGTTTCCTAGACAAGGCATCTTTTTCAAAATATTTTCAAAAACCACACACACAAAACACCATTTCAAGCAATTGAAAAACAAAGGCAAGTGATCTAAAACAAGTAACTAAGAGCCCATGGATAATCATGGATGAAAGGGGTGCTAGCACCTTCCCTTTTCATAATCTACCCCACGAACCCACGAAAACATCTCAAAGGTCTTTCCTGTGCTTTTTGACCTTTCGTTAGGATAAAATGAAAAGTCGGTGGAGACTCTTGCTAAACCGAACAAATGCGAATACAAACGCAAAACCTCAAGTCAGTTCTCCCACCGTATCACAACATCCTTTTGAGATTTTCAAAGAATGGCCCTAAGGCGAAAAAGTGAGGATTGGTTGATGTTTTTTACCTTGAAAAAGGATTTAAGAAGGTTATATTGTTTTTATGCATTTACCAAGAAGAAAGGGTTTTAGTCTTAAACATGCAAAGGGAAAATAAAATATCTAAGGAAAACTATCTAGATCTATCCCTAATGTTATCATACAATAATTGATCCTATAGGAGAGGTTTGAAAGGGAAAACACTACCTAAGTTAGCACACATGGATTACAATCCTAATGTCTAACTTGCATCAGAAACGAAATAAGTGAATCCTAAGGGAACATACAAAGGTGTAAAGAAAAGCACAAGCACAAGTGAAAACAAACAAAGTCGAACCAAAGCTAAAACAAAATCGAGTGTGAGCTAACAACAAACAAAGAGTCTAATGGATCTCAAAGTGGGAGTAAGGAACTCTTTTCACTTTATTAGCTTGAGCATCGACATCGAGTAACAACTCGAAGCGTCAATGTTTAAAGAAATATGAGCTAACATCATTGAAACGAATGACAAAGTGTGGGGGTTGGTTATGAACCCTTTTCCAATTTATTTGACTCAATGGACAAGAATAAGCACGATTCAAACCGTCAACGTACAACGCGAGCTAAGAACAACATGGACTAGAAAGTGTGGGGGTCGATTGCAGGCCCTTTGTTCCACTTATTGTCTCGATAGCAAGCACAAAGTAAAAAGAAATGGGAGGGGAATGGGATTTTTCTTCGTCGAGGTCTTTTGCACACAATCAAACACAAACATTACCTCATTTTGAAGACTTTACAAAATAAACATCGCCTCCTTTGAGGACTTCAAATAGATTTGTCCACCTAAAGTAGGGACTCCCAGTCATGCATCTCTATTCCTACTTCTCATGGCAAGGAAAAGAAAAGACAATACGGAAAATTAAACCAGAAACAAAGTAATAAGAAACGAACAAGAGTTCATAGAAAGCAAGCAAAGCAGAGAACCTGGAAAACTTCGTACGAGCTAGCATCAACAAACAAAATGGTCAGAGATTGTGCGCTCGGCATATGTGCCAAAATATCGACAATGTGAAAATAAATCACATGTGAAATGTGTATCGGATACATCCGCATAACAAACAGTACACCTGCATAAAAATTCACATCCAGACAAAAAACAAAAGGAGTGTATATATCTCGTAGAATAAGAATCAAAATCAATCGCGTCAGAAGCCAACTCAAATTCATAAAGAAAGTTGAATACGAATGCTTTTCAATCGAATAATCAAGACTTAATTACACGATTGAAAGCTCTCTCGAAATGCCTTGCACAAGTCAACAAACTTGTTAGTAATAACAAGTAGTTACAATAGGCATCAAGTATCCACGTCACAAATTAAATCAAGATTAAAGTGTGAAGAAAAGTAATCCAAACAAGCATTGGAACATCAACATCAAAAAATAGGAAGCATTGCCGTCAATATATGAACCGCACAAAATATCAATCCGAAATCGTCACAAATTGACATAGATGTCGTCCAAGCACCAAAGCAAAGTCACTTGAGCATTAACCATTAATTAAATCATGCATTATGCTCAACTTATTGAAACCGGTCAGCATTGCGCCGTATCACAAAATCAACTGAGAAATCGTGTCGAAAACGATAAATCTTGACATCAACGGTCCATAAACACATAAACATGCTCAAGTAAGCATCAAATAACTTTCGAAAAGATATTTACAAGCCATTTGCAATGTCCGGGCAGCAACATGTACATGTATCGGAATCAGACAAAAATGAGTTTAAAACTCACAATGAGTTTAAAACTCACAAATAGATACATAAAAATGTTCACTGATTCATGTACCGTCGCTTAGAAATTACAAATGCTTTGTAAAAGTTAAATCCACATTCAAGAAATGATTCCAAGCCTTAAATCAATTATTCGAAATTGCATTTAATCGGATCAAAGCATTTTAACATCGAAAAAATTAATTCACCATCAAATTGATCTGAAATTGCATTAACACATGAAATTCACATCAATTCTCATCAAAACTCCATAATCAAAGATTTAATCCAAAATTCGGTATTCAAAATTAACATTAATTTTACCGGTTAAATTCAAGATCTAAATCAATTAAGTCATTATATAACCAATTCCACACCTCAACATCATGATCAATTTAAGAATCAAGCATCTCAAATAATGTTTAAGAATTCAACTCATGTAATAATCAATTGAGTAATCAATTCACAAAATCAATTATGAACATAAGCAATTAAATGCAACAAGATTCAAGAAATATTACCATATCGGAGCTTGAATCAGAGGTGAAGAGGTGATGGCCAAAAAAACGCGTGAAGAGAGGGATTATCTACGGCGGAAGTACGTGAAGGAGAGAGTATGTCGTCAGAAGTCGCGACAGAAGGGGAAGGAGACAACCGGAGGTTGCGTGGAGGCAAGATGAAGGGAGGCTGGAGGTCGTTCACATGGAGGCAAAGAGATGAGCTAGTGGAGGAGAGTGAGGTTTCCGGCTTTGAGAGGAGGAAGATGAAGTTTGTTCTTGAGTTTTTGCTTTTAGTTCTTGAGGAAATTGAGATAAAGTTGAGAGAATTTGGTGTTTGATTTGAGAGATTGGGAATAATGAGTGAATTTGTGTTGAAATTTTAATTTCAAATATTTATAGAGTTGGCTCTAAGTCTTGTTTGGCTAGTGCAAATGTTGATTTTTCAGCTTATTTCATGTACCAGTCAACATCGAACCCCAAGCTCATTACATATAATGCAAAATCCTGAAGCGCAGCCTGAAACAAAAATGTTGATGACAAAATTTGTGATACGGTGCCAAAAGAATTGTCCCGTTACAATAAAAATTAAGCAAGTTACGATGCTCTAAATGGCGAGAACCCAGTATAAAAATTCACAGTGCATATTTTTTCAGCTTATTATGTACTGTTTGAAAACAAATAACAAGCTCATGTCTTTCAGTGCGGAATCCTGACGAACAACCTGAAAAAAATCGTAAATGACAAAATTTGTGACGTCGTTCCGAAAGAATCACCCCGATAAGATAAAAATCAAGAGAGTTATGATTTTTCGAATGGAGAGAAACAGTGGACTTATTTTTCTATCTTGAAATTTTCAGCTTATTTTCCTACGCACTTTAGGAAGTGAGCCATAACTGACGCCTTCGAAGAACAATATGAACTTAGGACCTGAAGAAAAGTTATAGCTAATAGAATTTATGATCTCACGCTTCAAGAATCATCTCGATATGATAAAAATCGAGAGAGTTATGATTTTTACAATATCGAGAAACAATCTAGTAGAAAACCATTTCGAGGTGCAATTTTCTCTGGTAATTTGTACTTTAAGAGATCTTTTACAAAGAATTAACTCGTGTCCCGAACACACGAATCGAAGATAAAATCAAGAAGGATTTTTCACCAAAAAAACCATACAAAAAAGTAGAACCGAGCGAAACTTATGAATTTTTGAACATCAGATAAACAGTGGTTCAACACACTATTTTCACGGTATTTTCACTCTACATCTTCAAAGTATTCGGATATTCAGAGATCTTCCTCAATGAATTGGCTTCCGATCCAAACACGAAGATTGGAGGAAATTACAATATGGTTCAAACTCTTCCAAAACCAATAAAATATGATCTTCCGGTCAAAGGTTATGAATTTTTAAGCATCTGAAAATCGGCGAACCAGTAAATCCAATGTATAATGTATTTCAGGTATTTTGTGCTTTTGAAAATCTTCCTCACAAAATTAGCCTTCGACCTGAATAGGTGAATTAGAGAAAATTTCGAGATGATTCTAAAGACTGAAGAATCATTCACAGACCATTTTCCGGTCTGAAGTTATGAATTTCTGAGCTTGGAACACACAATACTGAATTTCTGTCCGCACTATCTCAAATCAATTAAAACGCTTGACTTTTTGCATAATTCAGAGCATGCCAAGACACATGAGAGCTTGATATGATGATGAATTAATTAGTTCTTAACTGAATAGCTTGGAACACGTGCGGGGTGCATTAAAAATTTGAAAACCCCGAGTTAGACTTCACAATGCTGCTTAACAAAACAATAGTCTTTCGCAATTCTTTTCACAAAGAAAGACCTTGATTCCCTGAGTATAGGCCCAATGACATGTATGTATCCATATGATGATGAAGTATAAGCCAATTAGGGTTAAAATGTAGAGGGATAATTTTTGGGTACAACAGCCGCCCCTATTCAATCTTCTTTAACTTGAGGGTGAGATTGGCGGTAGCCTTTCGAACAATCAAGGTAAAATAGGATTGAATACTCAATAGAACCGTAAAATTTGAACTCTGAAGATAGTCAAATATTATTCATTTTTTGGTTTTCTTTATTTTCTATTTTTTGTTTTTCTTTGTGAATAGGTAGTTATCAGAGGATAGAATTCTTTAAGGGACGTATGTCAGGTCAAGATTAGACACACTAAAGAGAGATCACACATACATGTTCGACAAGGATATTGGACACTGTGATACGGTGGCATAACCGACTGTTTAATACTGGTTTTACATTTGTGTTCACAAAATGTTGTGGTAAGCAAGAGTCGCCACCGGCTTTTCTTTTATCCAAATTAAGGAAAGGGAAAGAACATAAAAAGACCCTTTCAAGATTTCCTGAGTAAGGGGGGAGGGGGTAGATTATGGAAAGGGAAGGTGTTAGCACCTTTTCCATCCGTAGTTATCTACGGGCTCTTAGTTTCTTGCTAGTTCACTTTGCTTTTGTTTGAAAATGTTCTTTGTGGCGTGGGTTTGAAAATATTTTGAAAACATCTTTGTAATGATTCTCGTTTCTATAAGAATGCGTACAAAGTGTTGGTTTTGAAAATAGTTTAAAGAAGTGTTTGTGGAAGATGTTTTTGAAAGTTATTTTTAAAAGTGACTTTGTAATGATTCTCACCTCTATAAGAATGTGTACAAAGGGTTTTGACTTCTAAAAATGTTTCAATTGAAAGTGTACGTGTAAAAATGATTTTGTTGTTGTGAGCAAGCGAGCAACTATGAGCATCCTACCTACTCAAAAGGTCTAATGTTCTTTTCCTCCTCATTTAGATGTTGATATCTTACCATTGATTGATAAGAAGCCCCACTGTTGGATGTATGAAGGACATTCAAACGGACGTTACGATCACGAAGACAACTTGGCAAGAAATTTTAGTAACTGTCCTAAAGTTCTAAGCTCACTTTTAACTGAGGCAACGTCGAGAGGGTCATCGAGGGACTTGTGATCTTTCAAACTAGAGGACAACCACTAAAACTTCTCACGTTTTGAGAATTGTGACCGTTCTTTCGAAGGCAACCAAAGTGGGGTACCCTAGAGGTGTATATGTGCAATGTGTGTTATGTTCAGTTATTTTTTTTTATCTTTTTTGTTAGGTTTGCCAACGTTTTTTGTTTTCAGTCTTGTCATGAAATCTTAGTTACTAGCAGTTAATATATATACAGGAATTTAAAGTGCAGAAATGTGAAGTGCGGGAATGTAAATCCTACGCTATTGCATGGCTTTGTGAGAGGTACATTATAGAAATGTGAAAAGTAAAGTCCTGGTTACTATTACAAACTGGGAAGCAGTTACAATAAGATGAAAAAAATGCGAAAATAAATAAATGCACAAACAAATTAAAAAATGGACGTCTAAATCCTAAGGAAAAGAAATCTTTTTGTTTGTTTTTTTATTTATAAAAGAAAATAAAACTTAAGTCTATTTAGTTTTAAATTAAGGAAAAGGTTAAAATAATTAATTAGTTAATTAAGAAAATTTAATTTGATTAATAAAACACTAGCCTAATGTTTTTTTGTAATTTTGATTTAATGGTTAGTTTTAAAAATAGAAATCATGAAAACAAAAATAAAGATACAAAGGGGGCATCCTTCGATCCAGAGAGAAAAGGGGACTTTTTCGATCCAGGGGGAAGTTTCCTTTCGATCCAGGGAAAGATGAGATTTTTGATCCAGGAGGGATGTTGCCTTTTGATTATGTGAAGGGTGTTACCCTTTGATCCAGTGACAGGATGTGGCTTTCGATCCAGAGGGCGTTGCTGAAAGGGCCTGATGGATCACCTGTGAGGGTACTGAATCTGCAAAGATATGTTAGCAAAACAAAAATGCAGGTCCTGAGTATCGAAACCCAGGTCCTTCGATCCTGTGCGCGTTAGCCTGTTCAGGCTAGATCTGCAACAAGTGTTAGAAACAAAACAAATGCAGACCTGGGTGTCGAACCCAGGTCCTTAATCTTGAATTATAAATGTTAATGTGTCATGAAACAATCAAAATTAACTTAATATCGAAGGTTTGTTACCAATGAGATGTTTTGTTTCGATGGAAACGACTTGCAAAGTGTTTAGGCACGCCTCCTACAAGATTCAAGGAGTAAGTGGAATGTTATTGAAGGTTCCTTCGATTCGGATTACTCAGGTGTTTTTTTGATAATTTTGGTGTGGCTTATGAGGCACCGTATGCGTGTGAGGTAATATTTGGCCAGTGAGTGTGGCAAGAGCGTTTCTGATATTCGTATGGTTTTTTCTTTCTCCTTTTTTTGTGTGCTTTTCTCTGCCCTCTGCAATGTGCCTTAGGCCTTTTATTTATAGGAGCGTGATGGTAATGGCAAGAAATAAGCCATTAACCATGGCTTTGAAAGCCATGAGACAAAAATCGGACACATTAAAAGACTTCCTTTTTTGAAATATCCATGCCCCTTTGAGCCTTGGGATGAACCTGGACACATTTGGCTCCTTCGAATGCCCTCCAACATCGCTCTTTGATTGGTCTATTGTTACTTCCTTCTAATGGCTTTCTTTCAACTCAAACCAATCGAAACATCAACTCTCCCTTTCTAACTGGTCGAAGGTTGCTTCAGCTCTCTATCAATCAAAGGCTTTGTAGGAGCCTCCTCACTTTCTTTCAAATTTTTCCAGGCCTCATCATTGTGGCCTTCGATTGAGTCCCTATTTGCCTTGTTCTTCGATTCACTCTGACACTAACCAACTAAACCAATCGAAAGACTTCAACCTGGCCAGTCGAAGCTTTCATCGAAGAGTGCTAATTTCCCAATCAAAACTCCTTGTCCAGATGTCAATCGAAAGACATCCTGTTCAGATTCCAATCGAAGGACCTTGTTAAAATGCCAATCGAAAGACCTTGTCCCAAGGCCAATCGAAGACTCCTATCCAAATTCCAATTAAAGGCACCTTATCCCAATGCCAATCGAAGACTCCTTTATCTTGAAAAAAATTTATTTTTCTTTAATTAAGTGTTTGTGGCCACCCATGTAAGAGAAAATCTTGGAAAACATGAGAGAGAAAATTTTGAGGTATAACAGCTGCCCCTGTTCAATCTTCTTAAACCTGAAGATGTAGATTGGCTTGTTTGCCTTTCGTGATCTGAAGGTGGAAGATGATTGAACACTAGAGTGCCCAGAAATTTGCACTCGCATGAGGTAACACTGATTTTATGATGGCGGGAATGGGCTTATAGATTCCATTTAGATAAGATGAAAGAGAGTCGTCGAAGATGGGCTTAAAGATTCCATCCAAAGTTGATACTGATTTCACACATGGTCCCTTTGGGGGTTCCTGTTCCTGCTTTCTGAGGAGCAATCCGCTAGGGAATATGGGTTTCTGTCATTCTCCTGCTTCAGGAAAACTCTGTGGGGAATAGAGTCTATGAGCTTTAGTTGTCAAAGGCTCTGCTGAAGAGTTATCTTTGGAGAGATGAAAGTTTGCTGTTTTCTGGTTGAAATCCAGGCTTCACAGTAACTTGTTGGGGAAAATGGAATTAACTGTATCTGGAAATGTATCAGAAGAAACCTGTGTAGGGCTGTTTCACCTGGTCGTGTAGATATTTTTCCTATCTAGTTTCAGGTATTGATCTATAAGTCAGCTGTTCGCAGATAGTTGTCCTGTCTGGTTTCAGGTATTAATCCAGAACTTGAAAATTGATGGTCGTTGAGATAGTTCTCTGGCTTGTTATAGGTATTAATCTCTGACCTAAGAAAGAAAGGTAGTTTTCCTGGCTTGTTACAAGTGTTAATCTTAAATCTGTTCATGTGGATAGTTCTCCTGGCTTGTTACAGGTATTAATCCACAGTCGGTCGTCCACATATAGTTCTCTTGTCTTATTACAGGTATTAATTCGGAACTTGTTTTTATTGGTTGTTGAGATAGTTCTTCTGGCTTGTTAAAGTTATTAATCTCTGACCTGAGAAAGAAAAATAGTTTTCTTGGCTTGTTATAGGTATTAATCTTCAATCTCCTTATGTAGATAGTTTTCCTGGCTTGTTACATGTATTAATTTGGAACTTGAAAATTGCTGGTCGTTGAGATAGTTCTCCTGGCTTGTTACAGGTATTAATCTCTGACCTGAGAAATAAAAATAGTTTTCATGGCTTGTTGCAGGTATTAATCTGGAACTTGAAAATTGTTGGTCGTTGAGATAGTTCTCCTGGCTTGTTATAGGTATTAATCTCTGACCTGAGAAAGAAAGATAACTTTCCTGGCTTGTTACAGGTATTAATCTTCAATCTCCTTATGTAGATAGTTTTCCTGGCTTGTTACAGGTATTAATCTTCAATCTCCTTATGTAGATAGTTTTCCTGGCTTGTTACAGGTATTAATCCATAATCGGTCGTCCACAAATAGTTCTTCTGGCTTGTTACAGGTATTAATCTGGAACTTGAAAATTGCTGGTTGTTGAGATAGTTCTCCTGGCTTGTTACAGGTATTAATCTCTGACCTGGGAAAGAAAAATAGTTTTCATGTCTTGTTACAGGTATTAATCTGGAATTTGAAAATTGTTGGTTGTTGAGATAGTTCTCCTGGCTTGTTATAGGTATTAATCTCTGACCTGAGAAAGAAAGATAATTTTCCTGGCTTGTTACAGGTATTAATCTTCAATCTCCTTATGTAGATAGTTTTCCTGGCTTGTTACAGGTATTAATCCATAATCGGTTATCCACAGATAGTTCTCCTGGCTTGTTACAGGTATTAATCTGGAACTCGGCAACATTGGTCACATAGATAGTTCCCCGTCTGGTTCCGGGAATTAATCCATGGCTTGCTGTATTTGTTGGTAAACCCGTCTTGTTTCGGAAGTTCATACCACTTGGTCGTATAGATAGTTTCCCCGTCTGGTTTCGGGCATCAATCTTTGACCTGGTGTATAGGTTGATAGTGTTTGTCTGTTTGCTAATTTAACCTGAAAAGGTAAAATCAGTTTCATGCGATGTCATGATGTATGAATTGCATGATACTCTCAAAATAAATGAGATTGTGATATATGCATTTGTGCTTCATATGCTATGATGTTTGTAGAAATGATATATGAATGCAATGTATGAACGTGTCAGTTGTTCCATAGTTGTATTATTGAATTAGGGAAACAAATCCCCAATTGTTGGTGGGAGTGAAGAATGTAGGTCTTCAAATTTTGTTTGAAGTTGAAATGTTGGGAGATGAACTTCCGTTGTTAGAGAAATAAACTCTTTTGGGGAAGGTAAACTCTGTGAACTGAATTGTTGCTAGAAGATAATCTGGAATAAGTATCAGGATGACTTCCGTCTCTGTATCGTACCTGAACCATTTCTAGAAGATGATCTGAATAAGTATCAGGATGACATTCATCTCTGAATGGTACCTGAACTGTTGCTAGATGAGAATCTGGAGTAAGTGTCAGGATGTCATCCGTCTTTGGATCGTACCTAAACTGTTTCTAGATGTGAATCTGGAGTAAGTGTCAGGATGACATCCATCTTTGGATCGTACTTGAACCATTTCTAGATGCGAATTTGGAGTAAGTGTCATGATGACATCCGTCTTTGGATCATACCTGAACCGTTTCTAGATGTGAATATGGAGTAAGTTTCAGGATGACATCCGTATTTGGATCGTACCTGAACTATTTCTTGATGAGAATCTGGAGTAAGTGTCAGGATGACATCCTTATTTGGACCGTACCTAAACTGTTTCTAGATGAGAATTAGAGTAAGTGTCAGGATGAAATCCGTATTTGGATCGTACCTGAACTATTTCTAGATGAGAAGTCTAGAATAAGTGTCAGGATGACATTTGTATTTGGATCTTACATGAACCATTTCTAGATGAGAATTTGGAGTAAGTGTCAGGATGACATCCGTTTCTAGATCGTACCTGAACCGTTTCTAGATAAGAATCTAGAGTGAGTGTCAGGATGACATCTGTTTCTGGATTGTACCTGAACCGTTTCTAGATGAGAATCTGGAGTAAGTTTCAGGATGACATCCGTTTCTGGATCGTACCTGAACTGTTTCTAGATGAGAATATGGAGTAAGTGTCAGGAAGATATCCGTATTTGGATCGTACCTGAACTGTTTCTAGATGAGAATCTGGAGTAAGTGTCAGGATGACATCCGTATTTGGATCATACCTGAACTGTTTCTAGATGAGAATCTGGATTAAGTGTCAGGATGACATCCGTATTTGGATCGTACCTGGAGGCCGGAGGAAAGGACTCTAACCAAAAATATCAAGTATTACATGTCCGGAGTTGGTAGCAGACACATAACAAGAAAGAGACCGGAGGAAATGACTCTAACAAAGATATCTATAAATACATGTCTGGAGTTAGTAGCGGACACATAACAAGAAAGAGATTAAAGGAAAGGACTCTTACAACGCATATCACAACTAAATGTACGGAGGAAAAGATATATACGATGGAGACCGGAAGAAAGGACTCTATCGAAGATATCAAAACTACATGTCCGAAGTTGGTAGCAGACACATAACAAGAAAGAGACTGAAAGAAAGGACTCTTTCAAAGATATCGAATATATATATATATATATATATATATATATATATATGTCTGGAGTTTGTAGTGGACATATACAAGAAAGAGACCAGAAGAAAGGGCTTTAACGAAGATATCAAGAATACATGTTTGGAGTTGGTAGCAGACACATAACAAGAAAGAGACTGGAAGAAATGACTCTTTCAAAGATATCGAATATATATGTCCGGATTTGGTAGCTACATATACAAGAAATATACCGAAAGAAAGGGCTATAATGAAGATATCAAGAATACATATCCGTAGTTGGTAACGGATACATAACAAGTAAGAGACCGGAGGAAAGGACTCTTACAACTGATATCACAACTATATGTCCGGAGGAAAGGACATATAGGAAAGATACCGGAAGAAGGACCCTATCAAAGATATCAAATATATATGTCCTAGATAGATATCAAACACATAACAGGAAAGAGTATGGAGGAAAGGACTCCATCGCTGGTGTCAAATAAACATGTCCGGAGTTGGTAGCGAACATACAAAAGAGACTGGAGGAAAGGACTCTTACAGTGGATATCACAACTATATGTTCAGATGAAAGGACATATACGAAAGAGACTGAAAGAAAGGACTCTATCAGATATATCAAATATATATTCAGAGTTGGTAGCAAACATATAAGAAAGAGACATCGGGTATATGCCGGTTAAAATTATACATACACAAAAGAGGAAGAGACCGACCAAAGAAAGCTCTAATAAGGAATACTAACCAAAGATAGACTCCTAGAGAAAGATCACGATCAAAGTCGAACTTACTAGGGATAAAATATACATGTCTGGTCAGAGTTAGACACATATGAGGAAGAGACCGACCAAAGCCGACTCTAACTCAGGATGCCCGAACAAAGAAGAACCTATAATGATAAGGAAACTAGCCGAAGGTAGACTCTTTAGGAAAGAACGCTGATCAGAAGAAGACTTACCGTGGATTCATAGATGGATTGAACCTGGATAAAGTGCCGACCGAAAGCGAGCTTACAAATGGAAAAGAGACCAACTGAAAGGACTCTAAACAAGGATTTCCAACACACGTTAGACTTTGAGATGTTGCAATATGCAAGAACTACAATATCCCTCAGGAGAAAGGAGAAGTGTAATTCTTCAAAAGTGACAATTATATGAATTACCACACACCAATTATGGATACTCGAATACTTGGGAAACAAGAAAGGTTATGCACCAACTCTTGCATGGGAAAGGGAAATTCATGATTCACTGGGAAAAGGGAAATACCAAAGACTCAACTGGTGGTAAACCAAAACAGACTCAGTTGGGGAAACTGGCCAAGACTCCCGAAAGATAAGACACTTAATATGAAGTGAAATTTTGGAACTCATCAGTTGGAGAAAAAACTCGGGGAATAAAATCATGAGGATTATAATATGGTGGTAGAACTGACTTAGTTGTTTTGTATTTTATCTCAATTGTTGCGAATAGCAAGAGTCGCCATCGACTTTTCTTTTATACAATAAAGGAAAGGGTGAAAAGAACATGAAAGACCTTTTGAGAATTTTCTTGAGTTCGGGGGGTAGGTTATGAAAAGGGAAGTTATTAGCACCCTTTTTATCTGTATTTATCTACAGGCTCTTAGTTGCTAACTCACTTTGAAAATGCTTTGTTTGAAATATGTTTGTGATTGTTTTTTAAAGTATTTTTGAAAAGTTCCTTCATTTAGGCGAAGTTTGTAATGATTCTTGTCTCTATAAGAATGTATATAAAGTGTTGACTTTTGAAAACATTTCATGTTTGAAAGTGTTGGTGTGTTTTTGAAATATGTTTTGAAGAATGATTGTGAGTAAGCAACTATGAACGTTCTACATACTCAAAAAGTCTTTGTTCATTTCCTCCTACTTTAGACATTGCTATCTTACCATTGATTGATAAGAAGCCCCATCATTGGATGTGAAGGGACGGGCATGGGTCATCGTATAGTCATAAAAATGCAATGTTGTGAGATACCTTAGCATTTTTCTTAAGGGTCTAAGATCATTTTGAAGGAAACATTTGAAGCGTCATCGAAGGACTATGATCTTGTATTTTGATTGTTTTTGCTAAGGTGTCTCACATGCATAACATGACCATTTTCTCAAGGCAACAAGTGGAGTTAACCCTAGAAGTGCAAGTGTGCAAATGTTTATTTTTCATGCATTGTTTTGTCTTGAATTAGCGTTTTCTAGTTATTAATTTTATCTTAACATACAAACCCTAATTACTAGCATTATATTGAAAGCGATAAATTGCAAAAATTTAAAGTTCTACGCTATTACATCATTTGGGAGATAGGGATTACAAATTTACAAATAGAGGGATGACAAGTAATTAAACCTAATTACTATTACAACCATATTGAACTTGAATAAATAATATACAAAAAATGTAAAACAATAACGTACAAGGAAATAAATATGATATATAAGAAAGAGACAAATGTTTTTGTTTAAGTTTTTTGTTATGAAAAGGTTTTAGGTTAATTAAACAAAAAGAAATAAATTAACTAGATTAAATTAATTATCAATTAAATAAGGAAAAGAATTAAATTTGTTTAAGAAAATAATTTTTTATCTTTTTTTAGTTTAGAAAAGGAAATAAAATAAAATATTAGTATATTAAATATATAAATAAATAAATAAAATATTTTTGGGATTTTATAAAAAAAAAATTTAAGAAAACCAAATAAAAATAAAATATAAAATAAAAGTCAGGGGGTTTAAAAATGGTTTAGGGGGTTAGATAGAAAACCGTTTTTTGGTTTAGGCCCAGGGCCTATTTTTGTTAGTCAGAAATAAAAAATAAAAAAATGAAAATGGGTTGTGTCTTATAAGTGAACAGGGGGGGTTATAAGAAGCAAAAATGACAAAGCCCAAAGGTTCAGGGTCCATGCGCGCTAACTTGTGTCAAAAAGAAAAGAAACAATGAAAAAAAAGGAAAAAGGGCAGCGCTTGGGCTCGAACCCAAGCCCTTAGCATAAACGCGTGCTCTCTCTACCACTGGGATGGATATACATCTGATGTCTTATACAAAACCATAAATATATATTGAAAATTCATTCCTAGGCCTGCACTTCATCTTCTTCCTCGTGCCATGTTTGAACCTGTAACTTTCTCATTTCTCAACAAAAATTAAAACTTTAAACATGAAAGTTACTCCATTTTTCCTCACGATTCTAGAAATGAAAATAACTTAAATTAAAAGTAAAATATGAGCAAGAGTTTTGTTGGTACTAATCTGAGCCCTAATTTTTCCGGAAATTTCAAACTCAAAATTCTCTAAGCTCAAGCAATATAAATGAAAACTAGTACATGGTTAGCTTCGGGGCAATTATGTCTACATTTTATATTTGAAAATGAAAGACTAACAATGCCTACATGAAGAATTGAAAGTTCAGAAAATCACCTTCAAAACTGGAAATCGGGAAATGAGTTTGAGCTTGATTCAAGTTATGGTGATGATCAGGTTATCTTCCTCAAGTCTTTAGGAAGCTAATGCAACTCTTACTTGGTGCTGAGAGTGCTTGAAATGTGTTGGAGAAGTCAAGGTGTAAGCTCTGCTTTTTGGAAATAGAAAATCATGAAGATGGTGTTACAGTTGGATAACAGGTGTTGGGATTGTTTATGTATGATGTTTGGAAGCTTTAGGAATCAAAAGGCCAAGAAACGCACAAGTGGATTTGAAGATGGAAGTTTTTGGACAGATTCTGCACAATAATGGTGGTTTGTGTGCAATTTGAGTTTTTTTTGTGAGTTTTGGGATGCTTGAGGGCTTATGAACTCGTGTCTTTGTTTTCATAGGAAGGCTCTATTTATAATGATGGATTTTGGAGACTTAAAACAACTCAAATTTTGAGATCACATGTTATGTCTATCTTGCTTGTTTTTGAAGCAAGCATGAACAACATATTTCCAATGTTTGTACCAAGCTATATTAGAGTGTTTAGGACTTTAAGAAAGTTTGTTCTGATTTATAGAAGTTGAGTGTGATAAGAACAATAAGTTAGAGGCTCTAGAAATTAACTTTGTAATTAAAGTGAACTTTTCAAGAATGGATATGTTACTTTCTTCCAAAAATGGAATGAACAATTGGACAAAGGCTCAAACACTTGGGTCATAGTTTAATCAGTTATGTAAGCATTCAATTAAGGAGTGATATAAAAGTTTTAAGCCTGCAAAGTGGGATTTGTACAACATGCTTGAAGATTGGATAATTGTCCATCACAAATCTGCCTTATAAATCAAGTTTGAAACCTTAACTTCTTTCCTTCGATTCTCTTAGATCAAGTATGGTCTCAATGATTACTTGGACATTTTGGAAATCATGTAACATCCACTATAACCTTTATGTTGGATATTTTTGAAGAATAAACTTGGAGCCATGTGAAAATTTTCCATGAAGTTGGTACCAAAAATCTGCCTAACTAGGGCAAAATTTCACTAAGTGTTTAAGAAAAAATTGCATGCCTTTATGAACTCATAATTTAAAATACAAGCACTTCTAGAAAATGTTCTGCCATACAATGTTTTATATCTCATTGAGATCTACAACTTTCATGTGGTAGGTTTTTCTTGAATCATCTTGCATCTTCGTGAAAAATTGCGATGAAGTTATGAAATAATCTTGTTTTTAAACGCTTAGAAAAATTTCTATGTTTTTTTTAGAAATTTTGACTTTTCAAGATGAAATTTGACTTTTTGATTTCTTGATGATCAAGTCTCATATTTTTGTATGTCTTGATGAAATGTGACCTTTGAAACTCAATCTTGATAAAAAAGTCAAAGTTTGACTTTATAATATACAATTGAATTTTCATTAGTTGACTGAAATTCATCTGTCAATCCAATGATCTTGAGAAGTGATTTGAACTATGAAATTTATGTCAAGATGATGCATTTGAATCTAATAAGTCATGTATTATGTCAAAAGTCAAAAAGCAAGCCTTCTCAGTCAAAACCCTAATTTTGACCATTTTGCCCTTACGGTGGTTTGATCAATTTTCTTGGAGAATTTTGATCCCAACTTGATCAATTGATATATATGATTTCAAAATGTTGATATGGCCCAAACATCTTGAATTTTGACTATAATTTGGCCAAAATTGACTTTTTACCCAATATAATTGTTTCTAGGTCAGCTGACCAATTGATTGAGCAAACTTGAACTACAAGGCTTGAAATTTGACATGAGAAATATTGAAGGTTCATAATGATCCATGAAAATCATTTGAGGCATTAAAAGTTCAATTTCCCTTATGAAAACTCAAACCCTAATTTTGGAGGTATCAATGTTGAGGAGATGTCTTGACCTAGCCAATCCTTGGGCAAGCTTGAGTCATTAGAGATCTTGTGGTAAATATCTTGAGAAATGAAAGGGAAAATTTTAGGGTGCAACAGCTGCCCCTGTTTAATCTTCTTAAACCTGAAGAGTTAGATTGACGGATCCTCCATTCATGACTTGAAGGTGAAAGATGATTGAACACTAGAGTGCCAAGAAATTTGCACTCAATGATGTGTTGATTATATCGGGAATGGGATTAGAGATACCATTTGTAAAAATGATGAAGAGTTGTCGGAGATGGGCTTATAGATTCCATCCATAGTGACTGTTGGTAGAAACTGGAGAAGTTATCAGGATAAATCTTTGGTCGATTTACACTGAAACTGGAGGCGTCTTCCTGCCTGTCTTTAACTGGGAGAAGTCAATTTGATTCAGAAGAGTTATTGCAGTTGTGACTTCACTAGGGAAACAAATCTAACCAGAAGAGGTCTGTTGATTGATTTTTCCTGCAAGGAAGATGGTTAGTTGCATGCATATGTATGCATGGCGTAATGATGTTCTCAAAATAAATGAGAATATGTTGTATGAATTTGTCATGTATGTAGCTTGATGTATGAATATGAAATATTATTGAAGCGTATCTTTGTCTGGAAAATAAGTACTTGACAAATGTTAGGGAGTTATGGGAAGTTAAATCCCTTATTGCTGTTGGGGATGAAGAGTATTCGCATCTTCAAACTTTGTTTAGAGTGTTTCCGCTGGGGATTCCTGCTTTGTTATTTGAGGAGAATTTCGCTAGGGAATATTGACTTTGCTTGAGGAAAATCTGCGGGGAGTGTTGATTTCTTCTTCAGGGAATAAAGTTCAGGAGTTTTAGTTGTCCATTTCTCTACTGGGGAGAATGAAAGTTAGTTGTTTATCTGGTCGGATTCCAGGCTTCAGAGCGACTTGTTAGGGAAAATAAAGTTAACTATTATCTGGTCGGATTCCAGGCTTTGTAGTAACTTGCTTGAAAGGATGAAATTAAACTGTTATCTGGTCGGAGTCCAGGCTTTACAATAAATTTTTGAGGTGGATGAAGTTAATTGTTATCTGGTCGGATTCCAGGCTTCACAATAACTTACTGAAGTTAATTGTTATCTGGTTGGGTTCCAGGCTTCGCAACAACTTTCTAGGGTTGATGAAGTTAATTGTTATCTGGTCGGATTCTAGGATTTGCAACAACTTACTGAAGTTAACTGTTATCTGGTCGGATTCTAGGATTCACAACTACTTTGTAAAGTTAATTGTTATCTGGTCGAATTCTAGGCTTCACAGCAACTTTCTGAGGTGTATGAAGTTAATTGTTATCTGGTCGTATTCCAGGATTCACAATAACTTACTGAAGTTAACTATTATCTGGTCGGATTCCAGGATTCGCAACAACTTTCTGGGGTTGATGAAGTTAATTGTTATCTGGTCTTATTCCAGGCTTCGCAATAACTTACTGAAGTTAACTGTTATCTAGTAGGATTCCATGCTTCACAATGACTTTATGGGGTTGATGAAGTTAATTGTTATCTGGTCGGATTCCAGGCTTCATAATAACTTACTGAAGTTAATTGTTATCTGGTCAGATTCTAGGCTTCACAATGACTTTCTGAAGTTAACTGTTATCTGGTCCGGTTCCATGATTCGTAGAAACTTTCCGAGGTGGATGAAGTTAATTGTTATCTGGTCGGATTCCAGGCTTTGCAACAACTTACTGAAGTTAGTATTAACTCCATTGGGGACAAAGGGGTTTTGTCCGTTGATTTGTAATGGTCTGAGAAAGGACTTGTGTTGGGGAATCTGTAGTTTGTTGGAAAAATAAACCATGTTGAAGAGAATATTTTGATGACCTATTTGGGGAAGTGAATTCTTTAGGAAGAATTCCACAAGACTTCTTCTTTTAAGACCAAACTCAACTGGGGGAGAGTTTTCGAGAGATTGGAACTATGGCTGAGGATATTTTTATTGAAGTAACTTTGTGGGGATAATCCCAAATCCTTAAGGAAATACTTTGTTACTATTTTTATGTATACATTTGTTAACAGTTTAATCATGTTCATACGCATATGTTCATTCAATTTTAGTCATTAAACGTTTTTGCATTTAAACAGAAAAAAAAAGTTTGCACTTCAAAGTATACTAGTATTAATGTTTGCCTATAACAAACATTTTTGTACAAGGAGACAGAGATCCTAGTAAGAGGAAATCGTCGAAAGAAATGAAAATAATACAAAGTGAAAGTAAAAATAAAAGCCATGTGGAAGTGATCTCATTCTGGTCCCACTTAGCTATTACCCCTATGTCTTCGAACATCATCCCTTGTCGTTGAAAGAAGTTGATTGGATTGTTCTTGTACCATTGAACTTGGACCTTGGTAATAAATTAGCTATAGGGATATAACGGGACATAGTCATACGCTTTAATCCTTAACTTTTTCCTGGCCCGCCCTCTCGGGTTTTCAGCCCACCGGGATACCCATTTTTGCCCAAGCCGCCCTTTCAGGTTTTCGACTTGCCGGGTGTACAATCTTTTGCATATCCCTAACCTCTTTGGTTCACCAGGATGCCCTTATTTTTGCCTAGGTATGTCAACCTAGCGGGTCATTTTATGTATAGTATTTTTTAACTATGTCTGCATTCACAGGATGTGGGAAATCTTCACCATCCATAATAGTCAGCATCAAGGCACCACCGGAGAAAACTTTCTTAATAACAAATGGCCCTTCATATGTGGGAGTCTATTTTCCCCTGGGTTCGCCTTGTGGTAAAATGATGCACTTTATTACCAAGTCACCAGTCTGATATACTAGAGGCTTGATCTTTTTGTTGAAAGCCTTGATCATACATTTTTGATACAGTTGACCATGACAAACAACAGCTAGTCTCTTCTCATCAACCAAGTTCAACTGATCCAACCTAGTCTGAATCCATTCATCTTCGCCTAAGTATGCTTCCTTCATAATCCTTAGAGAAGGAATCTGAAGTTTGACAGGCAGGACAACTTCCATGCCATAGACTAAAGAGAACGGGGTTGCCCCAGTTAATGTTCTAGCTGAAGCACGATAGCCATGAAGAGCAAACGGTAACATCTCATGCCAGTCTTTGTAGGTTACTACCATCTTTTGCATAATATTTTTGATATTTTTATTGGTAACTTCCATTGCACCATTCATCTTAGGCCTGTATGGAGAAGAATTGTGATGCTTGATTTTGAATTGCATGTAGAGTTCCACAATCATGACATTGTTGAGATTGGTTTCGTTGTCGGTGATGATCCTTTCGGGGATACCATAATGGTAGATGAGGTTATGCTTGATAAATATGGCTACAACATTTTTAGTGACTGAGGCAAATGAAGCAGCTTCGACCCATTTGGTGAAATAGTCAATAGAAACAAGGATGAAGCGGTGTCCATTGGAAGCAGTGGGTTTGATCTCTCCAATCATGTTAATTCCACACATTGCAAATGGCCATGGAGCAGTCATGACATTCAAGGGAATTGTAGGTACATGAACTTTGTCGGCATAGATTTGACACTTGTGGCAAGTCCTCGAGTGATGTTGACAATTGTTTTCCATTGTTGACCAATAGTAACCAGCCCTTAGAATCTTCTTGGCCATAGTGTATCCACTAGAGTGAGTCCCATAGATACCATCATGCATGTCTTCCATGATCTCCTATGCCTCCTTCTTGTCCACACACCGGAGTAGAGTAGAATCATGGTTACGCTTGTATAGGATTTCATTGCTTAGGAAGAATTTGGCTGAAAATATTCTCAAAAATTTCTTATCATTGATGGAAGCTCCTTCAGGATAGTCTTGTGCTTCAAGATATCTCTTCACTTCATGGTACCATGGCTTCTCTTCGTTAGTGTCAATCTCGTAGCAATGTGCAGGTTCGTCAAATATTTCAATTGTAATTCTAGGGGCCTCGTTATCCCATTTGACCTTGAACATAGAAGAAATTGTTGCCAAGGCATCTACCAACTAATTTTCTTCTCTAGGGAAGTGTTCAAAGGTAACTTCCTCAAAGTATGGGATCAAAGTCAGCATGAAATCTTTGTAAGGAATCATATTAGGGTGCTTGGTATCCCATTCTCCTTTAACCTGACTGATCACTAGAGCCGAATCTCCATATACGTCTAAGAATTTGATCCTTAAGTCAATGGCAGCCTTTAGACCCAAAATGCACGCCTCGCATTCAGCCATGTTATTCGTACAGTCGAAACACAATCTAACGGTGAAAGGTGTATGATAACCCTCAACAGAAATAATCACAACACCGATTCCATTTCCCAAGGCGTTGGAAGCCCCATCAAAAACCATAGTCCATCGGGATCCTTGTTCAGGTCCGTCATACGATCCAGGTTTTTCACAGTAAGTTATCAGTATGGTATTCTCGTCCGGGAATTCAAAGTTCATGGATTGGTTATCCTAAACAGCTTGATGGGCCAAATGGTCCTGTAATACACTTCCCTTGATGGCCTTTGTGTTGTATATTGGATGTCATATTCAGTCAGAATCATTTTCCATCTAGCTATTCATCCAGAGAGAGCTGGCTTCTCGAAGATATACTTGATAGGGTCAATCTTAGAAATCAATAAAGTGGTGTGAGTCAACATATATTGTCTTAGCCGACGAGCATCCCATGCCAGAGTGCAACAAGTATTCTCGAGTAGTGAATATATGGTTTCACAGTCGGTAAACGTTTTGCTAAGGTAGTATATTGCATACTCTTTTCGGCCAGACTCGTCATGTTAGACTAGCACACACTCCATGGAATTCTCTAATACAGTCAAGTACATGATCAAGGGTCTTCCTTCAATTTGAGGCATCAAGATAGGAGGTTCTTGTAAATATTTCCTTGATCTTGTCAAAGGAAGCTTGGCAGTCGTTGTTCCATTTGATTACTTGATCTTTCTTCAAGAGTTTGTATATTGGCTCACAAATAGCAGTTAGGTAAGATATGAAGCGAGGAATGTAGTTAAGTCGACCCAAGAAGCCTCTGACTTCCTTCTCAGAACGGGGAAATGGAATTTATTGAATGGCTTTAACCTTCACATGATCCATTTCAGTACCTTTGCCATTGGCAAGAAAACCCATAAGCTTTCCATACCGTACCCCGAAGGTGCACTTGTTAGGATTTAGCCTTAGCTTGTACTTCTTCAACCTTTCAAATAGATTGTGTAAGTTATCAAGGTGCTCTTCCTCAGTCTGCGACCTTACAATCATATTATCCGTATAGACCTCTATCTCATAATGGACCATGTCATGAAACAGAGCTACCATAGCTCGTTGATACGTTGCCCCTGCATTCTTCAAACCAAACAGCATGACCTTGTAGAAAAAAGTGCTCTATTGTGTAACAAAGGTGGTCTTCTCCATGTCCTCGGGAACTATCTTGATTTGATTGTAACCAGAGAAACATCCATGAAGGAGAAGACTTTATGTTGATCCGTGTTGTCAACCAAGACATCAATATGCAGTAAATGGAAGTCATCTTTGGGACTCGCCCTATTCAAGTCCTTATAGTCTATGCACATAAGAACCTTCCCACCTTTCTTCAGTACGGGGACCACATTTTCCATCCATTGAGGGTATGATGTCACAGCTAGAAAACCTGCATCAAATTGTTTCATTACCTCAGCCTTTATCTTTTCAGACATGTTTGGCCGTATACGACGAACTTTTTTCTTGACTGGAGGACAATCTTCTTTTGTTGGTAGACAATGAACCACTATGTCAGTAGCAAGCCCTGGCATATCTTCATACGACCAAGCAAACACTTCAACATAGTCATGCAACATCTAAACCAGCCTGCCTTTGACACAATCTTCTAAGCTAGAGCCGATCTTAACCTCTTTCTTGTCTGTCTCAGTACCTAGGTTTATCACTTCAACTGGCTCTTCATAAGGTTGAATAGTTTTCTCTTCTTGCAACATAAGTCTGGCTAGTTCCCCTAGTATTTCACAATATTCTTCGCCTTCGTATTCGGATTGGTTGATTGGATGTTCAAAGTCATGGCTGACAATAGCAGAGTCGTTGGCAATGAGATCCAGAGTGGATGAGGATCTGCAAGTGTGTGTGTGTGCATGTAAGATATATGGCTATTTTACAAATGCAAATAAGAAAAGGAAAGACAATAAGCGAAAAATTCGAATGCAAAAGGTCCAATATTTTTCATTAAATGATCATATGGCATATGGAAATGAACAAACCCTTAACAAATGAACCATGGTACCCGGGAAAGGCCCATGGTTTAAAGTCATTGTTTGGAATTAAAATTACAGAAAAAAGTTCTTGATTTGACAAAAAAGTAAATAGTAATTACTCCTCATTGAAGGAGATGGGAATGAAATCCTTTGCACGCCAGTTGTTGAGTCCTTCACCGACAGTCGGGTAAATCCATTCATCAAAGTCACATTCATCCTCAGAGTCTTCAATAGCGTTCACTTCATGATTACCAATGCGAAGAGGTGGCTTTCCTATGCGAGCACGTCTGATCTCTTTTTGAGATTTGGTAGTAAAACCCAATCCAAACTTGTCTGCTTTGAAAGGAATGTCAGGGAGTTGTCCCCAAATAGTACAACTTCTATCTTCAACCACGACGCTAGCATCTTTGAGTGAAACCATCATTAGCACAACTTCATCAGTTTTTGAAATGTCAGAAGATATTTTGGTGGCAGCAACCATGGGAGGAACCACTTCGAAGGCTTGGCACGAAGTCTCTATAAACTCACCGTCCATTTCCACATACTTGAGTGAATTCAGGTGGCTAACCATGAATTCTTCTTCACCACAAACAGTAACAATCTTTCCCTTGACTGGATATTTCAACTTTTGGTGAAGGGTGGACGCCACTTCTCCTGCCCCATGTATCCAAGGACGCCCAAGTAAACAAGAGTAAGCGGGACAGATGTCCATCACAGAGAAAGTAGAATTGAAAGTTTATGAACCAACTTTAATATGGAGATCCACCTCTCCATGCACCATCCTTTTTGACCCATCAGAAGCCCTCACGACTATGTCATTTGGTTTTAACACCAGACCTTCGCAATCTAACCGGTCCAAGGCACCTTTAGGTAGAACATTTAAATAGGCACTGGTATCAACTAGGACATGAGCCAGGGCAGTTCCTTTGCATTCAATAGAGATATGCAAGGCCTTGTTATGATTCCTTCCAATTGGTGTTAAGTCAGCATCATAGAACCCCAATCCATTGTCGGCAGTCAGACTTGCCACACAAGTTTTAAATTGATCAGTTGTGGTCTCTTGAGGGACGTGCACTTTCTTCAAAAATTTGATTAAAGCTTGGGCATGAGCATCAGAACAAAGCAACAAAGATAGCATGAATATTTTGGAGGGGGTTTTCCCCAGTTGTTCTACTATCTTGAAATCACTTTTCTTTATGATCTTCAATATTTCCTCCATCTCTTGGGTGGAAGATTCCTCAGTAGTAACGTCTTTGGTCGACGCCTCCGTCCTGGCAGGCTCAATTACTTTCTCTTTACCCCTAGTGTCAGTACTAGGCTTATCAATGGTAATGCGGATAGGTGTCGTTGTAGTAGTCGGAGGTGAAATGTAAGGAGAGAAAATCCTCCCCGTTCTCGTCACCTTGCTAGAACCAACAATATTTGTAACATCATCAATCTTGTCTTCATTGATCCAGAAATCTTTCTTAATTCCATGATAGTAAACTTCAGCATCGTAATTCCAAGGGAATGATTTGTCGAAGGAGTAAGGAATTGGCCCAGGAGTATTAATTATCAATGGAGCAATATTTGGTTCGTTAGAAATCCTAATAGGACCCTTTGAAGAGATCCTAAGAGGCTTTATGTAAATTATTATGATGGAAATGTCTTCAGCTTTATCAGTCAAACTTTTGATGGATGAAGTTCTTTCAAATAGGATCTCGTGACTATTTATCAGGCATTAGACACCTTCTTTCAACAATTTGCATCCATTAACTTGTTCGGTGTAGCAATTACAGTCTTTCAAACAGCCAGGGAATACCCCAGCTCTCATCAGGTTCTCTTTAACAATGGTCAATGGACTAGTCAAATCTTCAATGGAGGAAACAAAAACAGTGTCTTCAATTGCATTGACACCTTTTCCATGATTTGGCATTGGTGCAGTTATAACATTCGGAGTTGCATTTGGATCAAACTCAATAGTTTTGTTATTGATAAGATCTTGAATCTTGTTTTTGAAGCCCAACATTGATCAGTTTCATGCCCAGGGCCGTTGGAATGATATGCACATTTGGCATTAGGATTGTACTTCAATTATAAGACATTGGTATTTGATAGTGGATCACGTAATGTCTACAAGTTGGCCTTCAACAAGTGTTGCAAGGCTTGGGACAGTGACATGTTAATTCTCGTGAACTGTCTTCTTGGAACCTCAGACCTTTGATGGTTGGCTTGTTGTATTTGTCTTTGAGTAGATGGAGGTTTGGAGATCAAAACAGCATTAACAGATGGACGGTGATCCATCTTGGTATGGGCCCTTGACCCATAAATATCATTGGCTTCTTCCTTTCCAGTAAAGGGTTTCTTTACAGTGTTTGATGTAGAAGCAGATGCCATGGGAATTTTTCCACTCTTGATACCACACTCTACCCTTTCCCCAGTCAGAATTAACTCAGTGAAACCGGAAGATGAGCTACCAATTAGCAAGTTGAAATATGATCTCGTTAGTGTTCCCATGAACATGCCCACCAGCTCCCTATCAGTCAGTGGTGGTTAAACTCTACCAGCAAGGTCCCTCCAATTTTGCGTGTACTCTTTAAACCCTTCATTAATACCCATTGTCATTCCTTGACGTTAATCTCTTGACGGTGCTAAATCAGTGTTGTACTGATATTAGCGGTAGAAAGCGGCGACCAGATCTTCCCAAGTATGAATGTTGGAACCCTCCAACTGGTAAAACCATTCTAACTGAGTCCCAGATAGACTCTCTTGAAAGAAGTGTACCCAGAGCTTCTTGTCAGGGGTATGCGGTTATATCTTGCGGACAAGATCTCAAGTGAAGTTTTGGGCATGAAAATCCTTCTTACTTAGCAAAGATTGAAATTTTGAACTTGTGGGGAATAACAACCCCATGAACTAAGCCCAAATCACCAAAATCCAAGCCAGGTACAGCTTGAATTTCAACAGCTTTCAACCTATCTTCCAGTTGCTTGTACTTATCCTTAGCTAGTAGATATTGTTCGACAAAGTAATCTTCAACCTCAGAAGCTTGATTGTTTGCACCTCTCAACACGGGTGCTCCTTGCATCTTCGTCTTGGTTCTCGTCCTCCTCGGGCGACTCTTCAACCACTTGTACTTGACAGACAGGGCCTTTAAACCTTTTCCCATGTTGATCAGGGCCGTCTTCTTGGTCTTCTTTTTAGCCACCAGAAGTGACATCAGCTCTTGTTGTCCCTTGGCCAGGTTCAACAAAGTTTCTTGGAATTGAGAATTCTGAGCTTGCAAATCTTTCACGGTCTACTCGATATTCATCGTACTGAAATAAACAGTATAAAGATAAGGAAACATGTGTTTGAAAACCTTCTTATGTTATGATGCATGGAATGCTTATGCAAATGATTTCAAAGACTTTTAAGATTTAAATTTGTTTAGACAAAGATGGAACAAACATTAATTGCATTAATAAGTTCAAATGGTTACAAAAATGAATCTTGGGCTTACAATGGAAGAAACAAAGATAATACAAAAATAAATTCCTAAAACAAAAAGAACTCAAGCTTCCCATGAGCGTATCTTCTTCGGTGCAATGTAGGCTTTCAAATTCCGCTCTTCATAAAGTTGTCTCGTGAGCTCCAAAACCTTCTTCTCGCTTGCGTAGAACTGGGTTTCAAAGGTATCTTGCTCCCCTTTGATTTAAATCCAAGATCTTTGCAACTCCTCGAGAGTAGTCGGCATGTAGGATGGAGAATAGTGTAAGGAATATCTCCCTCAGCAATAGGCTCCATTATGATAGGTAGAATGGCCTCATAAGGCATCGTGAGGTTTTAAGCATGAGCTCGCACCCACTTGAGATAAGGCTCCAAAGGAATGGAGTTATTATGCCCCGAAATCTTGCTATCAACTTTGTTTACCATGCCCCAAGTTCGTATGAATCTTTGACGGTAACCTTGGACATTGTTCTCATAGTCAAATTCCATTCCTTGGACAAGTGCATCATGAGGACCTTCCCTCCTAGCATACCCAAACTATCGTAAATCCAAACAATGATTATAAGTGATACATCCCCTAATGCCAAGTAGAGGGACATTAGGGAATTCCCCGAAACGGTCGATAATGATAACATTCTCCAAAGATCGAGAACACTAATGAATATTCGAATGTGAGAGTGACATCAACCTATTAGACCATCTCATGCCTTGCTCATTCTTCAAAACAGATTGAGGTAGGTGAGAAATAAACCACCTAGCCAGCAAAGGAGTGAAACACATAAGAATTCCCTTTCTCTTCATGGTGCGAGTGTGAAGAGAATGCAAGATATCTCCAAGCAAAGTAGGCACCGGGTTACAAGATAGAAAACCTTTGACTGCATTCACATCTGTGAGTTGGTATGGGTTAGGAAACAGTACCATCCCATAGATTAGAAGAGCCACCACTTCTTTAAAGGCTTGCAAATCCAAAGCCTCCCAAAATTATTGAGCCTTCTCAAACAGAAACTTGGCTAGAAATCCTTTAACACCACTTCTTGTTTCCCAATTTGCCACAACATTGTACCGTTGCAAATGTAAAGCTCGAGCAATCTCCTCAGGTCTTGGTTCTCTCTCAATACTGGTGAAGGGTAATTGATCAAGAATAGGCACTCCCACGAGTTGAGAAAACTCCTCCACAATAGTCACTAGTCGGTAATCAGGAAATGTGAAGCAATGGTGCTTAGGATCAAAGAATTGGAAAAGCACATGCACCATATCCTCTTCAAAATTTGTGGTAACCAAGTTGATGAGACGGCCGTACTTCTTGGTGAAAGGAGAATCATTGGGAACCCTTGATGCTAATTAATTAAGTTGAGGAGGCACTTTTACAAGGTTGATTTGGATGGTGTTTCTTCGTGCGGAAGTCATGTCCTACAAAACAGCACAAAGATAAATCCCAAAGTCCTTGAAATGGTTAGTGCAAATGCAATGGTATGATGTCATGATGTTATGTACAAGTAAAGGCATACAAACAAATCAAATAAGTCCTTAGGTTTAGGCTTGCATGAGGTTTCATTGGTAAGTACCCTCTTAAATTTTAGTTGGTTTAACCTGTCCTAGAAAGTAATCGGGTTCTAGAGATTCTCAATATCATTGATCTTTCTTTATTGGGTATTATTTAAGCGCAAGCCTCTATTTTGGCGACCAAAATATCCCAAAAGTCCGATCTCAATGAGCGTAGTATCGAGTATCAACAAACTTTGGACTGCACCAAAGTCGGCTATCTCACTACTTCCTAATGGCCAAGTTGTTCAATTAAGGGTTCTAAAGTTCGTTAGTGCTTCATGACATCGCTCAGCGGCCCCGTATTCTTCTTAATTCTCCATAAGGGATACCGGTACCCACAGACATGTCACAATAACATAGCTATTGTCTCAACCATACCGGTCTATGTCGTACAGTCTCCATAATTTTTTCTATTTACCTAATGATGTTCCCAGATCCGGGTAGAGGATCAACACAAACCCAAACAAGGACCCATAAATATAAAGCAAACAAATCAGATAATGAAAGCATTTAAAGATGATCTAGATCTAAGGTAACCCTACTTTTAAGTATGTTCCCATCAGAGTCGCCAGTTCTGTAATACAGTGGTAGAACTGACTTGGGTGTTTTGCGTTTTATCAGAATTGTTGCGGATAGCAAGAGCCGCCACCGACTTTTCTTTTATACAATAAAGGAAAGGGTGAAAAGAACGGGAAAGACCTTTAGAGAATTTTCTTGAGTTCGGGGGGTAGGTTATGAAAAGGGAAGGTATTAGGACCCTTTTCATCCGTAGTTATGTACAAGCTCTTAGTTGCTAGCTCACTTTGAAAATGCTTTGTTTGAAATGTGTTTATGATTGTTTTTAAAGTATTTTTAAAAAATTCCTTTGTTTAGGCGAACTTTGTAATGATTCTTGTCTCTATAAGAATGTATACAAAGTGTGGACTTTTGAAAACATTTCATGTTTGAAAGTGTTAGTGTGTTTTTGAAAGATGTTTTGAAGAATGATTGTTAGCAAGAAACTATGAACGTTTTACCTACTCAAAAAGTCTTTGTTCATTTCCTCCTCCTTTAGATATTGCTATCTTACCATTAATTGATAAAAATCCCCATCATTGGATGTGAAGGGACGGGCGTGGGTCATTGTATAGTCATAAAAATGCAATTTTGTGAGATACCTTAGAATTTTTCTTAAGGGTCTAAGATCATTTTGAAGGCAACATTCGAAGCGTCATCGAGGGACTATGATCTTGTATTTTGATTATTTTTGCTGAGGTGTCTCACATGCATAACATGACCATTTTCTCAAGGCAACAAGTGGAGTTAACCCTAGAGGTGTAAGTGTGCAAATGTTTATTTTCATGCATTATTTTGTCTTGAATTAGGGTTTTCTATTTATTAATTTTATCTTGCCATACAAACCCTAATTACAAGCATTATATTGAAAACGGTAAATTATATAAATTTAAAGTTCTACGCTATTACATCATTTGGAGGATGGGGGTTACAAATTTACAAATAGGGGGATGACAAGTAATTAAACCTCATTACTATTACAACCATGTTGAACTTGAATGAATAATGTAAAAAAAAAAGTAAAATAATAACGTACAAGGAAATAAATATGATATATAAGAAAGAGACATATGTCTTTGTTTAAGTTTTTTGTTATGAAAAGGTTTTAGGTTAATTAAACAAAAGGAAATAGATTAACTAGCTTAAATTAATTATCAATTAACTAAGGAAAAGAATTAAATTTGTTTAAGAAAATTATTTTTTATCTTTTTTTAGTTTAGAAAAGGAAATAAAATAAAATATTAGTATATTAAATAAATAAATAAATAAAATATTTTTGGGATTTAAAATAATAATAATAATAATAATAATAATAATAATAATAATAATAATAATAATAATAATAATAATATTTAAGAAAACCAAATAAAAATAAAATATAAAATAAAAGTCAGGGGGTTTAAAAATGGTTTAGGGGGTTTGATAGAAAACAATTTTTTAGTTTAGGCCCAGGGCCTATTTTTGTTAGTCAGAAATAAAAAATAAAAAAATGAAAATGGGTTGTGTCTTATAAGTGAACAGGGGGGTTAAAGGAAGAAAAAATGACAAATCCCAAAGGTTCAGGGCCCAGGCGCGCTAGCTTGTGTCAAAAAGAAAAGAAACAATGAAAAAAAGGAAAAAGGGCAGCGCTGGGGCTCGAACCCAAACCCTTAGCATAAACGCGCGCGCTCTCTACCACTAGGGTGGCTATATATCTGGTGTCTTATAAAAAACCATAAATATATATTGCAAATTCATTCCTAGGCCTGCACTTTGTAACACCCCAATATTACCCAAGGTTTTATATGCACTAATCAGAGTAAATTAAAATTTCATAAATTTAATACTGAGGCATCACACCTTCAAAAACAACTCACTTTAAACAGTTTGATTTAAAGTATAAGTCTCGGATACATAGCATCACCGGAAGACATAAATTAATTCAAAAACATCAAAACATCTTCTTTAATAAACTTCCTTAATAAATCATATTTTCATAAAGTATGATTCTATATACAAAAGGAAGAACAACAAAAGAATCAACAAGACAACATAAATGTTTCCCCCCGAGTGCTACGTATCAGAGCGACACCGACTCAACTAACAGCAGCTATAAACTCCATCTTCATAACCTGCACGTTACCAATATAAAGGTAACGGCGAAACAAGTAAAGGGTGAGATAATCCAAAACATATAGTTAAAGACATGATAAAATATATATATAGTTTTGGAATTGTAAAGGATATAAGTTAATAAGTGCATTCCAACACATATCCAAACCTCACTTACTCTTATCGTCATTCTAAAGTGTATAATCTATACTTAATCGCCTTAGCCTCATCGGCACAAATCATCACAACAACACGTAAACCTCCGTCACCACGAAATCGTCACAAGCTAATACATTGCTAATTAACACGGCAATCATAAACAACAACATCAACCAACAACATTAAACAATGCTAACAACATGAGCAACATAAATAAATCATCACAAATTGGCTAAAGCCCATCATCGCTTTTGGCATAAAAGCCCATCGTCGCTTTTGGCATAAAAAGCCCATCGTCGCCAATATCATCACATCATAATTGCATTAAGCATTTCATCTAAATTAAGTCATCACAAAACTCACCATTTATATTCATCGCCTAGTTATCATGAAATTATCAAGTTATATTCATTTCATGTTCATCATAAAGATCATCACCAAACAAAGCATCATACATCATCGCAATTCAATCATCGTCAATCAATTAAAAACCCAACGCCAAACAACTCACACATAAACATAACCGACTCCATGAGACACGACTATGTTATGCATGTGGTACCCGTCGCTTTGTCCATAATTAGGAACACTTGGCATAAAAGCCTCGTCGCTTGGCATAAAAGCCTCGTCGCTTGGCATAAAAGCCTCGTCGCTTGGCATAAAAGCCCATCGTCGCTAATGCAATGTATGTGACTCGACAATAAACAACACAACACAAAAACATCATCGTTTCTTATCAAAATTGGCATAAATCCCACATCACCATAATTTATCCAAATCAAGATAAATATATCATCGCATTATATTTGCATTATGCAAAACGTCACATATAATTCATCATCATCAAAATCATACATTCACAAATTGGAAGCATTTATTAATAACATCAATATAATCATCACATCATCATGTACAAAGACATATAACCTCGCATCGCATAATCAACAAGTATTCACTAACTAATACGTCGTCACAAACATTATGTTTAATCACCCCACCTCATTATCGATTCGTTCACTAAATTCTACATACGGAAAGATAGTCAAACACCTATCATCATCGCAAAAGCCATCCCTAATAACCGGCATTACTCCTAATCTTCAACATCGCAATCGGATTGTCCATACGTGTCTTAAATCCCCTAAAACGAAATCCGATTCAATTAAACCGTAATTAAGCCTATTTCGGGTCTGTTGTACCCCAAATTTTGACCTAAGATACCATCTCCCATCTGCATCATTACATTACAAGTGTTTTGATCTATTGATTTTAAAAAATTCATAACTTTTTTTAGGCCGAGAGCTATTTATTTTGAACACTAAATCATTTAATCGATTCATGCTAAAACAATGATTATTGATTATTTATTATCTTAAATTTAAGTAATTGGAATTTGTTTTCAGTTATTATATAATTTAAAGATGTATAGATAATAAAATAAACATTAGAAAAGAGGTGCATTAATCGTGCAGACAGTATTTATTTATTATGCACTATCTTAAATTTAAATAACTGGAAATTATTCCCAGTTATTACATAATTCAAAGATTTATGAATAATATAATAAATATTCGAAAAAGTTAATTAATTGTTCAATAATAATTATTTAATTATTTATCATTCTAAGTTAAAATAATTGATATTCTATTTTAATTATTATAACTTGGAAAGTCATGAATAATGAATTAAATAATTGAAACTATTAATTGATCAATGATGTTATTTATTTATTTGTTTACTATTCTGAATTTAGGTAATTGAGATTTATTTTCAATTATTATACAATTTAAAGAATTGTAAACAATAAAGTAAATAATTAGAGAGAAAGAGGAAAGTAATTGGCGAATATTGGAATTTCATTCATTTTTCTAATTGTACAATTATTGTGGTAAATATTGTATTTATTACAACAAAGTTACAATAATAATTTTACAAAGTTAAAATGAAATAAAAATTAATCTAATATTCCTAATTCTAAATCTTCTGATCCAATGCATTTTTTGCCTGCTCACTTGATGTTATCTGCAAAATTAAAAGAAATTAGAATTTAAACAAATAATTAAAAGCAAAATTATTTAATGTTCATCATTAAAAGCAATGGCTGGAATCAGTTTACCCTTTTTTGCAAATCACGGGATTTCTCCCGGTTCACAAAAAAGGAGAGGAATTTTTATAAATGAATGCACAAATCCATTTTTGCAAAAAAATGCATCTTTCAAATTAATTGCATTTTTTAAAATCCAATGCATTTTTCAAAATATGCACATTATACAAAGTCCATGCATAATTTCAACAGCATATGCAAGCACAAACAAAACTCCAACGTAAACCCACTGTGCCATGCAGTAAGTAAGTTAAATATGCAGTTAAACAATTTTTGCAAGCAATATATATATTTCCTTTTTTCATCATGTTCCAGCCATGCAGTTTCAGAACAAGTACAGTGCATATCATCTTAATGCATCATTTGGTACTTGAGAGAGAGAGAGAGAGAGAGAAAGAAATTGGTTTTGCAGGTTTTGGTTTAGGCAGAAGGAATTATAAGACAAAGCTACTGCAGTATCACAGTAAAAGGAGAAGCACAAGAGTAGAATACAAACAAAACTGCTGTAACAGTATGATGCAGAAGGCCAAGAGGATTGTAAAAATATTCAAATCTCCAGCCTGTAACGTAAACAAAGGAGGCAGTGGTTATAACATATTGGAATCACTTCAAAACAAGATATCAATCAATCTCCAAGCCTTAGAAAAACTTAGAAGAAAAACTGCTGTCAACAAGAGAAATACAAACCAGTAAGAACCTGCATAACCATTTCCATTATCCAAACCATACAAACCTTATGGCCTAACAACAAAAAAAACTATTCCCCTGTTCCCATCAACCTGCGTAAAACCAACATAACCTTATGGTCTAAACCTGTCAAGCCATTACCCAACCTAAACCATTAACCTGCAACTGCATTAAACCTTATAGCCAAATACAAAAACCAGTAGAACCAAAAACCATATAAAACATCAAACCATTCAAAACCGTTTCAACTGCATAAACCATATCAAACTTTTAACCAAAAACCTGTCATAAACCAAAAAACAGTATACCATTCCAAAATCAGTTAAACCAAAACCACGCATCAAACAATATGGCCTAAACCTCAGGGAACCTGATTGAGCCACCAAAGCCAATATCACCATTTCAAAACCAAAACCTTATGGCCAAACACAAAAACCAAGAGGAATCTACTGTCATGAGCCAAACCTGTATCACCAAAAACCAAAACCAACGACCAAATACCCAAAGCCTCAGAACTTGTCATCATCGGCTGTCATAAGGCCACAATAACAAAGCATACAGAAGTGAGAACGAAGGAGAAGCTAGTCAAAAATATTTTTCAACGGTAGCAAGCAAGCATTCGAAGCACATAACAAGGCATACAGTACCCAGGCAAAAGAAGAAGGAAAGATACAAAGTACCGGCCACCGAAGCAAAGTCACGCGCCATTCTCTCCGTCCGTGGCCTCCGTCGCCCCCAACTGTCCCTCCTCCATCTCCGCCTCTAGGTAACGTTTTCTTTTTTCCCCTTTTACTTTCATAACACCTCACACAAATAATAACACGAAATCAGAATCAAGCAGAAAACACGAGCATGCATTTATAATGAAACCCCTAAAACGAGTAACAGAGCGAAGCTTGTACCTTAGAGAATCCATCGCCCCTGTACGCGTGGCTGGAGGGAAGAGGACAGTGGAGGCTGGTGGCCATTAGACAGGATGAGACTCCAGTAGCAATTGAAGAGGATAACGTGCGAGGACGAAGAGAACGCGAAGAAGATGACGAACGAACAAGGAGCGCCGTTCGGCCAAAACCCTTAACCCTATTTTATTTTCCCTAATTTTGTTTAACCCCTTTGAAGAACAAGTCTTGAAGTGGACTTCAACCTAAATGCCAAGCCCAACATATCTGTTTACATACCCTTACCCGTTTCTGCCTAAAGCCCCACGAATTCAACAAAAACCCCCCCTGTTTTAGTTTTGCTTGGGCCCTTTTGACATCTCTGGGCCCATATTTATCAACTCACCCTTCTTTCTTTTTTTATTTATACCTCCTTATTGTATTTATTTTGATTTCTTTAAGATTTTTTTTTAGAAGTTTTATTAGTATTGATTAGACTTAATTAATAAAAGGCATTTTGATTGATTTGTTTTTTTAATCGATCAATTTTATTAGTTTAATTTTTAGGTTTTAATTGGATTATGTTAGTTTTTAAATTAGACTTAAGTTAGAAGTTTTTAGTTTTAATTTAGTAAAAAATCATTCAACAACACTTGGAAATAATATTTTATGTTAGTATAATACACAAAAAAATCAAACATAGAACTCCAAAAAACCAAAAATAGAATTAAAAGGTTTTAAATAACGTTTCAATCATATTGCTAAAATATATAAAAAGATATAGAGACTAAAAGACCTAAAATATATTCTACTCCCTTTAATTAATCCTCATGCTTTTTATCCATATTAAAAAACGCGTAAAAATTGAAAACTATTAAAAATACTTTCTTTTTATTAATATTAATCAAAAATCCAAAATGCACATTATATCATTTAGTCTATCATTTAGTTATTGTTACTTAATCATGATCCGCATAATTTTTCTGTTTATTTATTTCATATTTATTTGTTTATTCTGTTTACGTTTAAATCCAAAGGAAAAACGATAAATTTGTTGACTTCATGTCCTCAAGTCTAATCGCGCGAATATTTGCATTTTTCATTAAAACTTAGGATAATTTGCCTTCAAGTATTCAATCTTTTCAAAATTTATGCCCTTTAAGCAAAAACTTCGACGTTAGGTCGTCGTATCTTCAAAAACCTATCCGTACCCCTTTTCGGCCAAAACGATTTATTTTTATCAAGCAATCAAATTTTAAATAAACAGATATTTCAAAAGGTTCCTATAGAGTACTATAGATGCATTGGGTGCTAATACCTTCCCATTGTATAACCAACCCCCGAACCATAAGATCTCTTTTCAAAAACGCCTTGTATTTTCATTACTTTTGAAAAAGTATTATTTACATTGCATATTTAGGGTTTTATTTCGCTCTTTTCCCTTTTCCTTTGGAAACAATAAAGCACGGTGGAGACTCTTGCTTTTGTGAGACGAATTAATCAATAATTCGATCTCCGATTTACCCCTCTACATTTTTTATCGCTACAGAATTGGCGACTCTGCTGGGGAAAGATTAACCTCTTGCTGGTCCATCCCTAAGTGGGTTAAGCCTAATTTGTCTTATCTGTTTATTATTATTTGTTTTGTTTGATTATGTGTTTAAATTGGGGTTGTTTGGGTTTTTTGCTAAGGACGAATCCTATACCCGGATTAAGTAACACTTAAGGAATAGGACGGGCGGTATAGTCATGTTAACTTTGAGGGAGTAATCTCGAAGAAGGAGGCATGAGATCCCCCACTCAATGGAAGGCCCTCTTGAACTTAATATTTGTTTACCGAGTAATCGGGAAGACATTATTATTTTCGACCTAGGAGCCCGAGAAGTTGAGGACCGTAGAACCCTAACCCATCTTGGCCTTTTTAGGTGTAGCGCGGAGACTATAACGGAGTAATTCGGAAGTAGTTGTTACGCGATGCTACGCTCGGACGAGTTTCTCTTGAGAATATTGCTAATTATTGAGTAATCAAGACGTTGGTAATATCCGAAGGAGGAATGTAGACTCTGGGAACTCTTAGAACCATGTCTTACAGGTGTGATTGAACCGTTAGTACATACCTTTGGGTGGGCTTTACCCTCGACTCCATGCTGAACGTTGAACCCTTGAACCCCATGTTTGCAAGTTTGTGTGTGACTGTTGCATTATCATTCATTCATGCATTCATCAACATCTTTGTAAAAAAAAAAACTTGTTTTTCAAGGAACTTCGGAATGATTTTTGCAGACATCTTAGGTTATTATGGAACTTGGAAGGAGAAATACTCGAAGCTTTAGTTTCAAGGAGCCCGAGATTGAAGAACTGAAGAGTTTGATTCCGAAGATCGAGAGTCCGACAGATTTTCAGAAGAAATATGGGTCCATCGTACCGCTCATGAAGCGCAAGATGAAGAAAGGCATCCTCAACACGTTGGTTCAGTTCTATGATCCCTTGTACCGATGTTTCACCTTTCCGGATTACCAGTTGATGCCCACTTTAGAGGAGTACTCTTATATTCTTGGTTTGCCGATCGCCGACCATGTTCCCTTCTCTGGATTAGAAGAAGAGCCCAAATCTCACGAGATAGCAGATATCACCCACTTAAAGAAGTCAGAGGTAGAGGAGAACATGACTACGAAAGGGGGAATCTGGGGTTTGCCGACGTAGTTTTTGTTGAAGAAAGCTCGCCACTTTGCTGAGACAAAGGATACTGTTGCCTTCGAAGACGTATTTTCCTTACTCGCATATGGTCTTTTCTTATTCCCTAACGTTGATAAGTTTGTGGATATCAACGCCATCAGAATTTTCCTGATTGGAAATCCGGTCCCTACGCTGCTAGGGGATACATATTACTCCATCCACCTTCGAAACTCTTATCAAGAAGGGATGATTATTTGTTGTGTACCGTTGCTGTATCAGTGGTACGCCTCGCATCTACCTGGGTCTGATGCTTTCTGGGATCTCGAGAAGGAACCGCGTTGGGCGCCAAAGATTATGGCTCTCACTCATTTCGACATTGACTGGTATAATCGAGTTTACCACGACGTGGAGATCATTGATAGCTGTGGTGCTTTTCCTAACGTACCTCTTCTCGGTACGAGGCATGGAATCAACTACAACCCTGTTCTAGCGCGTCGTCAGTTCGGGTACCCGATGAGAGATAAACCAAACAACATCCATGTGAGTGGTTTCTTTCTTCAGGAAGGACAAGATCATCAGGCTGCTAAGAGGGAGATCGAAGGAGCTTGGCGCCACATCCACAAGAAAGGGAGAGATATGCTGGGACATAGAGGTGCCGTTTCTTTGGAGCCTTACCTGCAGTGGGTCCGTGCTAGGGCTTATGCTCTCAAGATGCCCTATAAACTTGAGAAACCTTTATTCCCTGCCATTGCACCATCATCTGTTGTTATCCCTATCGCGGATGTAGGAGAATATCAAGGAAATCTGGCTAGGATGAAGTCCGAGAGGGATGCTTGGAAGGAAAAATACCATATGTCTGAATATGAGAATGGAGTCCTGACTCGACAGTTAAAAGAGAAAGAGGAGTTGTTGCTTATTCAAGACGGCCGGTTCGTTGACCACGACGAGAAGCTTCGTCAGAAGGATGCCTTGCTGAAGAAGTATGCGAGTGAAAGGAAGAGAAAAAGGGAAGGTTCGGTAAGCGTGGCTCTCGTTCCTAATCCGCAGGAGGAAGTCATTAACTGACTGATAGTTGAGAAGAGGGAGATGGAAGACTTTTATGAAGAAAAGATCAAGAATCTCCAGTTACAGTTGGTGTTTGGTCCTTCATCTGAGGATTCCGAATGATCTTTAACCTTTAGTTTGGCTTATTGATGTAATTTTGTAAAACTATGTAAAAGGGCTTCATGCTCCGAAGTTGTAATTTATTGTTTTATTATGGGCTTCATGCCCCAAAGTTGTAATTTATTTCTTTATTTTAGATTTCATGTTGTAGAATTGTAACTTATCACTTCATTATGGATTCCACGTTTCAAAGTTGTAATTTATTTCTTTCACTATTGGATTTGTTATCCCAAAGTTGTAATTTACTATTTTGATATTCCAAATTGTAAGTTGTAATTTATCGCTTTCTATTAATGGATTGAGTTTTTGTTGTTCCAAATTCCTTTACCATTGATGTATGCAAAATTATCAAAGTTCCTTGAAAAAACTTTTAAAATGAGTCATCATTTGCATCGCCATCATGCATCATTCCATATTCCACTTCACATGTTTTCTAGAGTCTCATCCTTGTTCTTTTTCCACCGAAGGTTGTCAAGCTGTCTCACCGATACGACACTCGGGCCAATCGTCAAAGGAAAATGGAAGATTTGGAACAGGAAAATCATGAGCTTCGTGGGGAAGTTGCTACACTTCGTGTCGAGATGGAAAAGTTAACTGCGTTAGTAGAAAGTTTGGTGGCTGTTCAGAATCAGCCATCGACTACAGCTGTCGAGATTCAGACTTCAACTCCAGTGGTTTCCGAGATTGTCACAGTTCCTGCCTCCGTGACTCAAATCAACTCTCCGCTTCAACATCAGATGCCGAAAGGCTTTCCGTGGGGAATGCCTTACAACTTTGTGCCAGAGGGGTATCAGCCTGCCGTACAACCTTTATTTCAACCTGCTTCGTCTCTTCCTCAACCAGAAACAACTGCCATGCCGCCAGTAATTCCGTCTGTAACACCTTTTCCGCAACCGATTATGACGACCATTGCTCCTGTGGTCCACTCGGTGCCATACTTGAATGAACCTACTTATCCTGCCGAGCCTGCTGAAAGTTTGGGTCTCTTTGATAGAATGGAGGAATTTCAGGATCAGTTCCAGGAAATGCAGAAGGAGCTTAGAGCATTGAAAGGGAAGGATTTGTTTGGGAAGAATACGCATGACCTTTGTTTAGTTCCGAATGTCAAGATTCCAGCAAAATTCAAAGTGCCAGACTTTGAGAGATATAAAGGTGATTCGTGTCCTAGAAGTCATTTGACAATGTACGTGAGGAAGATGTCTACGTACTCCGATGATCATGACTTGTTGATTCATTATTTTCAAGATAGTTTGACGGGTGCTGCTCTAAAGTGGTATATGGGTTTAGACAGTATTCAGATCCGTAACTTTAACGATCTTAGTGAAGCCTTCGTCCATCAGTACAAGTATAACGTCGACATGGCGCCGAACCGGGATCAACTCCGGGCGATGTCGCAGAGAGACCGGGAATCTTTTAAGGAGTACGCCCAGAGGTGGCGTGAAATCGCTGCTCAAATCTATCCACCTCTTGAGGAGAAAGAGATGACAAAGATATTTTTGAAGACTTTAGGTTCCTTTTACTATGAAAGAATGATAGCCAGCGCGCCCAGTGACTTCACCAAAATGGTAAGCATGGGCATGAGGTTAGAGGAAGGGATTCGTGAAGGGCGTTTGGTTAAAGAAGGGAGTCTGTATAACAGTGCGAAGAAGTTTGGAAGTGTTTTCCCGAAAAGAAAAGAGCAGGATGTTAGCGCTTTGTTTCCAGGAAGACCTAGGAGAGGTTACTCTCACCTTGCGGCAGTCACTCCGGCTGTCCGCCCAACTTTGATGACCCCAGCTCATCAAACTCCACCAACTCAACAACGGCCTTTTCAGCAGCAGCCTCGACAATAGGCTTATCCATTCAACAATCAGAACCGTTCACCCAGAAAACCGCAGTTCGATGCCATTCCTATGACTTATACTGAATTGTTCCCTGCTCTTATCAGAAAGAATCTCATCACGACAAAGCCTCCTCCTGTCGCACTGAACAGTGCTTCTCCGTGGTACAAGGCGGATCAGTTTTGTGAATATCATCAAGGGTCGCCGGGGCACAACCTTGAGAATTTCTTTGCTCTGAAGGCGGACGTACAGAGATTAATTAAGAATGGTATCTTGTCTTTCAAGGATGTTAATCCAAATGTTAGAGATAATCCTTTGCCTCGACATGGGGCAGCTTCAGTGAATATGGTGGAAGGTTGTCCGGGGAAGTTTCGAGTTTTTCAAGTCGAACACATAAGAGAGTCGTTGGTCAGGTTACATCAGAGTTTGAGAAGACTTGCCTTTGTTAGGCACCAGCATGATTATGATGTTTGTGAGTTTTGTTCAAGAGAGAATGATTGTCCTATTGTGAAGGAGGATATTCAGAAGTTGCTAGATCAGAGAGTTATCACTATTACCTATGACCGAAATCCGGAGGATGAAGTGAATGTTATCATACCACAATTCAATTTGCCTGAATCAGTAGAGATTGCTTACAACAGTCAGACTGCGCCTGTTGATCCTTTGATTATTTACCCACCTGGCCCTGTGCCTTACAGCTCAGACCAAGCTGTACCGTATAAGTATAATGCCACAATGATTGAGAATGGGGTAGAAGTCCCTATACCAACGAGACCGTCTTTTGTTAACATTGCTGATGTAAGTAGAGTTACGAGAAGTGGACGTGTTTTTGCAGCAGTACCTTTGAAGAGACCAGAAGTTCAAGTTAGGAGGCCCATAACGCCAGAGATTCCAGTAAGAAATGTTGAACCAAGGGTTGAGATAGGCCGATCCAGTGAACCTATCCCTCACCCTGAGGATGATGAGATCCTGAAGCTTATCAAGAGAAGTGAATATAAGATTGTGGACCAACTTTTGCAAACACCTTCCAAGATTTCCTTGCTTGCCTTATTGAGAGATTCTGGTGCGCATAGAGAAGCCTTGATGAAGGTCTTGGACCAGGCGTTCGTGGACCATGATGTGACGGTTGACCAGTTCGATGGAATTGTGGGAAATATAACTTCGTGTAACAATCTTGGTTTCAGTGATGAAGAACTCTCGGAGGAGGGGAGAAACCATAATATGGCTTTGCACATCTCAGTAAGTTGTGGAAATGATACCTTATCAAGTGTGTTGGTGGATACAGGTTTGTCGTTGAATGTGATGCCCAAGACTACGTTATCTCGGCTTTCATATCCAGGTGCTCCTATGAGGCCTAGTGGAGTAATTGTTAAGGCGTTTGATGGCTCTAGGAAGACAGTTATTGGTGAGGTGGATCTTCCTATAGTGATTGGTCCCCATACTTTTCAAATCACTTTCCAAGTGATGGATATCCGTGCTGCCTACAGCTGTTTATTGGGTCGTCCCTGGATCCATGATGCCGGGGCAGTCACCTCTACGCTTCATCAGAGACTAAAGTTTGTAAAGCATGGGAAGCTAGTGATGATTGGGGGAGAGCAAGCTATGGTGGTAAGCCATTTATCATCATTTTATTTTATTGATGCGGATGAGGATGTTGGAACCCAGTTCCAAGGTCTTTCTGTTGCTAAGGGTACAGTAAAGAAGCAAGGGGCATCCATCTCTTCTTTTGAGGATGCGCGGCGAGTGGTGGAAAGTGGTTCGGCCGAAGGATGGGGCCAGGTGTTGACGTTACCCGAGAATAAGTCTGGGGAAGGTCTGGGTTTTCATCCAGTATCTGCAAGGGTCAAGAAAGAGGTGGTTGTTCGTCCGATTCAAGAGGTTTTCCGAAGTGCAGGGTTTGTACGTCCTGAGGTTGATGCTATCATAGATAATGATTCCGAGGAGGATTTGCCCGTTTTTGTGACGCCTGGATTGGCTTGCCAAAACTGGATAGCTGTTGATGTTCCTGTGGTTATGCACATTTCCGAGTAATGTTTTGTTTATTTTCCTTTGAAAAAAATTCGCTCTGCCCAAGGCGAAACGTATTTTGTGTCGGGCTATGAAAATAATTCCTTTTGCTCTGCCCAAGGCAAAAGAGAAATGTCTGGGCTCTTTGTTTCAAGTATTTCCCTTTAATGAATAAAAATGTTATTTTGTCCATTACTGTTTTATTTTTCACTTTTTGGGGAAATAGTAATGAAAATTAACTAATAACCTTTTATTTTATTTGCACAAATCGATTTCTAAAATAAAGCATAATCATATGTGCAGATTAATCCATGACTTAACCATCAAAAACAATGATCCTATGCCCTCTCCCAACTTTGAATTCCTTGTGTTCAGAGCCGAAGAAGAGGATGACGAAGAGATTCCTGTTGAGATTTCCCGTTTGCTTGAGCATGATGAGAGGGTCATTCAACCATTTGAAGAACCTTTAGAGTTGGTCAACTTGGGTGATGAAGAAGATAGAAAGGAAGTCAAAGTCGGAGCATTGCTTATCCCGGAGGTTAAGGAGAAAATGTTGGAGCTTCTCAAATAGTATGTTGACGTGTTTGCTTGGTCCTACCAAGATATGCCAGGGTTGGACAATGACATTGTGGAGCATCGTTTACCGTTGAGACCTGAGTGTCCGCCGATCAAGCAGAAGTTGAGAAGGACTCGTCCCGACATGGCTGACAAGATCAAAGAGGAGGTTCAGAAACAGATCAATGCAGGTTTCCTCGTTACATCGGTCTATCCTCAGTGGTTAGCCAACATAGTGCATGTTGCAAAGAAAGATGGCAAGGTTCGGATGTGTGTAGACTACAAAGATCTGAATAGAGCTAGCCCAAAGGATGACTTCCCGTTACCTCACATTGACGTATTGGTCGACAGTACCGCCAAGTTCAAAGTCTTTTCTTTCATGGATGGTTTCTCTGGTTACAACCAAATCAAGATGGCACCAGAAGATATGGAGAAGACCGCTTTCATTACACCTTGGGGAACTTTCTGTTATCGGGTTATGCCGTTTGGTTTGAGGAATGCTGGCGCAACATACCAGAGAGCAATGACTACTTTGTTCCATGACATGATGCATAAGGAGATCGAAGTGTATGTGGATGATATGATTGCAAAATCACAGACTGAGGAAGATCATTTGGAACATTTGTTGAAGTTGTTCCAGCGTTTGAGGAAGTACAAACTCCGTCTGAATCCCAACAAGTGCACTTTTGGCGTTCGTTCTGGAAGACTTCTGGGTTTCATTGTCAGCCAGAAAGGTATTGAAGTAGATCATGATAAAGTCAAAGCTATTCGGGAAATGCCTGCACCCAAGACGGAAAAACAAGTAAGAGGATTCCTTGGGAGACTGAACTACATTTCTAGATTTATATCTCATATGACTGCTACCTGTGGGCCGATTTTCAAGCTTCTCCGAAAGAACCAAGGATGTGTGTGGACAGAAGATTGTCAGAGAGCTTTTGACAGCATCAAAGAATATTTGCTTGAACCTCCCATTTTGATTCCTCCGGTAGAAGGAAGACCTTTGATTATGTACCTGACTATATTGGAAGACTCCATGGGATGTGTGCTTGGTCAGCAAGATGAGACTGGAAGAAAGGAACATGTCGTATATTATCTGAGTAAGAAATTCACAGACTGTGAGTCTCGATACTCATTGCTTGAGAAAACCTGTTGTGCTTTAGCTTGGGCTGCTCGCCGTCTGCGCCAGTATATGATTAATCACACTACTTGGTTGATCTCCAAAATGGATCCGATCAAGTATATCTTTGAGAAGCCCGCCTTATCTGGAAGAATAGCCCGTTGGCAGATGTTGTTATCTGAATATGACATTGAGTATCACACTCAGAAAGCAATCAAAGGAAGTATTTTAGCCGATCATTTGGCTCACCAACCAATTGACGATTATCAATCCATCAAGTTTGATTTCCCAGATGAAGATATTATGTACTTGAAAGCTAAAGATTGTGAAGAGCCGTTACCTGAAGAAGGACCTGATCCTGAATCCCGTTGGGGTTTAATATTTGACGGAGCTGTGAATTCCTATGGAAATGGAATTGGGGAAATCATCGTGACTCCCCGAGGTACTCATATCCCGTTCACGGCAAGATTGAAGTTTGACTGCACGAACAAAATGGCTGAATATGAGGCATGTATTATGGGTCTCGAAGAAGCGGTGGATCTAAGGATTAAGATTCTTGATATTTACGGAGATTCAGCATTGGTGATTAATCAAATCAAAGGAGAATGGGAGACTCGTCATCCTGGTTTGATCCCTTACAGAGACTATGCTAGAAGGTTGTTAACTTTCTTCAACAAGGTGAAATTACATCACATCCCTAGAGATGAGAATCAAATGGCTGATGCTTTGGCTACTTTGTCTTCAATGTTTCAAGTAAATGGTTGGAACGATGTGCCTACAATCCGGGTTATGCGCCTCGATAGACCTGCTCATGTGTTCTCAGTAGAAGAGATTACCGACGACAAACCTTGGTTCTATGACATTAAACGTGTTCTTCAAACTCAAGAGTACCCGCCTGGGGCATCCAGTAAAGATAGGAAGACGTTGAGAAGATTAGCAAGCAGTTTCTTTCTCAACGAAGAAGTTTTGTATAAGAGGAATTATGACATGGTCTTGCTCAGATGTGTAGACAGACGTGAAGCAGACATGCTGATGCAAGAAGTACACGAAGGATCCTTTGGCACTCATGCCAATGGACATGCAATGGCTAGAAAGATGTTGAGAGCTGGTTACTATTGGATGACAATGGAATCCGATTGCTGCAAGTATGTGAAGAAATGTCATAAATGCCAGATTTATGCGGACAAGATGCACGTGCCTCCGACCCTCCTCAACGTTATATCTTCACCTTGGCCTTTCTCTATGTGGGGCATTGATATGATTGGAATGATTGAACCCAAAGCTTCAAATGGTCATCGTTTCATCTTGGTAGCGATCGATTATTTTACCAAATGGGTGGAAGCCGCATCTTATGCTAATGTAACCAGACAGGTCGTAGTCAAATTTATCAAGAATCAGATCATTTGTCGATACGGTATCCCGAACAAGATTATCACTGATAATGGTTCGAATTTGAATAATAAGATGATGAGATAGCTTTGTGAAGAGTTCAAGATTGAACATCATAATTCTTCTCCTTACAGACCGAAGATGAATGGGGTTGTTGAAGCTGCTAACAAGAATATCAAGAAGATTGTCCAGAAGATGGTAGTAACTTATAAGGATTGGCATGAAATGCTTCCGCTTGCTTTACACGGATACCGTACCTCAGTTCTAACTTCAACAGGCGCGACCCCATTTTCCCTAGTTTATGGTATGGAAGCAGTACTCCCCGTGGAGGTTGAGATTCCGTCTCTGAGAGTGTTAATGGAAACTAAACTTTCTGAGGCTGAATGGTGTCAAAGTAGATATGATCAGTTGAATTTAATCGAAGAGAAGAGATTGACGGTGTTGTGTCACGTTCAATTGTATCAGAAGAGAATGAAGAAGGCTTTTGATAAGAAGGTTCGACCACGCGAGTTCAGAGAAGCTGACCTTGTGCTCAAGAAGATATTATCTTTCCAACCTGATTCTAGGGGCAAGTGGGCTCCGAATTATGAAGGACCGTATATCGTTAAGAAGGTTTTCTCTGGAGGTGCTTTGATTATCACCAATATGGACGGTGAAGAACTCCCGCGTCCATTGAACGCCGATGCAGTCAAGAAGTATTTCGCTTAGGAAAACTTCTGGTCAAGCCAGTCTTGGCATCTGAGCACATTTTGGAATTCAAAGTTGTTAGGGAGAATAGTGATCATTGTTTTTGTGTAACCTTTTATTTCATGTACTATTTCGCAAACTTTTGTAAATCGTTGGAGTCGCGTTGTTAGCGAACTACCATATTATTAATGAAATTTGAGCATTTACCTTTTGTGGGCAAAATTTTAATTTTTGTGGAAAATACTTGAAACAAATTTACTTAAAGTATTCTTATTTTTAAAATGTGTCGTGAATAACGAAAGGAATATTAACAGTTTGTTCCAAGGATGGTCAAGCCATGAAATGCAAAACAGTACAGTAATTTATCCTTGCACGATGAGCTTGTTTTCTTTCAAAATCGTCATGAAGTGTTGGTTGTGTACACGCTTGGTTATGGTGGTGCTAAGTTTGGTGACTCCCCGGTTGTTCCAATTAAGTGTTGTTTTAGCTACCTTTGCTTGGGAGATTTTGAAGTGCGGTACACTTCGCCTCGTGCCAGTGGTTTATTGGTGCTAGAGGTTTGGATTTGGATGATTTTATCCTCAGAAGACTTGAGCCTTGTAGTGTTACGCTCCGACGTTGCTTTGTGTTCCTAGTTCCGGTTATCTTCCGTCTTTTAGGATTGGTTGAGTATCTATCGTGCTGTGACATCTTATTATCTTCAAGACATTCCATCTGTTCGTTTTGTCAGCATAACATTCATTTATTCATTCGCACTTATATCACGCATACATATTCACGTTTGCCATCGATTATGGGGTTGTACTTTGTTTATTCAAATAATGTACATGTTTCTTTCCAAATAGAAGGTTAGCTTAGGCAGAAAATGTGCTTCCTTTCTAAATTCCCCAACTGAGCTAATCCTCGTGGATGATTTTTGATCTAGCTTACCTTGTCCATTTCTGGATAGGATGAATTCCTCAATCGAATTACTTTCTCATTGGGTAGAGTCTCGTTTGACTATTTTTCTCTGGTTATTCCTGGAAAGTTGTCGCCTCTTGCATAGGCTATCTCATTGATTTTCCCCAGTGAAGTTGCGACCTAGACAGATGGTGCATTTATTTTGCACATTTGAGTATGTGATCTCCTCGGGAAGGATTGATTCATGTTTCTCTTTGACGAAGATTTATTTCTCTGCCAGTGTCATCGTAAGTTCCTTCTGGGTTATTCTTGGAAAACGACAAGCGGCAGCTCTTCACGAGCAACTTGTACGTTGTTATTATCTTTTGGAAAACGATAAGCAGCAGTTCTTCACGAGCTACTAGTGCGTTATTATCTTTTGGAAAACGACAAGCAGCAGCTCTTCACGAGCAACTTGTACGTTGTTATTATCTTCTGGAAAACGACAAGCAGCAGTTCTTCACGAGCTACTAGTGCGTTATTATTCTTGGAAAACGACAAGCAGCAGCTCTTCACGAGCAACTTGTACGTTGTTATTATCTTTTGGAAAACGACAAGCAGCAGCTCTTCACAAGTAACTTGTACGTTGTTATTATCTTTTGGAAAACGACAAGAAGCAGCTCTTCACGAGCAACTTGTACGTTGTTATTATCTTCTGGAAAACGACAAGCAGCAGTTCTTCACGAGCTACTAGTGCGTTATTATCTTTGGAAAACGACAAGCGACAGCTCTTCACGAGCAACTTGTACGTTGTTATTATCTTTTGGAAAACGACAAGCAGCAGCTCTTCACGAGCAACTTGTACGTTGTTATTATCTTCTGGAAAACGACAAGCAGCAGTTCTTCACGAGCTACTAGTGTGTTATTACCTTCTGGAAAACGACCAGCAGCAGCTCTTCACGAGCTACTAGTGCGTTATCGTCTTTTGGAAAATGACAAGCAGCAGCTCTTCACGAGCAACTTGTACTTTATTACTTTTATGGAAATACAGCAAGTGGCAGCCTCTTTATTTGAGCAACTTGTATGTCATTGGTATTTTCTTTGGACAACAGCAAGTGGCAGTCTCTTTATTTGAGCAACTTGTATGTTATTGGTATGTTCTTTGGACGACAGCAAGTGGCAGTCTCTTTATTTGAGCAACTTGTATGTTATTGGTATTTTCTTTGAACAACTTGCGTATCTACAATTTTATTATACCAGCATTAATGAGTATATCTCCGAAAATCTCGCAGAGAAGTTTGTCAGGAGTCATTACCTTCAAAAATCGGTAATCCGTTATCAGCAATTTGATACCCTCTGTTTAACTCACTGTGTTTGGGTCAATAATCTATTATGGCCTATGCAAGATGCTCTCTTCGTTAGGGTCCGAAGTCGTATCCCCTCAATTTTGTTCACTGTCAGGAGTCTGTCATTTAAAGTCGATAGCCCGTTTCCCCAGTAACGTATAATCCATGTCTCTGTGTGTTGTTGGTGTTCGATTCCTCCAACATTGTCTTGTTTCATACAATATCTTTCACTGTGAATCCAATCACTGCATTCATGTCAAAGATAAGGGCGGCATCTTAGGACAAAATTTGCGTAATTATGTATTTAAGTACCTTCAATCTCGTCAAAACGAAGATTTTTAATCTTCATATCTCCGGATAGAAGAAACTTAAATAGGGGCAGCTGTTGTACCCCAAATTTTTACCTAAGATACTATCTCCCATCTGCATCATTACATTACAAGTGTTTTGATCTATTGATTTTAAAAAATTCATAACTTTTTTTAGGCCGAGAGCTATTTATTTTGAACACTAAATCATTTAATTGATTCATGCTAAAACAATGATTATTGATTATTTATTATCTTAAATTTAAGTAATTGGAATTTGTTTTCAGTTATTATATAATTTAAAGATGTATAGATAATAAAATAAACATTAGAAAAGAGGCGCATTAATCGTGCAGACAATATTTATTTATTATGCACTATCTTAAATTTAAATAACTGGAAATTATTCCCAGTTATTACATAATTCAAAGATTTATGAATAATATAATAAATATTCGAAAAAGTTCATTAATTGTTCAATAATAATTATTTAATTATTTATCATTCTAAGTTAAAATAATTGATATTCTATTTTAATTATTATAACTTGGAAAGTCATGAATAATGAATTAAATAATTGAAACTATTAATTGATCAATGATGTTATTTATTTATTTGTTTACTATTCTGAATTTAGGTAATTGAGATTTATTTTCAATTATTATACAATTTAAAGAATTGTAAACAATAAAGTAAATAATTAGAGAGAAAGAGGAAAGTAATTGGCGAATATTTGAATTTCATTCATTTTTCTAATTGTACAATTATTGTGGTAAATATTGTATTTATTACAACAAAGTTACAATAATAATTTTACAAAGTTAAAATGAAATAAAAATTAATCTAATATTCCTAATTCTAAATCTTCTGATCCAATGCATTTTTTGCCTGCTCACTTGATGTTATCTGCAAAATTAAAAGAAATTAGAATTTGAACAAATAATTAAAAGCAAAATTATTTAATGTTCATCATTAAAAGCAATGGCTGGAATCAGTTGACCCTTTTTTGCAAATCACGGGATTTCTCCCGGTTCACAAAAAAGGAGAGGAATTTTTATAAATGAATGCACAAATCCATTTTTGCAAAAAATTGCATCTTTCAAATTAATTGCATTTTTTAAAATCCAATGCATTTTTCAAAATATGCACAGCATACAAAGTCCATGCATAATTTCAACAGCATATGCAAGCACAAACAAAACTCCAACGTAAACCCACTGTGCCATGCAGTAAGTAAGTTAAATATGCAGTTAAACAATTTTTACAAGCAATATATATATTTCCTTTTTTCATCATGTTCCAGCCATGCAGTTTCAGAACAAGTACAGTGCATATCATCTTAATGCATCATTTGGTACTTGAGAGAGAGAGAGAGAGAAAGAAATTGGTTTTGCAGGTTTTGGTTTAGGCAGAAGGAATTATAAGACAAAGCTACTGCAGTATCACAGTAAAAGGAGAAGCACAAGAGTAGAATACAAACAAAACTGCTGTAACAGTATGATGCAGAAGGCCAAGAGGATTGTAAAAATATTCAAATCTCCAGCCTGTAATGTAAACAAAGGAGGCAGTGGTTATAACATATTGGAATCACTTCAAAACAAGATATCAATCAATCTCCAAGCCTTAGAAAAACTTAGAAGAAAAACTGCTGTCAACAAGAGAAATACAAACCAGTAAGAACCTGCATAACCATTTCCATTATCCAAACCATACAAACCTTATGGCCTAACAACAAAAAAAACTATTCCCCTGTTCCCATCAACCTGCGTAAAACCAACATAACCTTATGGTTTAAACCTGTCAAGCCATTACCCAACCTAAACCATTAACCTGCAACTGCATTAAACCTTATGGCCAAATACAAAAACCAGTAGAACCAAAAACCATATAAAACATCAAACCATTCAAAACCGTTTCAACTGCATAAACCATATCAAACTTTTAACCAAAAACCTGTCATAAACCAAAAAACAGTATACCATTCCAAAATCAGTTAAACCAAAACCACGCATCAAACAATATGGCCTAAACCTCAGGGAACCTGATTGAGCCACCAAAGCCAATATCACCATTTCAAAACCAAAACCTTATGGCCAAACACAAAAACCAGTAGGAATCTACTGTCATGAGCCAAACCTGTATCACCAAAAACCAAAACCAACGACCAAATACCCAAAGCCTCAGAACTTGTCATCATCGGCTGTCATAAGGCCACAATAACAAAGCATACAGAAGTGAGAACGAATGAGAAGCTAGTCAAAAAGATTTTTCAACGGTAGCAAGCAAGCATTCGAAGCACATAACAAGGCATACAATACCCAGGCAAAAGAAGAAGGAAAGATACAAAGTACCGGCCACCGAAGCAAACTCACGCGCCATTCTCTCCGTCCGTGGCCTCCGTCGCCCCCAACTGTCCCTCCTCCATCTCCGCCTCTAGGTAACGTTTTCTTTTTTCCCCTTTTACTTTCATAACACCTCACACAAATAATAACACGAAATCAGAATCAAGCAGAAAACACGAGCATGCATTTATAATGAAACCCCTAAAACGAGTAACAGAGCGAAGCTTGTACCTTAGAGAATCCATCGCCTCTGTACGCGTGGCTGGAGGGAAGAGGACAGTGGAGGCTGGTGGCCATTAGACAGGATGAGACTCCAGTAGCGATTGAAGAGGATAACGTGCGAGGACGAAGAGAACGCGAAGAAGATGACGAACGAACAAGGAGCGCCGTTCGGCCAAAACCCTTAAACCTATTTTATTTTCCCTAATTTTGTTTAACCCCTTTGAAGAACAAGTCTTGAAGTGGACTTCAACCTAAATGCCAAGCCCAACATATCTGTTTACATACCCTTAAACGTTTCTGCCTAAAGCCCCACGAATTCAACAAAACCCCCCCTGTTTTAGTTTTGCTTGGGCCCTTTTGACATCTCTGGGCCCATATTTATCAACTCACCCTTCTTTCTTTTTTTATTTATACCTCCTTATTGTATTTATTTTGCTTTCTTTAAGATTTTTTTTAGAAGTTTTATTAGTATTGATTAGACTTAATTAATAAAAGGCATTTTGATTAATTTTTTTTTAATCGATCAATTTTATTAGTTTAATTTTTAGGTTTTAATTGGATTATGTTAGTTTTTAAATTAGACTTAAGTTAGAAGTTTTTAGTTTTAATTTAGTAAAAAATCATTCAACAACACTTGGAAATAATATTTTATGTTAGTATAATACACATAAAAAAATCAAACATAGAACTCCAAAAAACCAAAAATAGAATTAAAAGGTTTTAAATAACGTTTCAATCATATTGCTAAAATATATAAAAAGATATAGAGACTAAAAGACCTAAAATATATTCTACTCCCTTTAATTAATCCTCATGCTTTTTATCCATATTAAAAAACACGTAAAAATTGAAAACTATTAAAAATACTTTCTTTTTATTAATATTAATCAAAAATCCAAAATGCACATTATATCATTTAGTCTATCATTTAATTATTGTTACTTAATCATGATCCGCATAATTTTTCTGTTTATTTATTTCATATTTATTTGTTTATTCCGTTTACGTTTAAATCCAAAGGAAAAACGATAAATTTGTTGACTTCATGTCCTCAAGTCTAATCGCGCGAATATTTGCATTTTTCATTAAAACTTAGGATAATTTGCCTTCAAGTATTCAATCTTTTCAAAATTTATGCACTTTAAGCAAAAACTTCGACGTTAGGTCGTCGTATCTTCAAAAACCTATTCGTACCCCTTTTCGGCCAAAACGATTTATTTTTATCAAGCAATCAAATTTTAAATAAACAGATATTTCAAAAAGTTCCTATAGAGTACTATAGATGCATTGGGTGCTAATACCTTCCCATTGTATAACCAACCCCCGAACCATAAGATCTCTTTTCAAAAACGCCTTGTATTTTCATTACTTTTGAAAAAGTATTATTTACATTGCATATTTAGGGTTTTATTTCGCTCTTTTCCCTTTTCCTTTGGAAACAATAAAGCGCGGTGGCGACTCTTGCTTTTGTGAGACGAATTAATCAATAATTCGATCTCCGATTTACCCCGCTACATTTTTTATCGCTACAGGGTCATCTCATAAAAACTCACAACTTCTACAAACTAACCTCACCACTAAGTTCTAAATGTCAAACTTAGCTAGCACGTCAATTTTCGTTGAATTCAGAGCAACTTGCTCCGTCGTCGAATCTACCGAAATCGGAAAATCGGAACACAATTGGGTTCCAAAGGAAGTGCGAAAAATCAGAATTTTGGAGGCTACAGAAGCATCAACACGGCCCCCCGTGTGCATCAACACGGCCTGTGTTGAAAAGCCACCAGAACATGCAAAAATGCCAAAGTCAGAGCATCAACACGGGCACCCGTGTGGATCAACACGGCCTGTGTTGATTGTCCTGTCAACAACTCTTCCCTCTACAATAGGTCAACACGGCCGGCCGTGTGAATCAACACGGCCCGTGTTGATTGACCTGCGTGAAAACTCCATTTTTAACATTCCTAACCTCACTTTTACCACTCCCATTAATTCTAATTATCATCAACCTCATAATCCCTACACCTAATTCAACTTTCCAATCTATTTCAATCAAACAATCAAACATACAACTCATAAATCAACCTATCAATTTTACCCCCAAATCCAAAATATATCTATCAAAACCTAACAATATGAGATGGAGAATTAAACCCCTTACCTCTAGAGATTGGATGATCCAAGATGATTCAACAACTCCAACCTCAAGCTTTCTCTCTTGCTCTCTTGCTCTTCTTCTTCTTCTTACCAAAACCCTCTCTTCTTCTCTCTAAGGCCAAGTTTGGCTTTGGTTTGTAAGAATGGGAGGAAAATGAGGAGAAATGATTTATAAAGGTATTTCTACTAGTAAACCAAGGGTTAAAACCCAATCCTCAACAATTGCTCCCCACACTCCTAACTTACTAATTATATCATCAATTCAATTAATTTCGGGGAATTAAATATCGGATCCGAATAATATTTTACCGGACCGAACGGAACGTCTCTAAATATATTATCATATATATCGATTAATATATTTATTCTCGTCGCAAAATAAATATCGATCGGTAACTCGAAAATATTAATATAATATAATATTAATTAAAACAGGGCGTTACAACTCTCCCCCACTTATAAACTTTTCGTCCTCGAAATTTTGACCAAAACGAACAAATCGGGACATGCGTACGCATTCGTCCACTCAATCCTCGCGTCAATTAAACAACATACAAAATACACCTAACACAAGGGCATCTCCCTAGCCACAACGTTTAGACAAGAAAAACCATGCCGAGATGCAAAGCCCATACAATGCACTCGACAACCAACTAACACCCAACAACTAAACAAGTCGCAGACACACCGGTTCGCTCGAGAACTAAACAAACAAGATCGATACCATCCTAACGTCTCAACCATAGAATTAGTCATACACTCGAACCGATGCCTCGGAAACGAGTTACCAAAGGTAGGAACATAAAGTCCTACGACACAACACCGACACCATCGCTAAAACGAAAACAATAAAATGGTTATACAAACCAAAACTGAAACAATCAGAAAAGGATAAAACCATGCGTGCTACGCAAACACGAAAAGATACCTTCATTCACGCATAAGTACGAACTCAATAATTACACTTGCAGTTATCGCTCTCATTCCAGAAAAATCACAAGGTCACACCGTCCTTGTAGATTACCAACATACCACCCTTGAACAATAACAAGTTACCCAAACATAACTGAACTGCGACACACCACTCATCCTAGGACGTATACTGACGACTTGCGACTATAACTCACTAGCCCAAATCAAACAATCCCGCATACTCGCTAAAACTCAATTCTCGATATCTAAACCATGCTGCGTCACATTTATGCATAAGAAGCCAACCGTAAAACAACTTGGTTAATCCTCAACTTCACAATCACCCAAAATGGATACGTTCAAAGCGTACACCCATCAAGACACCTCACAACATCAGCTTCATCAACTCGAAGAATCACTCTTTCATTCTCGATTGACCAACATCCATTGATCCTCTGAAATACACGACATAGTTTGACCTCTTCAAATATTGTCCAAATATTTCACTTGTGAAACTTCGACGTATACACTTGACTTCAACAAAGTCTTCCCTTATAACAATTCAATTCCCAAAGTTGAATTAAGTAATCACCATCCTCGCATCGTCGCAACGATCAATACACTGGTTTCTTATTCGAAACATCTCTCATAACTTTCATTCTTCTAAAGTGGTAATTCAAACCAAAACACTCTCTCAAGAACTCTACTCATCAACTTCGTCTCATACTCCTGAAATTACAACATAGTTTGGACTTAGAACCATAACATCAATTTCTATGGAATCCAACATGAACACCGTCGTGACCGACTTCAGTCACAAATAGAACATCTTCCTCTATAAAACATCAATCATCTTTAAGTACACGTGGTTACCAAACCATCACCAAATTCTTTACCGTTAAGACTTATTTTAGTCGTAATCTAATAATCCACCGCGACCATTAGTATCCGGCGAAATCCATATGGTAGTAGTGAACAAATCCTTAAAACCTTCTGAGTTTAATCTCAACAAGCGTCTCAAAACAAACATGTAACATTCTTTCAAAATAATAAATCTCAAATCAGATATTCTTGGGTTATCCTCAATATCAACTTACTAAACTCAACAACAGACGAAGTCTCTTTATAGATCGTACTCAAACTTGAATTGTCTTCAACAATTCCAATCTCCTTGTCGTTAACATCTGTACCTATAAGGTTCCAATGAGCATAACCGCATCAAACTCTAACTCCCGCATCCGATAATTTTCCATAAGAAAAATCAAATCGTTCCAAGGTAGTAATACACTTTTCCAACTCTATGTCGAAATACATCTTAAGTCCAAAACAAAATATCACAATACGTCGCACCAGGTTCTTCAGTACAAAACAAAACCAAAATCAAGGCATTCGCTAAACTTTTCACCGACTCAAACAAATTCGCTTCCCATTGCGAAGTCCAATTAGTGACTCAACCATTTCGGGTCAAAATACTCACGATCAATACCAACTCATAAAAAGATCTTCCATCAAACTCACAAAGTTAACCATCCAAAACAAAAGAACTTCTAAACTCTGAATTAGCCCCTTAAAGTCTTCTACAAGACACAAAATAAATCTTTACGGAACTGTCAAAAATATCACCGTCTAAGTTGCTTACTTAAGACACTCACGTCCAACAGTTCCAAAATTCCTTCTTTAGAGTACTCGACATGCACCAATCTAACTCCACTACTGATAATGCAACGCTCGGATGCTTGCCACAATCCCTTAACTTGATGTAAACCAAATAATATCCATGAACACGAAACAAATCTACAGCTACTCATGAGAGTACTGTTGGAACATTCCAAAATTGTACCTGACGCATTAGTCACACTAATGACATCAGCTTATACTCGCCCGGACCATACACTATCTTGAAAAGCATTGCCTGAACATCTTCAACCCTCACACTAACCCATAGGCAGCCAGACTTCAAATTGATCTCACTAAACACATAAACTCCAAATAACTGCTTCACTTAAATATCAATCCTCGGAAGCAGACACTCGTCCTCAACATCTGCTTCGTTCCTTGACTACAAACGACACACCAACTCGGGTAACCTTTGCTCTTCTCGAACAACACAACCGGCACACTCCATGGCGAACCACTCAAATAAACAAACTCTACTAAAACCAATCTTCAAGTTGACTCTTCAACTCTAGTTCAAAAACAAACATCCCTTAAGGATACTTCAAATTACAACTAGTTCCAGAAACTAAATCCATCAAAACTTCACCTCGCACTACAGCGGTAATTCACTCACATCTCCACAAAAGGTTTCGGAAGAATCACAACAAGAAGCTCGCTTGCCAAAATCTTGTTTCTCACCAAAATCCAAATTCGCCCACAACTCAAGTAACCATGCACTGCCTTGTGCCAACTCGTCTGCTTCACACACTATTAAGTTGGCAAGACAAGTCTATCCCAACCAACACAATTCCCGACTACTATCAACAAGAGATTAAGGATGATCAGTCCCTCAATTTGTCAATAGACAGTCGACAATCATGACGGTGACATAAACCATCTCTACCAAGCTACAACAACGTCTTCAAACTTACACTATAATTTACCAAAGCGTAACACTGCCTGAGGCTCCAAACTAAGCCATAAGCGCCACCAAGAAGTAAAACTTCTCCCCCACTTGTTTCAAACTCATCTCTGCAGACAAACAATTTGAAACAAATAAGTACCGACCGTGTTTCACACACATGTCACATACAACAGGGTCAAACACACTAATAACTTGGTCGACATACCGACCTACTCTGATACCACTAATGTAACACCCCAATATTACCCAAGGTTTTATATGCAACAATCAAAGTAAATTAAAATTTCATAAATGTAATACTGAGGCATCACACCTTCAAAAACAACTCACTTTAAACAGTTTGATTTAAAGTATAAGTCTCGGATACATAGCATCGCCGGAAGACATAAATTAATTCAAAAACATCAAAACATCTTCTTTAATAAACTTCCTTAATAAATCATATTTTCATAAAGTATGATTCTATATACAAAAGGAAGAACAACAAAAGAATCAACAACAAGACAACATAAATGTTTCCCCCCGAGTGCTACGTATCAGAGCGACACCGACTCAACTAACAACAGCTATAAACTCCATCTTCATAACCTGCACGTTACCAATATAAAGGTAACGGCGAAACAAGTAAAGGGTGAGATAATCCAAAACATATAGTTAAAGACATGATAAAATATATATATAGTTTTGGAATTGTAAGGGATATAAGTTAATAAGTGCATTCCAACACATATCCAAACCTCACTTACTCTTATCGTCATTCTAAAGTGTATGATCTATACTTAATCTCCTTAGCCTCATCAGCACAAATCATCACAACAACACGTAAACCTCTGTCACTACGAAATTGTCACAAGCTAATACATCGCTAATTAACACGACAATCATAAACAACAACATCAACCACAACATTAAACAATGCTAACAACATGAGCAACATAAACAAATCATCACAAATTGGCTAAAGCCCATCATCACTTTTGGCATAAAAGCCCATCGTCGCTTTTGGCATAAAAAGCCCATCGTCGCCAATATCATCACATCATAATTGCATTAAGCATTTCATCTAAATTAAGTCATCACAAAACTCACCATTTATATTTATCGCCTAGTTATCATGAAATTATCAAGTTATATTCATTTCATGTTCATCATAAAGATCATCACCAAACAAAGCATCATACATCATCGTCAATCAATTAAAAACCCAACGCCAAATAACTCACACATAAACATAACCGACTCCATGAGACACGACTATGTTATGCATGTGGTACCCGTCGCTTTGTCCATAATTAGGAACACTTGGCATAAAAGCCTCGTCGCTTGGCATAAAAACCTCTTCGCTTGGCATAAAATCCCATCGTCGCCAATGCAATGTATGTGACTCGACAATAAACAACACAACACAAAAACATCATCGTCGCTTATCAAAATTGGCATAAAGCCCACATCACCATAATTTATCCAAATCAAGATAAATATATCATCGCATTATATTTGAATTATGCAAAACATCACATATAATTCATCATCATCAAAATCATACATTCACAAATCGGAAGCATTTATTAATAACATAAATATAATCATCAGATCATCATGTACAAAGACATATAACCTTGCAACACATAATCAACAAGTATTCACTAACTAATACATCGTCACAAACATTATGTTTAATCACCCAACCTCATTATCGATTCGTTCACTAAATTCTACATACAGAAAGATAGTCAAACACCTATCATCATCGCAAAAGCCATCCCTAATAACCGGCATTACTCCTAATCTTCAACATCGCAATCGGATTGTCCATACGTGTCTTAAATCCCCTAAAACGAAATCTGATTCAATTAAACCGTAATTAAGCCTATTTTGGGTCATCTCGTAAAAACTCGCAACTTCTAAAAACTAACCTCACCACTAAGTTCTACACGTCAAACTTAGCTAGCACGTCAATTTTCGTTGAATTCAGAGCAACTTGCTCCGTCGTCGAATCTACCGAAATCGGAAAATCGGAACACAACCGGGTTCTAAAGGAAGTGCGAAAAATCAGAATTTTGGAGGCTACAGAAGCATCAACAAGGGCCCCCGTGTGCATCAACACGGCCCGTGTTGAAAAGCCACCAGAACGTGCAAAAATTCCAAAGTCAGAGCATCAACACGGGCACCCGTGTGGATCAACACGGCCCGTGTTGATTGTCCTATCAACAACTCTTCCCTCTATAATAGGTCAACACGGGCTCCCGTGTGAATCAACACGGCCCGTGTTGATTGACCTGCGTGAAAACTCCATTTTTAACATTCCTAACCTCACTTTTACCACTCCTATTGATTCTAATTATCATCAACCTCATAATCCCTACACCTAATTCAACTTTCCAATCTATTTCAATCAAACAATCAAACATACAACTCATAAATCAACCTATCAATTTTACCCCCAAATCCAAAATATATCTATCAAAACCTAACAATATGAGATGGAGAATCAAACCCCTTACCTCTAGAGATTGGATGATCCAAGATGATTCCACAATTCCAACCTCAAGCTTTCTATCTTGCTCTCTTGCTCTTCTTCTTCTTCTTCTTTCCAAAACCCTCTCTTCTTCTCTCTAAGGCCAAGTTTGGCTTTGGTTTGTAAGAATGGGAGGAAAATGAGGAGAAATGGTTTATAAAGGTATTTCTACTAGTAAACCAAGGGTTAAAACCCAATCCTCAACAATTGCTCCCCACACTCCTAACTTACTAATTATATCATCAATTCAATTAATTTCGGGGAATTAAATATCAGATCCGAATAATATTTTACCGGACCGAACGGAACATCGCTAAATATATTATCATATATATCGATTAATATATTTATTCTCGTCGCAAAATAAATATCGATCGGTAACTCGAAAATATTAATATAATATAATATTAATTAAAACAGGGCGTTACACACTTCATCTTCTTCCTCGTGCCATGTTTGAACTTGTAACTTTCTCATTTCTCAACAAAAATTAAAATTGTAAACATGAAAGTTAATTCATTTTTCCTCACAATTCCAGAAATGCAAATAACATAAACTATAAGTCAAAGATGAGAAAGAATTTTGTTGGCCCTAATCTGAACCGTAATTTTTCCAGAAATTTCAAACTCAAAATTCTCTAAGCTCAAGCAATATAAATGAAAACTAGTGACATGGTTAGCTTCAGGGCAATGATGTCTACATTTTACCTTTAAAAATGAAAGCCTAACAATGCCTACATGAAGAGTTGAAAGTTCAGAAAATTACCTTCAAAACTAGAAATCGTTAAATGAGTTTGAGCTTGATTCAAGTTGTGGTGATGATCAGGTTAGCTTCCTCAAGTCTCTAGGAAGCTAATGCAATTCTTACTTGGTGCTAAGAGTGCTTGAATCGTGCTGGAGAAGTCAAGGTGCAAGCTTTGTTTTTTGGAAATGGAAGTTGATGAAGATGGTGTTACAGTTGGATAATAGGTGTTGGGATTGTTTACGTATGATGTTTGGAAGCTTTAGGAATCAAAAGGCCAAGAAACGCACTGGTGGATTTGAAGATGGAAGTTTTTGGATAAATTCTGCACAACAATGGTAGTGTATGCAATTTGTGTTTTTTTGTGAGTTTTGGTATGCTTGAGGGCTTATGAACTCGTGTCTTTGTTTGCATAGGAAGGCTCTATTTATAAGGATGGAGTTTGGAGACTTGAAACAACTCAGATTTCGAGATCACATGTTATGTCTATCTTGCTTGTTTTTGAAGAAAGCATGAAGAACATGTTTCCAATGTTTGTACCAAGCTATCTTAGAGTGGTTAGGACTTTAAGCAAGTTTGTTCTAACTTGTAGGAGTTGAGTGTGATCAGAACAATAAGTTAGAGGCTCAAGAAATTAGCTTTGTGATTATTGAACTTTTCAAGAATGGATATGTTACTTTCATCCAAAAATGGAATGATCAATTGGACAAAGGCTCAAAAACATGGGTCATAGTTTAATAAGTTATGTAAGCATTCAATTTAGGAGTGATATACAAGTTTGAAGCCTTCAAATTTGGATTTGTACAACATGCTTGAAGATTAGATAATTGTCCATCACAAATCTGCCTTGTAAATCAAGTTTGAAATCTTAACTTCTTGCCTTCGATTCTCTTAGCTCAAGTATGGTCTTAATGAGTACTTTGACATTTTGGAAATCTTGTAACATCCTATACAAAATTTATGTTGGACATTTTTGAAGAATCAACTTGGAGCCATGTGAAAAGTTGCCATGAAGTTGGTACCAAAAATCTGCCTAACTAGGGCAAAATCTCATTAAGTGTTTAAGAAAAAATGCATGCCTTTATGAACTCATAACTTAAAATCCAAGCACTTATAGAAAATTTTCTTCCCTGCAATGTTTTATATCTCATTGAGATCTATAACTTTCATGTTGGAAGTTTTTCTTGAACCATCTTGCATCTTGGTGAAAATTTGGGATGAAGTTATGAAATAATCATGTTTTTAAACACTTAGAAAATTTTCCTAAGTTTTTTTAGAATTTTTGACTTTTCAAGATGAAATTTGACTTTTTTATTTCTTGATGATCAAGTCTCATATTTTTGTATGTCTTGATGAAATGTGACCTTTGAAACTCAATCTTGATCAAAAAGTCAAAGTTTAACTTTACAGTATACAATTGACTTTTCATCAGTTGACTGAAATTCATCTGTCAATCCAATGATCTTGAGAAGTGATTTAAGCTATGAAATTTAGGTCAAGATGATTCATTTGAATCCAATAAGTCATTTATTAGGTTAAAAGTCAAAAACAAGCCTTCTCGGTCAAAACACTAATTTTGACCATTTTGCCCTTTTGGTGGTTTGATCAATTTTCTTGGAGAATTGTGATCCCAACTTGATCAATTGATATATATATATATATATATATATATATATATATATATATATATATATATATATATATATATATATATATATATATATATATATATATATATATATATATATATATGAATTCAAAATGTTGATATGGGCAAAAAATCTTGAAGTTTGACTGTAATTTGTCCACATTTGACTTTTTACCCAATACAATTGATTTTAGGTCATCTGACCAATTGATTTAGCAAACTTAAACTGCAATGCTTGAAATTTGACATGAGCAATCTTGAAGGTTCATAATGATCCATGAAAATAATTTGAGGCATTAAAAGTTCAATTGCCCTTATGAAAACTCAAACCCTAATTTTGGAGGTATCAGTGTTGAGGAGATGTCTTGACCTAGCCAATCCTTGGGCAAGCTTGAGTCATTAGAGATATTTTGGGAAATATCTTGAGAAATGTGAGGGAAACATTTGGGGTGCAACAAAGATTATTCAACTTCAGGCACATAATATCTTGTTATGTCAGGTGACTAGCATAATCGGTTTATGCTTTAATGCATGTTTGAATTTTACAGCGTAATGCTCCATACAATGGAAATGCTATGCATTTTTGTAGATGCAATCTAATGATGCATGTTCAGTGATGCATGTTTAGTATTTCACTAGGGGAAAATCACAACAATAATCGACTACCGGGAAGACAAGGAATTTTTTAACAATTATCCTTGCACATCTGATCTTCTAATGAGAATAATCAATTCGAACTTCATCGGGAGATTGCAAATCCGAAACATCAACTTCCAAGGATCGATATCACAGAGGAAGTAAACTCTTGGAAGGAATACTGCAAAAATAAATTACAGTCTAGAGAAAACTTGAACTCCGACTAAATTATCATCTTTCTGGGGAACAGATCCCTTTTCTCCTGCCAAGATGAGGGGAACTTCGCTGGGAATGGAAACTTTCTCGCGTAAAGTTTCTTGATGAATATAACTTCTACCAATGATGAAAACAATGATTCTAAACCTTGTGCTTCTTTCGATCATAGTCTTTAATATGGTTCAAATTGCAAATCCTTTTTCAAGGTAAATAACACCAACCAACTCAGACCTTTTTGTCTTTAGATTTTTTCTTTTAACCTTTTCAAAATGACATGCTTCCCTAGCACTATTCATAAAAAACACACAACAAACCAAAACACTTTTTTAGGTGAACTACGGGTGCTCTGATCCCTTATTGCACGAAAGGTGGTATGTAGGCACAAAGGTTCGCAACCGCAACGAGCACAACTATAAAAACTTTCTTTTTGTATATGCTTTGCATGCATTCCCTTATCATTAAACTTTAGTTTTTTATACACCCTTAAATTAGAACAAACTTAAGTGGATCATGTGGAGTACCATAGATGTGAGGGGGTGCTAATACCCCCCCCTGTGTAATCTACTTCCTTACCCTTTTTTCTTGGTCGTGAGATCATGTTATTTTACTTCCTTTAGGTTTAATAAATGTTTCTTTTCCCTCTCTTAGGATAAATAACATTGATGGCGACTCTTATTTCCGCCTCCTCCGTGCTTCGTTGAAAATCCTCGACGCAACAGCCACATCATCTTGAGTAAAATGTTACATAATACACAGTAAGTGAAGAAGAATACTAACCATACGAGCACGCATAGTTCCTATGATATTAATGCCACTAATCGCAGCTTACTAAGTGATTATGACCCCATTGTTACCAGTTCTGATATTGCTTTCCTCTGAGATTGGAAACTTTTGCGGAAATGACCCCCTTGTGGGCAGCGTTGCAATTCCTGTGGCAGAAAGGGGGATCTTGTTATAGCCTGTTTTAATGTGAAACATAGAAAATCACACAACCATATGTTAAACATTAAAAAATAGGTTGTTAAATGATCATCATTACTGATAACTAATCGAGAACATTATCCAAACACACATTAATGATTTAAAAATAGAAAATATTCATATTAAATGTTGAAAATAGTATCCAATCATACAGATAAATGGTGTGAAATAACATACATTGCAATAGGAGTAATTGTTATATACCCTCCAATTTTCAAAATCTCTCGGTATGCTGCAAATTCATGGTACACAAATTGGTAATAAAATGAATATATACATAATTTCTATGCTTTAGACATGTATATACCATCAAGAGCTTCTTCATCAGTTGTTGTAAGTTAATAATGCGCCTAAGAGGGGGGGGGGGGGGGGGGAGGTGAATTAGGTGATGGTAAATTTTTGCCTTTTCTTTTAAAGTTCTTATTTTATGATTATGGTGATGAAAGCAATAAAGTGCGGAAAGTAAATGAAAACCAGATGTATGCTGGTTCCCCTCACAGATCGAGAGTACTCCATCCCTCTTGCCAACACGGAAGAGATTTCACTATAGTTTATAATGACTACACAAGCCTAATCACACCAAAGGTGATGCCTTACTATCTAATTGTGATATGGTGGGAGAACTGACTATGGTTTTGCGTTTGTTTTCGCAAATGTTTCGGTTGAGCAAGAGTCGCCATCGACTTTTTATTTTATCCTAAGGAAAGGTTAAAAAGCACAGCAAAAACCTTTGAGATGTTTTCTTGGGTTCGGGGAGTAGATTATAGAAAGGGAAGGTATTAGCACCCTTTCTATCCATGGTTATCCATGGGCTCTTAGTTACTTGCTTAGATCAACTTGCCTTAATTTTCAATTGTTTGAAATGGTGCTTTGTGTGTGTGGGTTTGAAAATGTTTTGAAAAGAGGCCAATGTGGTGGCAACCTTTGTAATGATCCATGTTGGGATGTATACAAAGGTGTATGTATTTTGAAAGGTTTTCATTGGTTTTTGAAAGTTGTTTTGAAAGTGTAGTGATGTGTGGTTTGAAAAAATAGGCAAGTGTTTTGTTTTGCAAGTTTGATTCAAGTAACTAAGAGGTTGTCTACTCCTAAATTTCTCAAAGATTTCTTCTATGTTTTTAACCCTTTTAACAATTTTGTTCCACCATTACATTTGGTGGACAATCTTGTGTTAGGATGTGAAAGGGACGGGCGCGGGTCATCGTTTAGACCATAATTGCAATGGTGCCAAGTATCTTTGGGCAATGTTTTCTTTAAGGGACTTGATCATTTTTAGGCAACTTTCGAAAGCGTCATCGAGGGACTATGATCATTTGATTGTGTTTGTTTTGCCCAAAGAGACCTAACATGCAATATGGCCCATTTATTGAAGGCAACAAGTGGAATACCCTAGGGGTGCAAGTGTGATTAGTGTTGTCCATTTTCATGCTTGATTATCTTGAAATTAGGTCAAACTATTTTTGGTTGATTGATTCGCATACAAACCCTAATTCTAACATGGCATAATTAGAAAGCATTAAAGTGCGAAAAATAAAGTCCTAAACTATTACAACACAATATATGGGAAGGGGGGTACAAATGTTCAAATGGGAGGTATTTTGACAAGGAATTTAAACCTAGACTATTACATCAAAATTGAATTATTTACAAGATATTTAATATACAATAATTAAATAAAATGGAATAAATATGCAAGATGCAAAAAATGTTTTTTATACGTATGAAAAAAAAGGTATTTTTATATGTCAAATAAACAAAATAAAAAGTGTTAATTTTTGGATTTTTTATGTATTTAGGGCAAAACCCTAATTCATTAAATAAAAGTATTAATTATTTAATATGTACAATATTTATTTATTATATACAAAAATAACAATAAAAATGAAGTATATTTGTCAAAAGGGTATTTTTTTAATGTTAAATATTAATAAAAAATAAAATGTATATATTTTGTATTTTTAACCTAAATATACTAATATATATATAAATATTTGTATTATTTACTAAATATATATTATATATACAAAATAATAATATTTAATATTTATAAAAAAAAGTATATTTTATATAAAATATTTTCAGAAGATAAAATAAAATAAAAATGGAAAATAAAATGTGTTTGCATTATTTTGGTTTTTTTTCAAATAAAAGTATGTTTATATATTTATTTATGTACAAATATTAATCTAAACAAATAAATACCTAATAAATATGAAAATGGTGTAAAAAATATTTTTTATATTTTTAATATTATAAGAAAAAATAAATAAGTCAGAACAAAAAAGAAAAAGTCAAAAAGTCATAAAAATAAGCAAAATGGGCCTAGGGGGTGTGTGTGTGAAAATGAGGTGTAAACAGAAATGAGATCTCAGGTCCAGCCCAAGAAAGGTTGTCTTCAACCTTCAGACAACCATTTGAAAAAAACGCGCGCCTATGATGCCTCAACCACAACTCCTGATTCCTGGACTTTTAGCACAAACTTACAACATGAAAAATGTCAAGCATTGAACCACGAATCCAGACATATAAAGAACTCATCCTAACTCTCAGAAATGAGAGAGAATTTCTTCTCCCCCAATTCCTGACCTAGTTTTTATTCAATGTTCAGACTTAAAATTCTCTAAGCATACATAATATAAATGAAATCTAATTACATGAGCATGTTCATGGCTATGAATGTGACATGTTTTCTTCACAAACCTAAAGCTAACAATGCCTGGATAGAGAGATACGAGTTCATGAACTTACCTGTTCAGTTGAAGTTGTATCTGGTGATGGAGGTGTCTTCAATGCAAGGTGATGATTGGTACAGCTTCCTTGATGTCCAGGGATGCTATTCCAAGCTTTACTTTGTCTTGAAACCAAGTGAATCGTGCTATGGATCTTCAACTGCAAAACAAGAAAATGAAAATGGTGATGTTTCTTGGGAGTGTTACAGGTCGTGTTTGAGGTTTGGAATAGCTTCAAGGGATGTTGTGGGATGTGTTTGAAGTGTTTTTAGCAAGAATGCATGGAAGGTTTGAGCTATGGAACTCAAACTGCAGGGATGCCTTGTTTTGGGCAGTTCAATGGTGATTCTGTGAATGGGAAGGCAATGGAGATGGTTGGCTCGTGTTCTAGCTCAGAATGGATGTTTAGAATGTGTAGAAATTCTTTTCTTAAGCTTGTGTTAACTGAGATGAAAGTTGTGTTGTGTTATGCTAGTTTTCTTCACCCTTAAGCAAGAGATGGCCACTTGAGTTTTTAGACAGGTAGAGGCCCCCCTAATGTGCTGCAAACCTTGGCCTTGATCAGTGCAATTAGCCCATAAACTTGTGCCAAGGAGATTTGACTGTACTTGCTTGGATTGTTAATTGACATAAAGTGAAACTTTTCTAAAATGGATATTATGCTTTATCTAAAAATGGATTAATCTTGCATACAATGTCCAAACTCATAGAACAACACCTTGGCATAAAGGATTGGCATTAAATTATGGAGTGTAGATGAGATATAGGACCTGTAATCAAGGAAAGCATGCTGAATTCAAAATGGCACAAATGTATGAACATGTAAATTGGCCAAATCAAAAGTGAGTTTTTCCCAACTTGCCAAATTCGATTCTCCCTAACCATGAGGTTGTTTGATAAGTTCTTGGACATTTTGGAAATCTTGGAATGTGTAATACAATCCATCTTTGAAATGAAAATTGAAATTCCAAGTGTAAGTATATGAAAAATGGTCTTGAAGTTAGGTAAAAACCTTGCCTAAAATAGGTCAAATTTTCTCTAAGTTAAGAATGGTTTGGTACCCTTGTTCCAAAAATTGTAACTTGAGATACAAGCTTCTTTTGGGAAAACTTTGTGAATAAAAGTTGTAGATTTTGCAATGGACTACAACTTTCATGTTTTGACTTTTGCTTGAATCCAAATGAATCTTGGTGAGAAAGTGGGGCAAAGTTAGGAAAAAATTAGGGTTTTTCATAACTTAGAAAAATTCTAAGTTATGAAAAATCTTCATTTCAAACCCTAATTTGAAATTCTTGATTTCTTGATGAACAAGTTTCATGATTTGGCATGTTTTGATGAAAAATGAATCTTGACAATTGATTTTGACCAAAAAATCAAAGTTTGACTTTTCAGTATACAGTCAAAATTGATCAATTGACTGGGAAATTCAACTGTCAATCTTGTGCATTTGGGATCTTTTGAACTTGTTGAGCATGTCAAGATAATTCCATGGTGTCCTTGAGTCCATATGTGAGCTTGATTTGCCATTGGCTAGGTCAAACAGTCAAAAATTGCCTTTGTGCAGTCAAAACCCTAAAAATGACCATTTTGCCCTTTTGGTGATCTGATCAAACTTCTTGTGGAATTGTGATCCAAACTTGATCAAATGGTCCATGTGAGTTCATAATGTTGATGTGGGTCAATTTTCATGAGATTTGACTGTCAATTGGCCACAGTTGACGTTTTCCCAAATGCAGCTGATTTTTAGGTCAACTGTCCAATTGACTGGGCAAAATTTGGAATCAAGACTTGAAACTTGGTATGGATAAACTTGGGAGTCCAACATGAAGCATGAAAGTCATCTTAGGCATTTTAGGTCAAAATATATTTGTGCAAACACAAACCCTAATTTGGGTCAACAGTGTAAGGAGAAGTCTTGAGCAGAGGAAACCCTAACTGGATCTTGAGCTCCAAGGGTCTTGTGATGAGAAAATGTTGAGGAAATGGGAGGGAAAATTTTGGGGTACAACAGTTTCCCCTGTTCAATCTTCTTTAACATGAAGAGTTAGATTGGCAAGTTTGCCTTTCGTGACTCGAGGGTAAAAGGAGATTGGACACTAGAGTGCCCGGAAATTTGCACTCGCATGTTGGAGTATCAGCAAATGTGATGTGGGAAATGGGATTACAGATGCCATTTGGAGAGATGGTGGATAGGGAGATGGGCTTATAGATGCCATCTGGAGACGTGACAGAACCTTGATGGGAATGGGCTTATAGATGCCATTTGGAAGTGTTGATCGCATAAGAGATTCCTTAGCGAGAACTTGCATATTTTGAGAAAGACAGATGTTTTCCTGGCTTGTTACAGGTGTTGATCTTCAATCTCTTCATGCAGACGTGCCCTGGCTAGATACAGGTGTCGAGTCTACAATTGGTTGCTCACAGATATGCCCTGGCTGGATACATGAATCGAATCTAGAAATAGTTGTCAACAGACATGCCCTGGCTGGATACATGAATCGAATCTGGAATTGTTGTTAACAGATATGCCCTGGCTGGATACAGGAATCGAATCTTCAAACTCTTCAGACGTGCCCTGGCTAGATACAGGAATCGAGTCCGGAATTGTGACAGTTGATAGATATGCCCTGGCTGGATACAGGAATCGAATCTTCAAACTCTTCAGACGTGCCCTGGCTAGATACAGGAATCGAGTCTGGGAATAGTCGTCAACAGATATGCCCTGGCTGGATACAGGAATCGAATCTGGAAATAGTCGTCAACAGATATGCCCTGGCTGGATACAGGAATCGAATCCGGAATTGTCGTCAACAGATATGCCCTGGCTGGATACAGGAATCGAATCTTCAAACTCTTCAGACGTGCCCTGGCTATATACAGGAATTGAGTCTGGAAACTGATCACTCACAGATGTGCCCTGGCTAGATACAGGAATCGAATTTGGAATTGCGACAGTTGAAGGTAGTTGTCTTTGGGGTTGTCTTTTTCCCTGAAAAGGTAAAACATCAGTTGTATGCAATGTCATGATGTATGAAATGCATGATGTTATGATGTTCAACATGAGATAGTGTTGTATGCACTTTATCATGTATGTAAGCAAGATGTATGAAATGCGAAATGTTTATGAATGTATTTTCGTCTTAGGAAAATAAATCCTTGACGATCGGCTGGGGAATTAAATCCTGGGCTGACGCTGAAGAGTAGAGTTCTTCGTTTCCGTTGGGGATGACGGTTGTAAGAATACACCGGTAGGAGAAGATGACTCCGTTGAGGAATACACTTGTTGGAGAGATTACTCTGCGGGGAATTGCTCTGTGGAAGAGATACTTTGCTGAAGTTTTGATGAGAGGCCCGCTGAGGATTTCAATGATGGATTCCGCTGGGGATAATGATGATAAACTCCGCAGGGGATACCAAAGATAAATTCCTCTGGGGATGACAATAAATAAACTCCGCTGGGGATTGCGTTGATAAGTTATGTTGGGGAACTTTGATGAACTCCGATGGGGATAGGAAGAACTTTGCCGAGGGCGATATTCCGTGGCCATTAGCTGAGGATAACCCAGTTATAAACCCTTATGAGGAATAACTTTGAATAAAGCTCGGGAGAGACGTCCGTACTCTGCAGGGGATAAACTTCCAGAATCTACTGGGGATAAGCTTCAAGACCTGCTGGGGATAAGAATTCCACTTTCCTGGGGAAACCTTCAGACTGTACTGGAAAATGATTCCACTGGAGTGTCCGTATTCCGCCGGGGAACAATCTTAGATCAAGACTGCCGGGGATGCTTGCTGATGAATGCCTATACTCTGCTAGGGAATGTTGATATCTTGTCTTACGATGTGGGGAGTTGAGATAACTTGATCATATTCTTCAGTTAAATCTACCTTGGTACCTTGGCGGACAGAGCAACTAGACTGCCTGGACAACTCTACATTGCCCCTATTTCTGATGTCACCTGTAATTAGTCTTTTGTTTCATATGCAAGCATTTATGAATTAGCAATTTAATGTCAAATGCATATATCAAAAATGAACATTGGACGTTCTTCGTAAGACAAAACAGAAAAAGGAAAAACAATTGGCAATTTGTTTGGAAAACTGAATCTGTATTGATTTTGAAATTTGCCTGTAAATAGGCGTTTTTTGTACAAGAGGCTGACGTCCTAGTAAGAGAACGCCGCCGAATAACACAAAGTTTATACAATTTTGAAAAGGAAACAAAATAGCTATGTGCACAATATTCCCACTGGGTTCCAACTCTGCTATCGCCTTTATGTCTTCAAGCGTCTCATCACTTTGCTGCTTAGTTGAAGATGAAGCTGATTGGTCGATGCCGAAGTCTGAGCCAGATAATTGATGTCGAATTCTGGATGCAAGGTGATCCAATGAGACATAGTTTTACGCTTTATCCCTAACTTTTTCCTGGACCGCCCTTTCGGGTTTTCAGTCCACCGGGATACCCATTTTTGCCCAAGCCGCCTTTTCAGGTTTTCGACTTGCCGGGTGTACATATTTTTTTCATTTTATCCCTTATTTTTGCCCGAACCCTTTTGGTTCGCCGGGAAGCCCTTATTTTTGCCTAGGTATGTCAACCTAGCGGGTCTTTTATTCATGCGTAGTATCTTTTTACTATGTCTGCATTGGCGGGGTGAGGAAGGTCGTCACCATCCATGGTGGTTAGAATCATGGCTCCTTCTGAGAACACATGTTTAACCACAAATGGCCCTTCGTACGTAGGGGTCCATTTGCCCCGGGGATCACTTTGAGGAAGGATGATGCGTTTGATTACCAAGTCCCCAACTTGATATTCTTGTGGTCTGACTTTCTTGTTAAATGCCCTGATCATCCGTTTTTGGTACGTCTGACCATGACAGATAGCGGTGAGTCTCTTTTCGTCAATCAGGTTTAATTGATCAAGTCGAGTCTGGATCCAGTCATCTTCGTTCAAGTCTGCATCCTTCATTATCAAGAGAGAGGGTATCTGGACTTCAATCGGCAAGACTGCCTCCATGCCATAGACCAAGGAAAAAGGAGTTGCCCCGGTTGACGTCCTTGCTGAGGTACGGTACCCATGAAGAGAAAACAGTAACATTTCGTGCCAATCTTTGTAGGTCACTGTCATCTTATGCACAATCTTCTTGATGTTCTTATTAGCTGCTTCTACAGCCCCATTCATCTTCGGCCGGTAAGGAGAAGAGTTATGGTGTTGTATCTTGAATTGTTCGCAGAGCTCAGTGATCATCTTGTTGTTAAGATTGGTACCATTGTCCGTAATGATCCTTTTTGGGACGCCATACCGACAGATCAGGTTATGCCGGATGAAACGTGACACGATGCTCTTGGTTACCGTGGCGTAGGAAGCTGCCTCAACCCACTTCGTGAAATAATCAATTGCTACCAAGATGAAGCGATGCCCATTGGATGCCGTTTGTCGGATCTCGCCGATCATATCAATGCCCCACATTGCAAAAGGCCAAGGTGCCGTCAGGATGTTCAGAGGAACCGGAGGGATGTGCACCTTATCAGCATAGATCTGGCATTTATGACAAGTTCGAGAATGTTGGTAACAGTCGGCTTCCATTGTGGACCAGAAATATCCCGCCCGAAGGATTTTCTTTGCCATGGTATGTTCACTGGAATGTGTTCCGAATGTACCTTCATACAGTTCTACCATGATTTTCTCTGCTTCAGCCTTATCCACACAACGCAGTAAAGTTGAATCATGATTCCGTTTGTAGAGAATGCCGTTGCTGAGGAAGAATTTTGCCGCAAACCTTCTCATGAACTTCTTGTCGTTGACAGATGCACCTTCAGGGTATTCCTGAGTTTCCAAGTATCTCTTCACCTCATGATACCAGGGTTTTTCAGTCACCTTTTCGGCCTCAAGATCGCAGCAGTATGCGGGTTCGTCCAACTTCCAGATAATGATCCGGGGGGGCCTCATTGTCCCATTTGACTTTGAACATTGAAGACATCGTAGCTAGTGCGTCTGCTAACTGATTCTCCTCTCTCGGGAAGTGTTCAAAAGTTATCTCTTCAAAGTGGGGAAGCAAATTCAACACATACTCCTTGTAAGGAATAAGATTTGGGTGTTTCGTATCCCACTCGCCTTTGATCTGATTGATCACGAGAGCGGAATCTCCGAAGACACTCATAAACTTGATCCTTAAGTCGATTGCAGCTTGAAGACCCATCATACATGCCTCATATTCTGCCATGTTGTTGGTGCAGTTGAAACACAGCCGGGCAGTGAGTGGAGTATGAGTACCTTTAGGGGATATGATCACAGCGCCGATGTCGTTACCCAAAGCATTCGAGGCTCCGTCGAAATGCATAGACCATCGGGATCCTTCCTCAGGTCCTTCATCCGGTCCAGGCACTTCGTAATCTGTTACTACCATGATATCTTCGTCCGGAAAGTCGAAGTTCAATGATTGGTAATCGTCCACAGGTTGGTGTGCCAAATGATCTGCAAGTACACTTCCTTTGATTGCTTTTTGAGTTGTATACTGGATATCATATTCTGTCAAGATCATTTTCCATCTTGCTATTCTTCCAGACAGAGCAGGCTTTTCGAATATGTACTTGATGGGATCCATCTTCGAAATCAACAGAGTAGTGTGAGTCAGCATATACTGTCTCAGCCGGCGAGCAGCCCATACCAGAGCGCAACAAGTTTTCTCGAGCAGTGAGTACCGAGACTCACAGTCGGTAAAATTTTTGCTCAGGTAATAAATAGCGTGCTCTTTTCGGCCAGACTCATCATGCTGCCCCAGCATACACCCCATTGAATTGTCAAGCACTGTCAAGTATAGTATCAGAGGTCTCCCTTCTACTGGTGGCATAAGAATGGGTGGCTCTTGGAGATATTCCTTTATCTTTTCAAAAGCGGCCTGACATTCATCATTCCAATGTACTACTTGATCTTTCTTCAGTAATTTGAAGATTGGCTCACAGGTAGCAGTTAGATGTGAGATGAAACGGGCAATGTAATTCAGTCGTCCCAGAAAGCCTCTGACTTCTTTCTCTGTCTTGGGAGTCGGCATCTCTTGTATGGCTTTCACCTTGGCAGGGTCCACCTGAATACCTTTATCGCTCACAATGAAACCTAGCAATTTTCCGGACCTCGCCCCAAAGGTGCATTTGTTGGGATTCAACCTCAGCTTGTATAGTTTCAATCGGTCAAACAGCTTCCGCAGATGGTCAAGGTGTTCCTCCTCAGTTTGGGACCTTGCAATCATGTCATCAATATATACCTCAATCTCATGATGGATCATATCATGAAATAAAGCAACCATGGCACGTTGATAGGTTGCACCAGCATTTTTCAACCCGAATGGCATGACCTTGTAGCAGAAGGTGCCCCACTGAGTCACAAAGGTAGTCTTTTCCATATCTTCCGGGGCCATCTTGATCTGATTATACCCTGAAAAACCATCCATGAAGGAGAACACCTTGTGTTGAGCAGTATTGTCAAGAAGAACGTCAATGTGAGGCAGAGGGAAATCATCTTTGGGGCTTGCCCTGTTCAAATCCCTATAGTCAACACACATTCTGACCTTACCGTCCTTCTTCGGCACTGGCACCATGTTGGCGACCCATTGAGGGTAAGAAGTTACTGCTAGAAACCCGGCATCGAATTGCTTCATAACCTCAGCCTTGATCTTTTCGGACATCTCTGGACGCATGCGGCGGACCTTTTGCTTTACCGGAGGGCAGTCTTCCTTGGTAGGCAGGTGGTGAACTACAATGTCGGCATCCAAACCAGGCATGTCTTCGTAGGACCAAGCAAAGATCTCCATGTAGTCATGCAGCATCTGGATCAATCGTTGCTTCACGCTGAGCTCTAGATTGGCACCGATCTTGACTTCTTTTCTATCTGTCTCAGTACCTAAGTTCACTGTTTCCACCGGCTCTTCATGCGGCTGAATGGCCCTCTCTTCTTGGAGTAGCAGTCTTGCGAGTTCACCAGGCACTTCGCAATCATCTTCACCTTCGTCTTCGGCCAAGTTAATCGGATTCTCGAAGTCATAACTGGTGGTAGCAGAGCTGTTACCAGTGAGATCCAGAGTGGATTGAAACCTGTATTAGCGAGTGTGTGTAAATATAGCTGTTTTGCAATATATAACACAAAAAGAAAAAGAGCACAAGATTTGAAATGCAACAAACGTCCAATGTTTTGATTAATGATATATGGAAATGTCATACAAAAAGCCCTCACAAATGGAGCTACGATGCCCCGGGTAGGACACCGAGCCAATAAAAGTTTCAACATATTGTTTGTTACAAATTGAAAATCAAAAGAGTTAATTACTGCGTGACAAATGTAATAGGTGTAAAATCCTTTGCCGTCCAGTTGCTTGGTCCGTTGTTGGTGGTTGGATAGATCCAACTGTCAAACTCTGCTTCCTCTACGTCCTCCTCGATAGCATTCACCCTTGGGTTGGTTATGAACACTAGAGCCTTTTTGATCCTCTCTTTGCACACAACCCTCTGAGCCTCTGCAGTGAAGCCCAGCCCAAACTTGTCGGTCTTTTGAGTGAAGTCAGGAAGCTGACCCCAATTTGCACATTTGCCTTTCTCGATTACAACCTGGGCATCCTTCAGGGAAGCCATCTTTAACGGAAAGTCTTCTTCAACCACTGTCTCAGCCGACGCCAACGTTGGAGGTACCTCCTCAAAATGATGAAAGGGGGTTTCCAATAAACTCCCCGTCCATCTCGATATACCGGAATGAATTCAAGTGACTAACCATGTATTCCTCCTCGCCCTGCACAGTAACAATCTTCCCTTTGACAGGGTATTTGAGCTTTTGGTGTAGAGTGGATGTTACTGCCCCAGCCTTGTGAATCCAGGGTCGACCCAACAAGCAGGAATAAGATGGGCGAATATCCATTACATAGAACGTTGAGTCTAAGACTTGGGAACCCACACGAATAGGAATGTCTACCTCACCATGCACCATCCTCTTAGAACCGTCGAAGGCTCTAACAATGATGTTACTAGGTTTCAATTCCAGGCCCTCACAATCCAAGTGATCCAATGCCTTCTTGGGCAAAACATTTAGGGAAGAACCGGTATCCACCAACACGTGTGTGAGAGTAGTGCCCCTGCACTTTATAGAGACATGCATGGCATCATTGTGATTTTTCCCTTTGGCGGTAAGGTCAGCATCCGAGAAACCCAAGCCATTGTCAGCTGTCAAATTAGCCACACAGTCAGTGAATTGATCTGCAGAAGTCTCTTGCGGCACATGGGCCATTTTCAGAAATGAAATCAGGGCCTTTGCATGGGCCTCTGAGCATAGCAGCAATGCTAACATAGAGATTTCAGAGGGGGTATGCCCCAACTGTTCAACAACATTGAAGTCACTCTTTTTAATGATTTTAAGGATTTCCTCCATCTCTTGTTGGGAGGCTTCAACAACAGTCTTTTTTGGTGCCTCCGTCCTGGCAGGCAAATCGGTAGCAACTTCTTTTCCCCGAACATCAGAGGACTCGGCGGCAGTAGTAGACACAGGAACTTGATTTGGAACATGCACACTTGCGGGTGTGATGATAAGAGGTTTTCGGATAACTGGTGGTGCAATGTCAGGCGAGAAGAGCCTGCCACTGCGAGTAATCTTGGCGGGACCAGTGATGTTACTGATACTGGTACTGGTGTTGAACTCCTGCTTCACTCCAAGCACATACACGTCTGCCCCATAGTGCCATGGGACAGCCTTGTTAGATTCATAGGGGAGAGGCCCCAGAACAGTAATGGTAATGGGTGCAACAGACATAATTTGGACTGGCTTTCTCGGGGGAGCCTTGGTAGGATTGAAAATTGTGATGACAGATACTTCTTCAGCGGAAACAAACGGAACAACAGTTTTCTTGAACAGAATTTCTTTGCTATTCATCAGGCTTTGGATGCCTGATTTCAGCAGCGGACAACCGGTAGGGATAACAGCACACAGGAGGCAACCCCTGCTACAGCCCGGAAATAAACCGGCTAGTAGTAAGTTCCTCTTAATAGTCAAAAGAGGGGTAGCAACATCATTTACCGAAACAGCATACAAATCTTCCTCAATTGCATTTACTCTATGCTGGGGCATAAGAGCAGTTACAACATTTGGCCTCTCAGGCGCCTCAAACTGAATTTCCTTCGCATCATTAAGGTCTTGCACTTTATTTCTCAGGGCCCAACAATCATCAGTAGTATGCCCGGGCCTATTAGAATGATAAGCACAACGGGCATTTGGGTTATACTTAGGAGATGCAGTATTTACGACCTTCAGGGCCTCTTTGATGGTCACCAAGTTGGTTGATAACAGCTGTGGTAAGATTTGTGACAAGGTCATACTCAGCCGAGTATACTGCCTCTTGGGCCTTTCACCTCTTTGTTGATTGTACTGCTGAGGAGCAGCAACAGGTTTTGAAATGACCAAGGCATTGACGGCTTCGCGGCTTTCTGGCTTGACTTGTCTTCTAGGACCATAGACGGCACTTGCTTCTTTCTTGAAAGGCCTCTTCTCAATACTTGTGGAGGCAGCTTTTTGTATCTTTCCTGACCTGATGCTAGCTTCTATCCGTTCTCCCGTCAGGATCAAATCTGTAAACCCAGCTGAGGAATTGCAAACCAGATGATTGAAAAATGGACCAGACAAGGTCCCTAGAAACATATCAACCAGCTCACGATCAGTCAATGGAGGCTGCACCCTGCCAGCCAAATCTCTCCATTTTTGTGCATATTCTTTGAACCCTTCGCCCGCTCCTAGAGACATACCCTGAAGTTGGGTACGCGTAGGAGCGAGGTCAGAATTGTATTGATATTGTCTATAGAATGCGGTTGCCAAATCTTCCCAATGTCGGATACTAGTTCCATCTAGTTGATAGAACCACTCAAGCTGTGACCCCGAAAGGCTATCTTGGAAAAAGTGAATCCAAAGGTTCTTATCTGCCGTGTAAGGTTGGATCTTCCTTACGTACGACCTTAGATGCAGCTTTGGACAGGAAGCCCCGTCATATTTGGCAAAGGCAGGCGCCTTAAACTTGTGTGGGATTACCACCCCCGAAGATAACCCCAAATCTCCGAAATCTAGCCCCGGCACATTCTGAATCTCCATGGCACTGAAGCGGTCTTCCAATTACTTGTACCGGTCAGCAGCAGGTGGGTATTGTTCGTCATTGTAGTCCGTCTCGTTGTCAGAGACTGCAGGACTAGGAGCTCCTCCCCCTTGGGGACTGTCTTTCTCTGCAGAGGAAGTAGTTGGATCAGCCTCGTTATGGAGTGTGTTCCCAAACCTGCGTCCAGTATTGAACAACGCAGTCCTCTTCTTCTTCTTCTTCTTTAGGAGCAGAGCCTTCAACTCTTGCTGTCCTTGGGCCAGGCTTAGGACCATCTCTTGAAACTGGGCACTTTGGGCCTGAAGGGCCTTGATTGCTTGCTCACTGGATGAATCTGGATTCATGATGACTGTTCAAAATAAACAGCGAAGAAGATTAAGCAACCTGTAGAAAAAGGGTACCTGTTATGCACATGATGCATGAGATGCTATCTATGCAATGCATTCAAGGGTTTTGGAAATTCACAATTGTTGCAGACAAAAAGGAACGCACGTCATATTAATAAGAAAAGATTTGTTAGTACATAAATGCGCCATGGGCCAAGTATTACAAAAACAACTTCTCAAGGTAAAAATACGTTGCGCATCCTCTTTGGCGCAATGTAGGTGTTGAGGGCCTCTTGCTCATGGAGTCGGCGGGTGAGCTCTAAAACCTTCTTCTCGCTGGCGTAGAAGCTGGCTTCAAAAGTGTTCCGTTCCTCCTTGAGTTGGATCCAACTCTTCTGCATCTCCTCCCACGATGTAGGCATGTCAGGATGTAGGATGGTGTAGGGAACCTCTCCTTCCTTGACGGGCTCTTTAATCACAGGGAGAACATGAAGATAAGGCATCATTAGACTCTGGGCTCGGGCTCGTACCCACTTGAGGTAAGGTTCAAGAGGGATGGAGTTTTTGTGTCCCAGTGTCTTGCTATCAACCTTGTTGGGCCTCCCCCAAGCTCTGATGAATCTTTGGCGAAGTCCTTGCGCATCATTGTCGAAGTCAAAAACTAGGTCAGGAATTAACATGTCGTGAGGGCCATCTCTTCGTGCATATCCAAATTTCCTCAAAGCTAGGCAAGGGTTATAGGTGATACCCCCTCTAATTCCAAGTAAAGGAACATTAGGAAACTCTCCACAATGATCGATGATGATGAAATTTTCTCTGGACCGAGAACACCAATGTATATCAGAGTGAGTAAGAGTCATCAACCGTTGGGACCACCTTGAGCCTTAGTCATTCTTCAAGACAGATTGTGGAAGGTGCGAAATAAACCACCTTGCAAGGAGAGGAGTACAGCACATGAGAACACCCCTCTTTCTCATTGTTCGTGTGTAAAATGAGTGAAGAATGTCCCCAAGCAATGTTGGTATTGGATTTCTGGACAAGAAGATTTTGACGGCGTTGACATCTACCAATTGGTCAGAATTTGGGAATAGGACCAACCCATAGATAAGGAGTGCCACAATCTCTTCAAAGGCTTGTAGGTCCAATGAATTCCAACACTCTTGTGCCTTCTCAAACAAGAATTTTTCTAAGAAGCCTTTGACACCGCTTCTCGTTTCCCAATGCCCCTTGATGTCAGAAGGCTGTAGATGTAATGCTCGAGCAACATCTTCAGGCTTTGGTTCCTTTTCCGTACCGTTGAAAGGTAGTTGATTAAGGATCGGAATTCTCAGGAGTTGAGAAAATTCCTCCAAAGTGGGTACTAACTAGTAGTCAGGGAAAGTGAAACAGTGGTGAAGAGGGTCAAAGAACTGGAATAGCACCTTCATCATGTCTTCTTCAATGTTGGTGTGGACTAAGCTGAGCAGTCTACCATGTCTTTCACTGAAGGATGAGCTTTCCGGAATTCTTGAGGTGAGCTCCTTGAGTTGAGGAGAGATTCTCACAAGGTTGACTTGGATGGTTTTTCTGCGAGGAATTTCCATGACCTACAAAACAAGAACAAAGATGAAGATCTAAACCCTTGAAATGGTTAGTGAATGCATATGATGCTTTATGATGTTTATGATGTATGCACAAACATATGTACAAGCAAATCACACCAAACCCTAGTTTCAGGCTTGCATGGGGTTTCATAGGTAAGTACCCTCTTGAGTGTAGTTGGCTTAAAAACCTGTCCTATAAATAGTAACCGGGTTCTAAGGAGCTCAATATCATTGGATTGTTTTCATTGTTCATTGTTTTGGTTTAACCACTTAACTAGCGACCAAAATATTCCAAGAAAACAACCCTCAATGAGTGTAGTATCGAGTATCTACCAACTTCGGACTGCACCAAAGCCGGTCATCTCACTACCCCTAATAAAAGGCCAAGATGGTCAAGTAAGGTTCTAGGTCATTAGTGCTTAGTGACATCACTCAGCGGCCCCGTACTCTCCTTGATTGAACTCAAGGGTTACCGGTACTCACAAATATGTCGCACTAATATAGCTATTTCTTCGACCGTGTCGGTATACCCCGCACAGTTTCCACAATGTATTGCTATCTATGAATGTTTCCCAAAATCCGGGTGTAGGATTGCAAACCCAAACAAGAGAGCCAAGATGTAAAGCAATCAAATCAAACAATTAGTCATGCAAGAGGGTGATCTAAGCCCTAAGGTTACTCCACTTTTAAATTCTTATCCCCAGCAGAGTCGCCAGTTCTGTGATACGGTGGGAGAATTGACTATGGTTTTGCGTTTGTTTTCGCAAATGTTTCGGTTGAGCAAGAGTCGCCACCGACTTTTTATTTTATCCTAAGGAAAGGTTAAAAAGCACAGCAAAAACCTTTGAGATGTTTTCTTGGGTTCGGGGAGTAGATTATAGAAAGGGAAGGTATTAGCACCCTTTCTATCCATGGTTATCCATGGGCTCTTAGTTACTTGCTTAGATCAACTTGCCTTAATTTTCAATTGTTTGAAATGGTGCTTTGTGTGTGTGGGTTTGAAAATGTTTTGAAAAGAGGCCAATGTGGTGGCAACCTTTGTAATGATCCATGTTGGGATGTATACAAAGGTGTATGTCTTTTGAAAGGTTTTCATTGGTTTTTGAAAGTTGTTTTGAAAGTGTAGTGATGTGTGGTTTGGAAAAATAGGCAAGTGTTTTGTTTTGCAAGTTTGATTCAAGTAACTAAGAGGTTGTCTACTCCTAAATTTCTCAAAGATTTCTTCTATGTTTTTAACCCTTTTAACAATTTTGTTCCACCATTACATTTGGTGGACAATCTTGTGTTAGGGTGTGAAAGGGACGGGCGCGGGTCATCGTTTAGACCATAATTGCAATGGTGCCAAGTATCTTTGGGCAATGTTTTCTTTAAGGGATTTGATCATTTTTTAGGCAACTTTCGAAAGCGTCATCGAGGGACTATGATCATTTGATTGTGTTTGTTTTGCCCAAAGAGACCTAACATGCAATATGGCCCATTTATTGAAGGCAACAAGTGGAATACCCTAGGGGTGCAAGTGTGATTAGTGTTGTCCATTTTCATGCTTGATTATCTTGAAATTAGGTCAAACTATTTTTGGTTGATTGATTCGCATACAAACCCTAATTCTAACATGGCATAATTAGAAAGCATTAAAGTGCGAAAAATAAAGTCCTAAACTATTACAACACAATATATGGGAAGGGGGGTACAAATGTTCAAATGGGGGGTATTTTGACAAGGAATTTAAACCTAGACTATTACATCAAAATTGAATTATTTACAAGATATTTAATATACAATAATTAAATAAAATGGAATAAATATGCAAGATGCAAAAAATGTTTTTTATATGTATGAAAAAAAAGGTATTTTTATATGTCAAATAAACAAAATAAAAAGTGTTAATTTTTGGATTTTTTATGTATTTAGGGCAAAACCCTAATTCAGTAAATAAAAGTATTAATTATTTAATATGTACAATATTTATTTATTATATACAAAAATAAAAATAAAAATGAAGTATATTTGTCAAAAAGGTATTTTTTAATGTTAAATATTAATAAAAAATAAAATGTATATATTTTGTATTTTTAACCTAAATATACTAATATATATATAAATATTTGTATTATTTACTAAATATATATTATATATACAAAATAATAATATTTAATATTTATAAAAAAAAGTATATTTTATATAAAATATTTTCAGAAGATAAAATAAAATAAAAATGGAAAATAAAATGTGTTTGCATTATTTTGGTTTTTTTTCAAATAAAAGTATGTTTATATATTTATTTATGTACAAATATTAATCTAAACAAATAAATACCTAATAAATATGAAAATGGTGTAAAAAATATTTTTTATATTTTTAATATTATAAGAAAAAAAAATAAGTCAGAACAAAAAAGAAAAAGTCAAAAAGTCATAAAAATAAGCAAAATGGGCCTAGGGGGTGTGTGTGTGAAAATGAGGTGTAAACAGAAATGAGATCTCAGGCCCAGCCCAAGAAAGGTTGTCTTCAACCTTCAGACAACCATTTGAAAAAAACGCGCGCCTATGATGCCTCAACCACAACTCCTAATTCCCGGACTTTTAGCACAAACTTACAACATGAAAAATGTCAAGCATTGAACCACGAATCCAGACATATAAAGAACTCATCCTAACTCTCAGAAATGAGAGAGAATTTCTTCTCCCCCAATTCCTGACCTAGTTTTTATTCAATGTTCAAACTTAAAATTCTCTAAGCATACATAATATAAATGAAATCTAATTACATGGGCATGTTCAAGGCTATGAATGTGACATGTTTTCTTCACAAACCTAAAGCTAACAATGCCTGGATAGAGAGATACGAGTTCATGAACTTACCTGTTCAGTTGAAGTTGTATCTGGTGATGGAGGTGTCTTCAATGCAAGGTGATGATTGGTACAACTTCCTTGATGTCCAGGGATGCTATTCCAAGCTTTACTTTGTCTTGAAACCAAGTGAATCGTGCTATGGATCTTCAACTGCAAAACAAGAAAATGAAAATGGTGATGTTGCTTGGGAGTGTTACAGGTCGTGTTTGAGGTTTGGAATAGCTTCAAGGGATGTTGCGGGATGTGTTTGAAGTGTTTTTAGCAAGAATGCATGGAAGGTTTGAGCTATGGAACTCAAACTGCAGGGATGCCTTGTTTTGGGAAGTTCAATGGTGATTCTGTGAATGGGAAGGCAATGGAGATGGTTGGCTCGTGTTCTAGCTCATAATGGATGTTTAGAATGTGTAGAAAGTCTTTTCTTAAGCTTGTGTTAACTGAGATGAAAGTTGTGTTGTGTTATGCTAGTTTTCTTCACCCTTAAGCAAGAGATGGCCACTTGAGTTTTTAGACAGGTAGAGGCCCCCCTAATGTGCTGCAAACCTTGGTCTTGATCAGTGCAATTAGCCCATAAACTTGTGCCAAGGAGATTTGACTGTACTTGCTTGGATTGTTAATTGACATAAAGTGAAACTTTTCTAAAATGGATATTATGCTTTATCTAAAAATGGATTAATCTTGCATACAATGTCCAAACACATAGAACAACACCTTGGCATAAAGGATTAGCATTAAATTATGGAGTGTAGATGAGATATAGGACCTGTAATCAAGGAAAGCATGCTGAATTCAAAATGGCACAAATGTATGAACATGTAAATTGGCTAAATCAAAAGTGAGTTTTTCCCAACTTGCCAAATTCGATTCTCCCTAACCATGAGGTTGTTTGATGAGTTCTTGGACATTTTGGAAAGCTTGGAATGTGTACTACAATCCATCTTTGAAATGCAAATTGAAATTCCAAGTGGAAGTATATGAAAAATGGTCTTGAAGTTAGGTAAAAACCTTGCCTAAAATAGGTCAAATTTTCTCTAAGTTAAGAATGGTTTGGTACCCTTGTTCCAAAAATTGTAACTTGAGATACAAGCTTCTTTTGGGAAAACTTTGTGATCAAAGTTGTAGATTTTTCAATGGACTACAACTTTCATGTTTTGACTTTTGCTTGAATCCAAATGAATCTTGGTGAGAAAGTGGGTCAAAGTTAGGAAAAAATTAGGGTTTTTCATAACTTAGAAAAATTCTAAGTTATGAAAAATCTTCATTTCAAACCCTAATTTGCAATTCTTGATTTCTTGATGAACAAGTTTCATGATTTGGCATGTTTTGATGAAAAATGAATCTTGACACTTGATTTTGACCAAAAAGTCAAAGTTTGACTTTTCAGTATACAGTCAAAATTGATCAATTGACTGGGAAATTCAACTGTCAATCTTGTGCATTTGGGATCTTTTGAACTTGTTGAGCATGTCAAGATAATTCCATGGTGTCCTTGAGTCCATATGTGAGCTTTATTTGCCATTGGCTAGGTCAAAGAGTCAAAAATTGCCTTTGTGCAGTCAAAACCCTAAAAATGACCATTTTGCCCTTTTGGTGATCTGATCAAACTTCTTGTGGAATTGTGATCCAAACTTGATCAAATGGTCCATGTGAGTTCATAATGTTGATGTGGGTCAATTTTCATGAGATTTGACTATCAATTGGCCATAATTGACTTTTTCCTAAATGCAGCTGATTTTTAGGTCAACTGTCCAATTGACTGGGCAAAATTTGGAATCAAGACTTGAAACTTGGTATGGATAAACTTGGGAGTCCAACATGAAGCATGAAAGTCATCTTAGGCATTTTAGGTCAAAATATCTTTGTGCAAACACAAACCCTAATTTGGGTCAATAGTGCAAGGAGAAGTCTTGAGCAGAGGAAACCCTAACTGGATCTTGAGCTCCAAGGGTCTTGTGATGAGAAAATGTTGAGGAAATGGGAGGGCAAATTTTGGGGTACAACACTAATCTATGGGGAGATCAAAGGCTCTTAAAACCTTTAAGATCTTGAACATTAAGTGCAAGAAGAAAAATCCTCTTCAATGCACACACTTGCTCTAACAATCCTGGAATGCAAGGTTAATCTTATACAAAATCTGTTTTTTTTTCAAAGTAAAATCAATTCTTGAATAATACAATGGTTATCAAGATACTAATACAAGATTTAATAGGAAGTTTATAGTCATATCTAGTGCTCAATATATGCTGAAACAATGATGAGTATGAAAGTTCTAAACAATGTTTCATGTAATATGTAAATTCTCAAAGTTTTACAACACTTAAGAATTTTTGAAATTTTGAATAATGTGTATGTTGTTATGACAGAGTGAAAAAGAATTTTATATATGAAATGCACCCTTTCATTACACCCTAAATGAGTAAAAAGATACAATGGTTGGAACCCAAGAGGTACCATCCAACAGCCAAGTAAAACAAAAAATATTTGAATTTTTCTTCAGCGATAATCGGTTACTGTAGGGTTGTAATAGGTTACACATATGCGATAACATGTACATTTTAAAATTTTCATTCCTGTAACCAGTTACCCAAAAGTTGTAACCGGTTACCACTGAACCTGAATTTTTATTTTATTTTTGTGAAGCCTGTAAGGTTACTGTAACCCTATAACCGGTTACCACTGAGTGAAAGTGATAAAATTTTATTTTCTAAGTGATGGACATGCAATGTTTTACTCTTAAATGATCATGACACTTATTTAAAATGTTTAGATTATATTTTGAGCACTATATCATCTTAAAAACCTCAAATTAAAACTTGTACCTAATTTGTGGATGAATCTTCATAAATCTTCATCTTGAAAGTTGGTTGTACACATGTAGAAGACTTCAAAGAATGATCTTGAAATATTATATGATCTTGAATATCTTCTTTTCCACAACCTTGATATTTTTTGACTTTATGTATGGTGGTATTCATCAAAACACTTTGATTAGAGTGCATGCAATCACATTCTCCCCCTTTTTTATGTAGACAACCAATTTGAAATTTGTAGCTTGTGCATCAAGGTCTTTAAGTGTTGCTTGTATGTGTACCATAGTGATGTGCATTCTCCCCCTAAGTTGGATATCTCCCCCTGGATTTATATAGCCTTTGAATACTTGTTTTTCAAATAGGAAGCTTTAAAATCTTGAAAAAAATTGCATCACTAAATACAAGCACACAATGTCTTCTCCCCCTTTGTCAATATCAAAAAGGATGGGGAAAAGACCATAATAAAATATGATATAAAACACAAGTAAAAGATAACATAAGTTATAACAGAAATACAAAGTTAATGCATACTTAGAAACGTATTGAACACAAGGTCTTTGAAGACATAAACGATATAAAAGGAAATACGATACAAAATGAAAAAGATAAAGACATTAAATAGGAAGAACATAAACAACAAACAAAGGTACTAAGGCATTTAGAATTATTCATCATCACTCTCAACCGTAGAGTCCTCTTGAATTGGTTTTTGAAGGGATGTCTATTCTTGACAGATGTCTCGAAATTTGGAAATCATGAAATTTTCCATTGAGCAAAGTTTATGATAAATCATCTCATTTGATATTTCACCGTCATATGTGGGTGGTTGAGGATGTACATCTTGATTGGAGGAAGTTCATTTTTCTCTATGCTTGAACAAACCATCGTCATCTTTGAAAATGCACATATTCTTGTTTTCCCCGCAATCAAAATTTCAAAATATCTTGAAGTCATTTTTGTTTCGGTTTCTCCTTGGAAGCTAAATTTTCCAAACTTGAGAATCTTGGTTATCCAATGAGCATATGGAAGTCCAGCGGAGATATTTTTGAGATGCTCCATATAGTTCATGATTGAGTATGCCCAATTTATTTTAAGATTATTTTTTATTGAAAATAAGCCTTTCATCTCAACATCACTTATTTGAGAGTGATTTGAGTTCTTAGGGAGAAAAATGTAAGCAATAAAGTAATGTAGCATACGGTCACTTACAATGAGGTTGGAGGAATACAAAGTTAAACGACTTGTTGTAGAATCGACTTCCTTTTTCTTGTCAAAGATTTCTTTTTTGGAGAGACGAGTGATGCTATAGTAGTAGCGAGTACGGTTGTAAGCATCAACATCAGTAGTATACCCATTCTTGATGAGTAAGCCTTCACTAGGAACACCCGAGCATCTTCCAAATTGAGTGGTTGACATTAAGATGTGCTTCCCTTTTACCCATGACGAGAGAATACCGTCGAAACCAATATGCATAGTTGCATATAATTTATGAACCAAATCCGGGTAGTAAACTCCATATTCGGTGATGAGTTCACCTACTCCTTGCCTAGCCAACATTGATGGAAAACTAAAACTCGTTGAAGGAAAGGATGAGAGATTACCATATTTTACCATAGTGAGAAGGCGGAATCGAAATGCCAAGATTGGATCATGTTCCTATTGATGTTGGGATTCTCCTTCAATTTCCTTTGACTTGCCTTTCTCCTTTCGTGATGGCCCCATGACAAAGGTTGGAGTTTTTCTTGGAGAGAAAGGGTTTGGGATAGAGAGTTTTATGTAAGAGAGAATGTTTGTGTTGTGAGTTAAAGATGTAAGTATGAGTGAGTATTTATAGATAATTTTTTGAGGGAATTTCTCTTTTGGTGAAGTAAATATTGGAGGGAGTAATTTTTGGTAAGGGCAATTTTTTGTGGGAAGTTTGTAGGTGGGAAATAATTTTGGTCAAAGAGGAAAAAATAATTGGAGGAAAATGATGTGGGAAAACATAAATGCCTTGAAAAAACCAAAATTTTGAAAAACATCACATGGTAATCAGTTACAGGATATGGGTAACTGGTTACTGAAGGTGTCTAGAAAGTTAAAAACGCCTCTGTTTGCATGGTAACCAGTTACTAACTTAGGGTAACCGGTTACTGATAGTGAAAAATGTGAAAATATAGTACATATCAGTCCATAACCTATATCTATATATTGTAACTTCTACCAAACATGTATAACAACATATTAACAGGTATATATGACATTAAAACATGTAGATAAACATTATATAGAACCATTCAAAGTGAATGTAGGATGAAGATAGATATACTTGGTAAGAATAATATAAAAGTTGATGAAAAGAATACATGCACCTTTTATGTTTCATAGATATAAATCATAGGTCATGATCATCTAATATACCAAGTTCTCATGGAATCTTGAAGAATGAATCTTTTTCTAGAGGCTTTGTAAAGGTGTCTGCTAGTTGGTTGTGTGTATCAACAAATGAGATTTCTACGTCACCATTTTGCACATGATCCTGAAGAAAATGATGTCGTATATCGATATGATTTGTTTGAGAGTGCATGACTAGATTCTTCGTGATGTTGATTGCACTTTTATTGTCACATTTTAGCGGGATACGTCCAAGATTAATTCCATAGTCACATAGTTGTTGTTTTAGCCATAGAATTTGAGCGCAACAACTTCCAGCCGCAATGTATTTCAATTCAGCCGTGCTAAGAGCCACACATGCTTGCTTCTTGCATGACCATGATACTAGAGTGTTGTCAATAATATGACACGTGCCACTAGTGCTTTTTCTATCTGTTTTACATCCTGCATAATCTGCGTCAGAATAACCAAGTAACAATAACATACTACATTTAGCATACCATAAGCTGACGTCCGTAGTTCCCTTAAGATATTTCATAATGCATTTAACTGCAGCAAGGTGATATTCCTTTGGATTGGCTTGAAATCTAGCGCAAAGACATATGCTAAACATGATGTCGGGTCGACTTGATGTTAGGCATAATAGGGAGCCAATCATTCCTCGATATTTTGACACGTCTATGGGCACACCGACTTCATCAAGATCCACATAAGTTCTCGAACTCTTTGGAGTGGAAATAGGTTTGCATGCATCCATGTCAAATTTCTTCAATAGCTCTTTACAATATTTTAATTGATGAATAAAAGTCCCCATTGCAAGTTGCTTGATTTGTAATCCAAGAAAGTAGTTCAATTTACCCATCATGGATATTTTGAATTCTCCTTGCATCATGGATGAAAATTCTTCACAAAAGTCTTTATTTGTTGATCCAAAGATGATATCATCGACTTACACTTGAACAAGTAGAATATGATTCTTGATCTTCTTGGTAAAAAGCGTCTTGTCCACTTGTCCCTTTTCAAATCCCTTTTCACATAGAAAATGCCTAAGATGATTGTACCATGCCCTTGTTGCTTGTTTAAAGCCACACAGTGCCTTTTTCAACTTGAAGACATGTGAAGGATTCTTGAAGTATTCAAAACCTGGAGGTTGTTTGACATAGACTTCTTCATTGATGTATCCACTCAAGAATGCACTTTTGACATCCATTTGGAAAAGCTGAAAATTCATAGAACAAACGTAAGCCAATAATAATCTAATTGCTTCTAACCTTGCAATCGGAGCAAATGTTTCTTCAAAATCAATTCCTTCTTCTTGATTATATCCTTGTGCAGCCAATATTGCTTTGTTTCGAGCAATTATCCCATTCTCGTCGAGTTTGTTTTTGAATACCCATCTAGTTCCAATGATATGTTTTCCATTTGGTCTTGGTACTAGCTCCCAAACTTGACTTCTTTCGAATTGGTTTAATTATTCTTGCATAGCAACCATCCAATGGTCGTCCAACAAAGCTTCATCTATTTTGGAAGGTTTGAGATACAAATGCCATGTGTAGGCATGCATCTTGAAGATTGAGTCTTGTTGATACTCTTTTGCTAATATCACCGATAATATTATCAATTGGGTGATCTCGATGAGTTCTCCATTCTTTAGGTAGATCTTGTTGAGAATTTTATTTTATGAAATAATATTGATTGTTATTTTGATTACCTTGGTAACATCTTCTATTGGCATATCTAAAATATCATCATCATCACAAAGACTATATCCTCTTTTGAGGGGTTAGTTTCATTGAAAGAAACATGCATAGATTCTTCTATAGTTAAAGTTCTTTTGTTGTATATTATATAAGCTTTACTTGAAAGAGAGTAACCAAGGAATATACCTTCATCGTATTTCTCGTCAAACTTATCGAGATTGTCTTTGTCATTGTTAAGGACAAAGCACTTGCATCCAAAAATATGAAAGTGAGCAATGTTTGGCTTTCTTCCTTTGAAGAGTTCATATGGAGTCTTTTTCAAGATAGGTCTAATAATAACTTGATTTCCAACATAACATATCATACTAACCGCATCCGCCCAAAAGTATTTTGGTATATTTGCATCACTAAGCATTGTTCTTGCAAGTTCCACTATAACTCGATTCTTTCTTTCAACTACTCCATTTTGTTGTGGAGTCCTTGGTGCTGAAAAATTGTGAGAGATACCATGTTCTTCACAAAATTCTTCAAAAGGTGCATTTTGGAACTCTCCACCATGATCACTTCTTATGGATACAATCTTTAATGATTTTTCGTTTTGAATTTTCTTTTCATACTTCTTAAATGCCTTAAAAGCATCATTTTTCTTCAAAAGAAAGAAAGTCCAAGAATATTTAGAAAAATCATCAACATTAACTAAAGCGTATACATTACCTCTGAAGCTTCTTGTCCTTGATGGACCAAATAAGTCCATATGCAACAGTTTTAGTGTCCTTGTAGTAGACACCACATTCTTCGATTTGAAAGTTGATCTAGTTTGTTTTCCATTTTGACAAGCATCACACAATTTATATTTGACAAATTTTATCTTTGGTAAGCCAACGACAAGATCATGTTTGGTCAATTTATTTAAATGTTCTATATGTATATGGGCTTCCATGTTATGCTATAACCATGATTCATGATTGTTTACCATATGACATTTTTCTTTCAAAGAAAACTTATCTAAAGAGATCATAAAGATATTGTTAACTCTTTTAACTTTCAGTTTTACCTTATTGGTTGTTTCGTCCATGATAAAACATTCATCTTTATTGAATTTGATCTTAAACCCTTTGTCACAAAGTTGGCTAATACTTAGAAGATTGTGCTTGAGTCCTTCAACATAAAGTACATCTTCAATGGATTTGAAAGGTGGTGCACCAACTTTGCCAATGCCAAGAATTTTTCCTTTTGTATTATCTCCATAGGAGACATACCCCTTGGATTTAAATGTTCGATGTGAAAATTTGTTAACATCTCCCGTCATATTCTTCGAACATACACTATCGAGATACCATAGATTTTGAGCGAATTTCAAGTATACCTACAAAATTAAAGAAATTATTTATTCTTAGGTACCTGTTGTACCCCAAAATTTTCCCTCTCATTTTATCATGATTTCCCCTCACAGGACTCTTTGAACTCTAGCTAGGATTAGGGTTTGCTCTGCTGAAGACATCTCCTTGCACTGATGACCTAAATTAGTATTTGAGTTTGCACAGGGATTTTTTGGACTTTCAATGCTCAAAGTGACTTTCATATTTCAAGTTGGACTTAAAGATTTCCTCTACTAAGTTCCAAGCTTTGAATCAAATTTTTTGCCCAGTCAATTGGATAATTGACCTAGAAATCAGCTGTATTGGAAAAAAAAGTCAATTGTGACCAATTTACAGTCAAACCTCATTATTTTTTATCCACATCAACATTATAGGCTCATATGAACCATTTGATCAAGTTTGGACCACAACTCCTCAAGAAATTTGATCAGATCATCAAAAGGGAAAAATGGTCATTTTTAGGGTTTTGATTGTATAAGGGCAATTTCTGATTTTTTTTTCACCTAGCCAATGGCAAATTGGGTTCTAGCATGGATTCAAGGACTCAATGGCATCATCTTGACCCATTCACAAGGCTCAAAAGATCTCAAAAGCATTGGTTTTTTGATTTTTTTATTCTCAACTGATACAACTGAACTCAATATTTTCCTTTCTATTTTTATATTATGGTATATTGAACTGAATCAGTCTGATCAGGTTGAAAAACCTTTGGAAATTACTATGAAGTCGTCAATGCAGTAGGTCTGATAACATTGTTTATGTTGTTTTAAGCTTCACTCTACTTTTATTCTGGTCTGATTAAAAAGCTTTCTTATGAATTATTTTCTTATTTTTGAACAGGGCATTTTTTTGACAGAGCAAAGTGTATGGCTGAATTAGTTTTGGATCTAGTTTCTGGTTTTGACTCTTTTCCCTCACTTTCTTATTTTTGTTGCCATGAGCTGGGTACAGTTTGGGCTTGACGTACATTATAAGAATATAAGAATGGGGTTTTGATATGGTGTTTTAATGGTGTGGCAGGTAAGTTTTTTTAGATTCAGAAATTCCAACCCATTCTGCAATTTTGAAGGCAATATGGTTATGATGATAGATGAAGCATGGGGAAGGGATAAGGCATGAAGATCTTGTTGAAGATGGAGCATGAAAGTTGAGGAAGAACTTTGGTTTTAGATTTTTAGGTCTTTGTTCCTTGTGATGATCAAGTTTTCATTTGATGTAATTTTCACCTGGAATGGATTTGTAATGTAATGGAGTTGATTTTTTCATATGGGACTTGCTGGAATTTGTTTCAAAATTTGAAAATGGACAATGTTGAATTTGAATTATTTTGATGTATCGTGAAGGAATAGGTCTCCTAGCACAAAATGATGAATATCGTATTTATGCTTAGGTGTCGTGGATGATAATGAATGGTTTTTGCAATTTGAATAAATGAAGTCCTTGTTAGAACCATGATAAATTTTGCATCATAACTTTGTATGAGGCCTTAAACTTTGATAAATTGGGATGGATGAAAAATGAAGTCTGCCTTTATTTTTTTGAATACCAAGAAATCCACCTAAAACATTCAATCTTGCACAAACCAAATCTTGACAACTTTGATCAAACTTTAAGTTTGAGTTATCACTTGAATTAATATTTCGAATCATATCAAAAAAAATGAGACCTTGACTCTATTCTCAAATCCACACCAAACTCAATCCAAATTAGCTCGCATGACAAGCAAAAAGAAATTTGAAAGATGACTCCTTGATTACCATCCACATCTTGTACCATGTATCAACTATATGAGCAATAGAATAACAATGCCTTGGACCCTTGAAGAAGATATTAAAGATGACTTTGAACTTAAACCCTAGCTCACATAATCTTTACTTAAACCTTTAGTGAAACCCTAATGATCCTGCCCTTGATGAAGATGACAAACTTGTAGCTTAATGAAAGAAAGAAATTCTCAATGACCATGAATGCAAAACTCTAGCTTCAAACTAATGACTAACGAAAAAACTAGTTGAATCAACCTTTGAATGAAGACGAGAGCCTAAAACTACAAAGAAACCCTAATTCCTCAATATCCTTGATCCCATGCCAAACCTTGTGGTTAGTGAATGCATGATGTGTTGGATGTTATGCACATGAAGATAAGGAGATGCATAAGCTAGATGATCCTTATAAAGGAGTAGGACAAATTTAGGGTATTACACATGGGTACAACCACAACTCTTGAAAAATAATTGGTCGACATGTTCATGGGTATGCTACAAGGCTTGTATTATGATAAAATTGAAGGCAACGTCTCCTCTAGATTTTCTGATTTGGTGACAATTGGTGAAAGAATTGAAGCATGTGTGAAAAGTGGCAAGATACAAGGGGCATCATCCAATACTCATTATAATCCAAAGAAACATAGTTTGAACTTATCAAAGAAGAAGGAAGGAGAAACTAATTTTTTCGCAGTATATCCAAGAGCACAACAACCATTGGTGATCCCACGAGAACAACAGCCGCAAAATAGGTTCGAAAGGCCTCCGAGAAGATTTGATCCTCTCCCTATTCCACACAGTCAATTACTACAACACTTACTAAAGGCATCCTTGGTAGAGTTGAAGCCACTTGCTCCTTCAATTGGGGCACTCCCTCCAAAATATAATGCAAATGTAAGGTGCGAATATCATGCCAATTCTTTAGGGCATACCATAGAGAAATGTTGGGCTTTCCAGCATAAGGTTCAAGATTTGTTGGATATCCAAGATATCACCTTTTACAAACCAAATATCAAGACGAACCTCATTCCTCAACATGGTGGTCCAGCTATGAATGCAATTGACATAGTCACTAATCTTGGAGAGACTCGACGAGTAAAAGCTCTGATAGATATCCTGAAGGAACATCTGTTGGAATACGGTTTTTTATTGGAACATAATGATGTGTTCGAAAACACTTTCAAGAAATTAGTGGATCAAGGGATAGTCCAATTAAGACATTACCCTGAAGAAGGATATGTAGCTGCAATCAATAGGAGTACAAGAAGACCACTAGTGATTCCTTGCCAAGGTCTAAGTTCTGCAAAGAAACCACTTGACATTCCATGTGGAGAGCCAATCTCAACAAAATACCAGTAAAAATACCAGTACTTTAAAAGAGTACAATGGTGATCAGGGGTCCGTCTCCCACCCCATATGAAAGTGATAAAGCGGTACCATGGAGTTATGATACTACCATCTACATTAATGGTTTAAAGCAAGAATGTGAACCATTAACAAGATAGTGACTTGAAGTTACAAGTATAGCAGGAACAGGGGGCATGGCCTGTAGAGGTCGAATATATGGTCCTGAACAACAAAAGAAGGATAATACAGTGGTTAAGGATAAGGGAAAAGTTGTGGCTGAGACTAGTCAAGATCAAGAACCTCTGATCAAGACATTCACTAATCAAGAGGCTGACGAATTCTTAAAAATGATTAAGAAAAGTGATTATAGGGTGGTGGATCAACTACACCAGACCCCGACCAAGATTTCATTACTCTCACTATTAATAATTCAGAGGCACGCCGAGAATCTCTGATGAAAATTCTAAGTTATACGCACGTTACAATGGGGATTATGGTAAACCAATTTGATGGAGTCGTGGCCAATCTAACATCCGGGTCACGCCTAGGTTTCAATGATAGTGAGTTAACTCCACAAGGTAGAGCTCACAATAAGGCACTGCACATTTCAATTCAGATAGGGACAACTAGCCTATCTAGAGTACTCACTGATACTGGTTCTTTCCTAAACGTACTACCAAAGGCCAGCCTAACGAAGCTGACAATGGACGGAATTGTGATAAGGACAAGTTCTATAGAGGTAAAAGCTTTTGATGGTTGTCAAAGCATTGTGCTTGAAGAGGTGGATATCTCTATAAATATCGGTTTGCATATGTTCTACATTACTTTTCAGGTGATGGATATAGAACCTGCATATACTTGCTTGCTCGGGCGACCTTGGATTCATCCTGCAAGGGCTGTTACCTCAACCATGCATCAAAAATAAAATTCCTTCTTGAAGGAAAGTTGGTTGTGATCGACAAAGAAGAATATATATTTGTAAGAAAATTGGAGTCCTACAGATGTATCAGTATGGACGAAGACAATGTAGCAACACTATTCCAAGTCCTATAAGTCGCTACAGTGGTAACCATACGGTGGAGAAAATCAAGAAACTGTGAACTACTATGACTTTATGGAGAGATTTAAAAAAAGATGAACAGGATCATACCTCAAAAGGTTGGGGCAATATTATGGAGATACCTAAGAAGAAATATCGTTGTGGTTTTGGCTACCAACCGTCAAAGACTACCGAGAAAGGCAAAGGGAAATTTCATCCCATCTTGGAAACCTTCACCAGCAAAGGAGTAGAACATGGTGGACAAGTTTCAATGTTATGCAACAAATTCATCAACAAAGGAGCGCCTAACCTCATCTAAGAATGTGCTCCAGAAGAAGAGCTCAAGAATTGGACAACTGCGGAGATTCCATAGATTTTTTATTTCCAAAGTAATTTTTCTGTTTTTGAAAAAACCTATGTCCCGCCTGAGGAATAGGGGTAGTTTGTAAGGTCCCCCCATTTATTAAACAAATACCTCGGTTGAGAATAGACACAATTGGTAGATTAGGTCATCACTAGGTGATATATCTGCGATTTATATCTTTGGGTTAGTTATCTAAGATTCAGTTATCAAGCTCAAATTTAAAACATCAAACCCGTATTATTTATCCCCTAGGTTGTGATAAATATGAAAATATGCGATATAGCTTACTAGGTTAGTCTCGGAGATTTAGTAAGTTATTTATTCTTTAAACTCATGTTACCTACCCTCTAGGTTGTGGTAGGTATACGAAAATATGCGATATAATTCATTGTATCAGTCTCCAAGCAATGATGAATTATCAAGCTTGTGGTATTTATCCACTAGGTTGTGATAAGTATGCAAACCTACAATATACCTTACTATGTTAGCCTCTAAGCGTTATTAAGATATTTTCAAAACTCGTATCATATACTCCCTAGGTTGTAGTAGATATACGGAAATTTGTGATATAATTAGTTGTGTTAGTCTCAAAGTAGTAATAAGTTATCTTTTCTGTGATATAGTCCATTGTGTTAGTCTCCAAGCAACAATTGGTTATGAAACTTTGTATTATTCATCCCCTAGGCTGTGATGAGTAGACAAAATCTACATTGTAGCTTACTATGTCAATCTCGAAGTGTTAGTAAGTGAATTTTCAAAATTGTTTTATTTACCCTTTAGGTCGTGGTAAATAAACTACGATATAACTTGTTACATCAGTCTCAAAGAAGCAACGAGTTATTTATTTTTCATAATTATGCTATTTACCTCCTAGGTTATGGTAAATGCGTGTAATCTACGATTACTTCTTTAGTTAATTTGTTGTTCAAAACTTCTTTTCCAAATATTTTCAGATCTTGTGGTCAAACTTTGGGGACTTCCATTATTTAATAACCCTTTGTTCCGAATTTCTGAGACCTTCATATTCTCGCACCTTCAATCAAAGAGCGATTAAATAGGGGTAACTGTCATACCCCAAATTTTCCCTAATAATAATAAAAGTCAATGTATTTTATTGTTATTTTTCTATTAAATTTTGGTGCTACAACACATGTTGATTAAAATTATAATAATAGCTTATATTCAAATTATTTTGTTTGTCTTAGAGTCATTGACATTTCTCAAAATCTAAGAGGGGGTGTATATTTATCATTTCTTTATAAAAGGGGTGTGGATTTCACAAATTCTAAATTAAATTTGTTGGCCCATTAAGTTGAGAGGCCTATAACATGGTTAAAAAGCTTTTTTGTAATGTTGACTAAAGTCAACGTCTGATTAATTTATTCTTTGCTATTTGTTTTATTGGATAATATATATATTTTATTGCATTTTTATTATTTGATATTTTCTGAAATATCCTGCGATTTTTATTATTTAACATTATTACTGCATATTTGTCTTTATATTATAATTATTATTTAAATTTAAGTTCAATTGTCGACCAAGTCAACCTTAGGGTTGAAACCCTAGTTTGAATACGGCGCTCAAGGACCTTCTTCTTCCCTAAGTTACCTCTGAAGCCCAATTTCCCAAAGGTTGAAGATGAATCAAATAAGATATTGTGATTAAAATTTGCTTTTATTGATTTACACAAATGCAATTACAAAAAATCATCCAGATACATTTACACAAACACAAACCCTAATTTTTGAAATCAAATCACAATCCAATCTAATCTAATCAAATTAAGATTGCTAATCAATTCTAAATCTAACCTAAAACTAACTTGTAATTGCAAATCACTACAAATATTTCCTAATCTAACAATTTCCTAAGACTATAAATTCTGAGACCTAAGCTAGTCAGAAGGAGAAGAGATTAGATACAGAAACCCTTGTAGTTGCGCATTCCTCACCATTCACCAAAGCTCTTCTTTGTTGAAAGATCTTAGGTTTCACAACTGTAACCCTAAGATCTTCAGAGCTCAAGCTCAGTGCCCTGTTCCAAGTACCTGCAAGCAGAAGAAGAATGGATTAGAGGTGATATCGGAGAAATCAGAAGAGGAATTATACTAAAAGAATCACTGCACAAATGGTAATTCTAAATTCACTTAGCTTAGGGTTGTAATTTTGTTGCTATTGTTATTTGATGCATGATTTGGTGTTTGATTTGGGGTTAGGTTTAGGATTAGGTTAAGGTTCTAAGGTTAGGGTACTAATTGTTTGTGTTTATGGGTTTTGGGTTAGGTTAGGGTTCTTCACGAACCCTTAGCGTTCTTAGGGCTCATGCATGAACCCTAGGGATCAGGGATTCTGGGTTGATGTTCATGTGGTTTCTAGGGGAAGGGATGATGTCTCCGACAGACATTCATCTATGATGGCGGCCTTCACGGCCGCCCATGATGTTTCTGGGTTTGGGGATAAAGGTGGGGGGTAAATGTAGGAAGATTCTAGGGTGGAGGATGAAGATTAGATGAAGGTGGTGGTGCCCAGATGCGGCCGCCAGCGGAAGTAATTTTCGGCCTGTGGCGCTCTGGGAAAAGCGATTTCTAGTAATGGAGAGAGGGCAGATCCTCTCTCACTAGAAACTCAAGAGTTTTATGTTTTGGTGTAGAGAGAGGGGCGGAAAAAATGAGAAAGATTAGGGGAAAATGAATATATATATATATATATATATATATATATATATATATATATATATATACATATATATATATATATATAATATATATATATATAATATATATATACATATATATATATATATATATATATATATATATATATATAATATATATATATAATATATACATATATATATATATATATATATATATATATATATATATATATATATATACATATATATATATATATATATATAATATATATATATATATATATATATAATTATATATATATACATATATATATATATATATATATATATATATATATATATATATATATATATATATATATATACATATATATATATATATATATATATATATATATATATATATATATATAAATATATATATATATATATATATATAATATATATATATATATTATATATATATATATACCTTCTAGTTTCTCAATGTTCCACGCGTAGCATACTCCCAGTCAACCTTGTTTCTCAATCTCACAATGACCTTACTTTTTATCAAAGGCTCGGGATTCACTTCTGCATGGCCACATGATCTGGATCCAACGATCCATAAATGCTCAACACACCATAAGCCTTTCGGCCTCCCCACAAATTGCCAATGGACCAGAAACATTATTTGGGCCAAGCCCAATACTAAACGCACACGTAAATTACTTCCTCCATTCAAAACTATACCCCCATTAACGCTACTAGGCTCACATGTTTCCTGGGCTTAGGCCCTTGTTATTAAATACCCTTGTTTTACTACTGAACTGAATTAACACCCCCTCTTACGCAAATGGATCAAACAAGTTATTGGGCTCAAACCTTACTATTCAGACCTCCCCGTTTTTACTACTGAATTAAAAATACACCCCTATGTTAGTCAAATGATTTTTTTAATTAATTTAATTAATTGATTTATTTATTTGTTTTAGTTTATTTATATTACATATTTATCCATTCTTTCTTCATATCATTTTTTTATCATTTGCATTAAAATAATTTTTGCATTTATCATATAAATCATTTTAATAAATAAATATTGGATTATTATTAAAAATATTTTAATATATTTTTAATAATAATAAAATAATTATTTATTTATTATTTTCTAAAATACTAATCTTTTTATCAATTCAACAAATGTTTTTATCATTCAAACTTACTTTTTTCAAATGCATCATACATTCTAAGACAGCTAACCCGTCAAATTTAACATCTTTCCTACTAACATAATTCAAAATTCAACTTCATTTTCAAAAAAGGATTGTGGATATAAATTTTCTATTAACTTCAAACTGCGTCTACGAGTACGCTATTTTCAAACCCAGACAAGGTTCAAGGATAATTCCAAACATTTCCACAATCCATAAAAAAAAACTACCCAAACACATACGAACTGCGGAACTGGGCTCTAATTCTTCACAAGATGATACATAGGCATGCGGTTAAAACCAAGTCGAGTTCATAACTAATAAAATAAAATAATTTTTCTTAATATATAGAAACATTAACTGTCAAATGCCCATATTACCCTTAAACCTAAAAGTGGAGCCCCTTAAGAACAAGGAAGATGAAGGGTGCCTAACACCTTCCCTTCGTCTAACCATCTCGCGAATCTAGAATCTCTAAACATTTAGGGTTATCCGTTATTTTACTCGTCCTTAGGACACAAATTAATGGTGGTGACTCTCATATTTTTTGCTGGTTACGATAGACTCTACTTCTGGTATAGCCAAAGGAGACATCCTTGAGAAGCCCAAAAAGAAAGTTAGCAATGAGCAGACTCCTAAGAAGAAAGGAGGCACGCCTACGAAGGCCACCTTCAAGAAAGTTGCAAAACCAGTTGAGAAGAAGACTGATGAACAGAAGGTTGAAGAATTTTGAACGAGATGTTGCATCAGGCAGCTAAAGATGATAAGGAGCTAAGGGAAGAAGCACCTGAAAGGGTGAAATCCAAGAAGAAGGCTCTAAAGAAAGTGGTTGATAAAGTGGTGGAGGAAGTTAATAAAGAAGTGGCTGAGAAAGATAAGGAAGATGAAGTTATTATTAAAGTGAAAGTTGATGAGGAGATGGAAACAAAAAAATGATAGAAGTAGAGGAAGAGAATTCCTGAGATGGCTTACACAAATTGGAGCCGCCTGAGAATTCTGAAGAAGAGATGATGCTGATGAGACTCCAGTAGTCTCTGTTATGAAAGTCTGCACTCCAGTCCCATCAAAAAATAACCATAAGAAAGCTTCCCCTGCCAAAGCCAAGTGCCCTGCAAAGACAAAAGCCAAGACTCTCCCAAATAAGGTCTCTTCCAAATCATCACAGGTGCAGACAACTGTCGCGACTGAGGTTGTCCCAAAGGAACCAACTACAAAGAAGTCATCTGCCCCTGAGCCTTCCAATACGGAGGCTAGAAAGAGAATGAGAGAAGACTTTGTATGCAAGAGCAGTAGGCGTAAAGCCTAGCTGGTAAGAAAAAGGCAACTGTTGGAACGCCCCTTTCCATCTGCTGACTGTGAGGACATTGACTTTACCTTAAGTATGAGGGGAATGGTGGCTTGCATCATGACCCCTTTTATCCCTCAATCCTCAATCATATAATAATTTATTTGTTTTTGTTTGAGTAAGTTCTAGATTTTTTTAATTAATGTTTGTTATTGTTTCATTTAAGTTCTAGTTATATTAATTTTCATTTGTTTTTATTCTTGTTGTTGTTTCATTTAAGTTCTAGTTATATTAATTTTCATTTGTTTTTATGCTAAAAAAATAATAAAAACAGAAATAACTAATAGTAACTCCCTAAAGGCATACAAATTCAGAAGGACTTAGAGAAAATTTAAGTGGACTTTAACAATATCTGGAAACAAAGCCTCGAGGAGTATCTATTATGTATTATTTAGTTTGTGATAACCCCTATCATGACTCAAGCAGTCAGAAAAGAAGGCAACATTTTGCTAAATTTGAATTGCATTTAAGTATGGAATAGGAAACTGTTGTACCCCAAAATTTTCCCTCTCACTTATCAAGAATTTTCTCACAAGATCTCCTTGGGCTCAAGACTGCACTAGGGTTTGATCAGCTGAAGACACCTCCTTATACACTGATGACCAAAATTAGGGTTTGATATTGCACAAGGATTTTTGAACTTCCAATGCTTCATATGACTTTCATGGATCATTATGGATCCCCAAGATTACTCATGTCAAGTTTCAAGCCTTAAATCACATTTTTTATCAATCAATTGAGCAGTTGACCTAAAAATCAGTTGTATTGGGGAAAAAGTCAACTATGACCAATTTACAGTCAAACTTCATAATTTTTTATCCACGTCAACATTTTAAACACATATGTATCAATTTATCAAGTTTGGACCACAACTCCTCAAGGAATTTGATAAAATCTCCAAAAGGGCAAAATGGTCAAAATTAGGGTTTTGACTGGGAAATGGCAATTTCTGATTTTCGACCTAGAAAATGATCAATTGGTTTAAGTCATTATCTCAAGAGCCCAATTGCATTATTTTTACCTAATGACATGGTTCAAAACATTGCAAGTCCATTGAATTGACAGATGAATTTTGCAGTCAACTGTATACTGAAAAGTCAAACTTTGACTTTTTGGTCAAAATCAAGTGCCAAAGATCATAATTCATCAAAACATGTCAAAATATGAAACTTATTCATCAAGAAATCAAAAAGTCAAGATTTCATTTTGAAAAGTCAAATTTTCTAAACTTAGAAAATTTTCAAATTGTTGGAAATTTCATGTTTTTTCATGACTTTGAACAAAAAGTCAAGGTTTGACTTTTCTTGGATGATTCAAGAGAAACTCCCAACATGAAAATTGTAGATCTCCATGAAATCTACAACTTTTCTTCTTACAACTTCTTCCAATAATTCTTGGATCTCAAGTTATAATTTTATGAACATAGGGTCATGAAACTAAACACTTACTGAAATTTTGCCCTAATTTGGTCTGGTTTTTTACCCAACTTTATGGCACTTTTTCATATAGTTCCAAGGGGAATATTCAAAATCAATTCAAAGATGGGTTATATAGCACATTTCAAGCTTTCTAAAATGTCCAAGAACTCCTTAAGATCATTCTTGAGTAGGGAGAATCGAAGAGATGAAGTTAGGGTTTTGTCACTTGAATTACAAGTCATTTTTGATGAACACATGAACCAAATCTATAGCCATGCTGCATAATCCTCACTTTTCAAGCCTCAAACTTGTTTTTCACTCCATAATTAATGGTTTACACAACTGATTATGCCCTTATCCAAGTGTTTCAAGCTCTGTCCAAATCAATTTGCCATTTTAAGGAGAAAGTAACATATCCATTCTTGTAAAGCAAGCTTTATGCACAAAGTCAGCTTCTTGAGCTCCCAACTTGTTTTCCTTTATTACAATCCATCCACAAAGTCAGAAGTATTGTGTTTAAAGTGGTTAACAACTCTATAAACAAAGTACAAGGCATGGAAACTTGAATTTCTCAAAAAATCACATGTTATGCATAAACTTGTGATTTTGAATTCTGATCAACAAGAAGTCTCCAAACTTGTTGCTTATAAATAGAGTCACTATTTGTGAGCTAGAGGATGATATTGAACACCCTGAAACACACCAAAACTCTCTCAAATTAGAAATTGCCCAAAAAATCCATTGTTGCACAGTTTCTGACCTTGAACATCAAACTCACATTTCCCTCGTGCGTTTCTTGGCCTTTTAGTTTCTAAAGCTTCCTTACATCAAGTGTAACCTATCCCTATCCATGTTTCATTACTGTAACATTATTTACCATATCCTCCATAACCAAAAACAGAGTGTTACACATTGACTTCTCCAAGTCATTTCAGCCACTCTCAACTCAAGCAAACTATTGCATTAGCTTCCTAGGACCTCAAGGACGCTAACCTGATCATCACCATCACTTGAAACAAGCTCAAACTCCAAACACGATTTCTAGTTTGGACGTAAGTTTTCTCAACTTGGATCTCTTCAAACAGGCATCATCAATATTTTATTTGTGAATAAAACATGTAGATATCATTGCCCTGAAGCTAACCATGTCCATAGTTTCCATTAATTTTGCTTGAGCTTAGAGAATTTTGAAACTGAAAATTTTGAAATTTTTAGGGTTCAGATTAGGGCCATTAAAATTCATGCTTATCTTTGATCTATAGTTTTAATACTTTACATTTCTGGAATCATGAGAAAATTTGCTACAAGTTTCATGTTTGCAGTTTTTATTTTTAATGAGAAATGAGCAAGTTATAGTTGGTCTGGCTGGAGGTTGAAGATGAAGTCTTCAGGGCGCGTTTTGCCTTACATATTTATTGTTTTACTTGTATTAACGGATGTATAGACACTCTAGTGGTAAAAGCGCACGCCTGTAACCTATGGGACCTGGGTTCGAGCCCCAGTGGTACCCTTTTGCATTTTTTTACATGTTTTTGCATTTTATGATTTTTGGCAGGTGCTTGGGCTTTGTTGGGCCTGTTCCTTTTTTTTAGTTTTTTGCTTACTAACCCCTTGCAGGCTTTTGGCACCCCTGGTCCAAATTTATTTATTTATTTTTTTTATTTTATTTCTATTTTTTAAATATATTTTCTAAATACTGAAAAATCATTAAAAAAATACAAAAAAGTGATAGATTTATATTTTGGCTTATTTTATTTTATTTTTCTCACAAAATATTTTTGTTTAACTATATATTATTTATTTTTATTAAATAATCTTGTAAATTAAATTAGAACTAGGTTAATATTTATTATCTCTTTACACCCATTAAATATATTATTTTAATAAAAAAAGGACCAAAAATATTTTATAATGTTATAAATATTTTTAAGACAAAATACCAAAAAATACATTTTTCTTAAACTTATTTTCTTTTAATCAACTAAATAGAATTAGGGTTTTATTCAAAAATATTTTCTTAATAAAATTCAAATTTAATTAATTATTTTCTTTATTTAATTAGGCTAAGACAAAATCCCTTTTGTCATGAAAATCAAACAAAGATATATTTTTTTTACATTTTGCATTTTTTGGATATTCATTCATTTTATTACTTTGTATTTATTTATTTCCTTGTACATTGATATCAATTCAATATTGTTGTAATAAGCTAATTAGGTTTATATTCTTGCAATCCCCATTTACAAATTGTACACCCCCTCCCCACAAATGTTGTAATAGTGTAGTAACTTTAAATTTCGCAATTTATCGCTTTTATATAACATTCTAGTAATTAGGGTTTGTATGGAAAGACTAAAACCAATACTTAGAAAACCCTAATTCAAGACAAAAACAAGCATGAAAACAATACACTTGCACACAAGCACCCCTAGGGTTATTCCACTTGGTTGCCTTATACAAAATGTCCATATTACGCATGTAAGGTATCTTAGCAAAAACAAGCAAATACAAGATCATAGCCCCTCGATGACGCTATCTAAGTTGCCTTACAAATGATCTTAGTCCCTAAAAAAGAATGCTAAGATACCTTGCAACATTGATAATCATGGTTATACGGTGACCCACGCCCGTCCCGTTTACATCCAAAGATAGGGTTGCTTACCAAATCAATGGTAAGACAACAATGTCAAAGGAAAAGAAAATGAACAAGAAAGACATTTGAGTAGGTAGATTGCTCCTATTTACTTGCTCCATTTCAAAACAAACATCCTTGTTATTTCCAAAACAAACACATACACCTTCAAACATCTTACAAAATTTAAAATATTTTTCAAAAGATCAAACATCTTTGTATACATTCTTACAAACAAGAATCATTACAAAGATTTCCTAAACAGTGGCCTCTTTACAAAATACTTTCAAAAACCACACAAAGCACAATTTCAAACAAAAGCAAGTGATCTAGCAAGTAACTAAGAGCCCATGGAAAACCATGGATGAAAAGGGTGCTAATACCTTCCGTTTTCATAATCTACCCCCCGAACTCAAGAAACAATCTCAAAGGTTTTTCTTGTGCTTTTTCACCTTTTCTTTTGGATAAAAGAAAAGCCGGCAGCGACTCTTGCTAACCGCAACATTTGAGATCAAACGCAAAACACCCAAGTCAGTTCTCCCACTGTATCACAGAAACCAATGGAAGGAATTAGTTAGGGGTGGTAAATTTCTAATGTTTAAGACTAAGTACAATGGACACACTGCATATACGTAATAAATAAACACACCAAAATGTGTGTAAGAAGTAAGTCAAAGTGCACTTCATTAATAAGTTCTTATGCCCTTGTCTGAAAGAACAATTCTTGTACCCGAAATTGTAGGAACATTAGGTGTTTTACCATTAGTAACAGGTTGGGCTCATTACAAATGAAATCACGTCAGGTGAAAAGGTAGAGCAACTACACATAATCTAATTAATCAATAAATGCGTGTGTGAGTCCTAAGTATGAAGTCACGAAGCAATTGGTAGACAAAACCCCTGCTGAAACTGGAAACTTAAACTCTTTGACCATAAGAGAAGGTGTTGTACCCCAAAATTTCCCCTCTCACTTATCAAGAATTTTCTCACAAGATCTCATTGGGCTCAAGACTATACTAGGGTTTCATCAGCTCAAGACACCTCCTTATGCACTGATGACCAAAATTAGGGTTTGAGTTTGCACAAGGATTTTTGAACTATAAATTCTTCCTATGACTTTCATGGATCATTATCGACCCCCAAGATTACTCATGTCAAGTTTCAAACCTTGGATCACACTTTTGATCCGTCAATTGAACAGTTGACCTAAAAATCAACCGTATTGGGGAACAAGTAAACCATGGCCAATTTACAATCAAACTTCATAATTTTTTATCCAGATCAACATTTTAGACTCATATGTATCATTTGATCAAATTTGGACCATAATTCCTCAAGAAATTTGATAAAATCTCTAAAAGGGCAAAATGGTCAAAATTAGGGTTTTGATTGGGAAAGGGCAATTTCTGATTTTTCACCTAGCAAATGGTCAATTGGTTTACGGAATGATCTAAAGAGTCCAATTGCATCATTTTTACCTAATGACATGATTCAAAGCATTGCAAATTCATTGGATTGACAAATGAGTTTTGCAGTCAATTGATCAAAAGTCAATTGTATACTGAAAAGTCAAACTTTGACTTTTTGGTCAAATTCAAGTGTCAAAGATCACAATTCATCAAAGCATGTCAAAATAGGAAACTTATTCATCAAGAAATCAAGATTTCATTTTGAAAAGTCAAAATTTCTAAACTTAGAAATTTTTCTAAGTGTTGAAAATTTCTTATTTTTTCATAACTTTGAGCAAATGTTTCATTATGATACAAGATGATTCAAAGGAAACTTCCAACATGAAAGTTGTAGATCTCCATGAAATCTACAACTTTTCTTCACACAACTTCTTCCAAAAGTTCTTGGATCTCAAGTTATAATTTTGTGAATATATGCTCATGAACTAAAAAAGACTTAGTGAAATTTTGCCCTAGTTAGGCAGATTTTTAACCTAACTTCATGGCAATTTTTCACATAGTTCCAAGAGGAATCTTCAAAAGAAATTCAAAGATGAGTTGTATAGAACATTGCAAGCTTTCCAAAATGTCTAAGAACTCTTTGATATCATTCTTGAGTAGGGAGAATCGAAGAGATGAAGTTGGTGTTATGTCCCTTGAATTATAGGTCATTTTCATGATGAACACAAATGCAAATCAATGTTAGGCTGCATAATCTCTTCTTTTCAGGCCTCAAACTTTTTTGTCACTCCATAATTAATGGATTACACAAACTTTTGAGCTATAATCCAAGTGATTTAAGCTTTATCCAATTCACATTTCCATTTTGGGAAGAAAGCTAACAATGCCATTCTTGTAAAGCAAGCTTTTTGCATAAAGTCCACTCTTGAGCCTCTAACTTGTTCCCTCTAATCACACTTCATCTAAAAAGTCAGAAGCAAGTATGTCTAAAGCATAACCACTCTATCTTAGCAAGTACACAAGCATTGAAACTTGTTTTCTCAAAAAACCACATGTTTAGCTTAAGGATGCAAATTCAAATTCTGATCAACAACAAGTCTCCAAACTTGTTGCTTATAAATAGAAGCACTATTTGTGTGCTAGGACACGAGCTTGAAGACCCTGAAACTCACTCAAACTCTCTCTAGCCAGAAATTGTCTCAAAACACCATTGTTGTGCAAGTTCTGACTTTACATACCAAACTCACATTTCCCTCGTGCGTTTCTTGGCCTTTTAGTTTCTAAAGCTTCCCTGCATCAAGAGTAACTCATCCTTGTACCTGTTTCATTTCTGTAACACCATTTTCCCTGTCTTCCATAACCAAAAATAGAGCACCACAGTTGGACTTCTCTAGACCATTCCATCCATCCTCAGCTCAAGCCAGCCATTGCACTAGCTTCCTAGAGATCCAAGGAAGCTAACCTGATCATCAGCACCGCCTGAAACAAGCTCATTTGTATTTCACGATTTCCAGTTTTGAGGTATTTTTCTTGAACTTCTATCTCATTACTTAGGCATTGTTAGGCTTGCATTTGTGAAGATAAAATGTAGACCTCATTGCCACAAAGCTGTACATATCCATAGTTTGAATTTATATGGCCTGAGCTTAGAGAATTTTAGAGTTGAAGTTTATGAAATTTTCAGGGTTCAAATTAAGGTCAGAGAAATTCTCATTTATCTTTGACTTTTAGCTTTAGTTATTTACATGGTTAGATTCGTGAGGAAGAATGCAACAACTTTCATTTTGTCATCTTCCATTTTTGTTGAGAAATAAAGAAGTTACAGGCACACCGGCTGGTGGTTGAAGATGAAGTCATCAGGACTTGATTTGCCTTACATATTTATTGTTTTGTTTATATAAACGGATGTATAGCCACCCCAGTGGTAAAGCGCGCGCCTGTTCACCCCTTGGTCCTGGATTCAAGCCCGCGTGACCATTTTTACATTTTTACATATTTTTTGACTTTCTAACATGTTTTTTTTGCAGGCGCTGGGCCCTTTGGGCCTGGCATTGTTTTTTTATTTTCTAGCTCACCTCCCTGCCTACTTTTGGCACCCCCTGGCCCATTTATTTTTATTTACTTATTTATTTCATTTTCCCTTTTAAATATATTTTCTAAAATACAAAAAAAATCATAAAAAATATAAAAATAGTAGATTTATGTTTTGACATAATTTAAATATTTTTCTCACACAAAAAATTATTTTTATTCATCATACTTTATTTATCTTTACTAATTATCTTGTAAATTAAATTAAAACTAGGTTATTATTCATTTTCTTTTATACTTATTTAAATATATTTTAATATAAAAAAGGCCAAAAATATTTTACAACACCATATATTATTTTCAAGACAAAAATACAAAATTACTTTTTCTTTAAACTTATTTTCTTTTAATCAACTAAATAGAATTAGGGTTTTATTCAAAAATCTTTTCTTAATTAATTTCTATTCTTAATTAATTTAAGTTAATTTAATTTTGATTTAATTATTTTTATCTAATTAGGTTTAGGTTAAAACCTCTTTCATATAAAAAAATCCAAACAAAAAAATCATTTCTTTCCATTTGCATTTGTACTTATGCATATTTCTTCAATTATTTGTACATATTCAATTTGGTTGTAATAGATTAATTAGGTTTATATTCTTGCAATCCCCATTTACCAATTGTACACCCCCTCCCCACAAATGTTGTAATAGCGTATTAACTTTAAATTTCGCAATTTATCGCTTTTACATAATATGCTAGTAATTAGGGCTTGTATGGAAAGAATAAAATCAATCAAATAGAAAACCCTAATTCAAGACAAAATCAAGCATGAAAACAATACACTTGCACACAAGCACCCCTAGGGTTATCCCACTTGGTTGCCATATACAAAATGGCCATATTACGCATGTAAGGTATCTTAGCAAAAACAAACAAATACAAGATCATAGTCCCTCGATGATGCTATCTAAGTTGCCTTACAAATGATCTTAGTCCCTCAAAAATAATGCTAAGATACCTTTCAACATTCCTAATCATGTTTATACGATGACCCACGACCGTCCCGTTAACATCCAAAGATAGGGTTGTTTACCAAACTAATGGTAAGACAACAATGTCAAAGGAAAAGAAAATGAACAAGAAAGACATTTGAGTAGGTAGATTGCTCCTAATTACTTGCTCCATTTCAAACAAAACATCCTTTCTATTTAAAAAAAAAACAAGCACTTACACTTTCAAAACATCTTACAAAACTTGAAAACATTTTTATATACATTCTTACGAACGAGAATCATTACAAAGATTGCCTAAACAATGGCCTCTTTAAAAAAAAACTTTCAAAAACCACACTAAGCACAATTTCAAACAAAAGCAAGTGATCTAGCAAGTAAATAAGAGCTCATGGAAAACCATGGATGAAAAGAGTGCTAATACCTTCCCTTTTCATAATCTTCCCCCCGAACTCAAGAAACAATCTCAAAGGTCTTTCCTGTGCTTTTTCACCTTTCCTTTTTGGATAAAAGAAAAGTCGGTGGCGACTCTTGCTAATCGTAATAATTGCGATCAAACACAAAACCTTCAAGTCAGTTCTCCCACCGTATCACAGAACTGGCGACTCTGCTGGGGAATATTCTAAAAGTGGGGTTACCTTAGGGATAGATCACATTTATTTGCTTACATTGTTTGACTTGTGTGCTTTACATTATGGTTCTTTGTTTGGGTTTGAATCCTCTACCCAGATTTGGGATACTTTATAGGTAAGTAGCAATATATTATGGAAACTGTGCGGGGTATACCGCCATGGTCTAAGCAATAACTATGTTAGTGCGACATATTTGTGGGTACCGGTAACCTTTGAGTTAATCAAAGAAAATACGGGGCCGCTGAGTGATGTCATGAAGCACTAATGAACTTTTAGAACCTTTACTTGACCAACTTGGCCTTTAGGATGTAGTGAGTTGACCGACTTTGGTTCAGTTCGAAGTTGGTAGATACTCGATAATACACTCATTGAGGTTTGGTTTCTTGGGATATTTCGGTCGCCATTAAAGAGGCTTGTGCTAAAACAATGACCAAGGAAACAAACCTGTGATATTGAGCTCCTTAGAACCCGTTTACTATTACTAGGACAGGTTTAAGCCAACTAAACATCAAGATGGTACTTACCTATAAAACCCCATGCAAGCCTAAAACTAAGGATTGGTTTTCTTTGTTTGTATATGCATATTTGTACATAACATCATGAACATCATATACATCCACTAACCATTTCAAGTATTTTGGGATTCATCTTTGTTCTTGTTTTGTAGGATATGGATTCACTTCGCAGGAAAACTATTCAAGTCAACCTTGTAAGGATACCTCCACAACTTAAGGAGCTAGCTTCAAGGATTCTTTAAAACTCTCCATTCACCGAGAGACATGGTCGCCTACTCAACTTGGTCACCTCCAACACAGATGAGGATATGATGAAGGTGCTCTTTCAGTTCTTTGATCCTTTACACCACTGCTTCACATTTCCCGACTATCAACTTGTTCCTAGTTTGGTTGAATTCCCCCAACTCTTGAGGATTCCCATTCTCAATCAACTACCTTTCAACAGTACGGAAAGAGACCCAAATCCAGAAGAGATTGCTCAAGCTCTACACTTGCACTCATCTGATATCACAACTCATTGGGAAACAAGGAGTGGTGTCAAAGGTTTCTTAGCAAAGTTCCTGTTTGAGAAAGCCCAAAGCTGTTGGAATTCCTTGGACTTGCAAGCCTTTGAGGAAATTGTGGCTCTCCTCATCTATGGGATGGTTTTGTTTCCAAATCCTTACCAACTCATAGATTTCAATGCCGCCAAAATCTTCATATCCCGCAACCCGTTGCCTACATTTCTAGAAGATATCCTACACTCTTTTCACACTCGCACAATGAGGAAAAGAGGTGTCCTTATGTGTTGCACTCTTATCTTGGCAAGATGGTTTATTTCTCATCTTCCCCAATCTGTATTAAAGAATGAGCAAGGTTCAAGGTGGTCCCAAAGGTTGATGACGCTCAAACATTCAGACATTCATTGGTGCTCCTGATCTAAAGAGAATGTTATCATTGTCGACCATTGTGGAGAATTCCCTAATGTCCCTTTACTTGGCATTAGAGGAGGTATCACCTATAACCCATTGTGATACGGTGGGAGAACCGACTTGAGGTTTTGCATTTGTGTTCGCAAATGTTTCAGTTTAGTAAGAGTTGCCACCGACTTTTTATTTTATCCAAAGGAAAGGTCAAAAAGCACAGGAAAGACCTTTGAGATGTTTTCTTGGGTTCGGGGGGTAGATTATGAAAAGGGAAGGTGCTAGCACCCTTTTCATCCATGGTTTTCCATGGGCTCTTAGTTACTTGTTTAGATCACTTGCTTTTGCTTTTGCTTTTGCTTCATCACTTCAGCTTTGATCTTTTCAGACATATTGGGCCTCATTCAATGGACTTTCTGTTTAATTGGTGGGAAGTCTTCTCTTGTAGGGAGACGGTGAACCACAATATCTGTATCAAGTCCCGACATGTCTTCGTAGGACCAGGCGAAGATCTCAACATATTCATTCAATAACTGTACTAAGCGCTCCTTGACACTTGGTTGTAGGTTGGCACCAACTCTGACTTCTTTTCTGTCTTCCTCTGTTCCCAAGTTGATTGTCTCTAACAACTCCTCGTGAGGTAGAATAGCCCTTTCTTCCTGTTGTAGCAGTCTAGCCAATTCTCCAGGCACTTCACAGTCTTCATCACCTTCGTATTCGGCATTATTGACCAGATCTTCAGAGTCACTGAAGGCCATAGCAGAATTGTTACCCATGGAATCCGGAATGGAAGGGTACCTGCATTTTGTGAGTGTGGGTGTGTGTAAGGGATAGCCACCTTTAAACAAATAAAATGTAAAAAGAAAGAAAATGAACACAAAAGTTTATATATGAAAATGTCCATGATTCATTAAAAATGGCATATGAAGATGAAAAATCAAACCCTTACAAATGGGCCTATGTACCTCGGGTAAGGCACAAGGCAAAAAGTGTACGAATTGTTTAAGAATTATTATAGACCAACATAAATGTTCGAAAGATAAATTACTGATTTATGAAAGTAATGGGAACGAAGTCCTTCACCTCCCAATTGTTTAGTCCTCCTTCAACAGTAGGGAAAATCCAGTCTTCAAAGTTGCTTTCTTCTTCAACATCCTCCAAAGCATTGACTCCATGATGGGTGATCTTCAATGGCGGCCCTCCAGCCCGGGAGCAGCGTACAGCCTTTTGAGCAGAAGCAGTGAAACCCAAGCCGAATTTATCTGTCTTGTAAGGAAAATATGGCAGTTGACCCCATATTGTTCTTCCTCCTTCTTCAATCACAACCTTCGCATCTTTAAGGGATGACATTCGGGACACAGGTTTGGTAATGATGGGCATAGAAGACATCGTCTTGGTTGCCACAATTTAAGGATAAACCTCTTCAAAGTGCTGAAAGGGGGTCTCAATGAATTCACCATCCAGTTCAACATAGCGGAATGAATTTAGATGGCTTATCATGTACTCCTCCTCGCCATGAACCGTTATAATTTTCCCCTGGACTGGGTACTTGAGCATTTGGTGCAAAGAAGAAGTGAGTGCCCCAACGTTGTGGATCCAGGGTCTTCCCAACAAGCAAGAATAGGAGGGGAGAATTTCCATCACATAAAATGTAGAGTTGAAAGTTTTCGTTCCCACTTTAATTGGGATGTCCACCTCCCCGTGGACCATCCTTTTAGAACCATCAAAGTCTCTGACAATGATATTGCTGGGCTTCAGGGTCAAACCTTCACAGTCCAATATGTCCAATGCTTTCTTCGGAAAGACATTTAAAGACGACCCAGTATCAACCAGAACGTGAGCTAGAGTAGTCCCTCTACATTCCACCGAGACATGAAGCGCGTCATTATGCTTTCTCCCCTTAGATGTTAGATCGGCATCGGAGAATCCAATACCATTGTCGGCTGTTAGGCTAGCTACACACTCTTGAAACTAGTCCACGGAGGTTTCTTGAGGCACGTGGGCCGTCTTCAAGAATCTGATCAAAGCTTTGGCATGAGCTTCGGAACAGAGCAACAGGGCCAGCATAGAGATTTTTGAGGGGGTTTGCCCTAGTTGCTCCACAACATCATAGTCGCTTTTCTTAATTATTTTCAAAATCTCCTCCATTTCTTTTTGGGTGGTCTTAGAGATGACCAAAGGCTGAGCCCTCGTCCTGACGGGCGCTTCTTGGATCCCCTTCCCTTTATCGGCAGTGACAGCAGAGGGTACAACCACATGAGTACAATTTATTCAATAACTGGAGTTCTCACAGATATGTTGACCGGCACAGGAGTAACCTTAGGAGAAATTGAGGGTCCAAAGATTTCCCTTGGAGGAGCAATCTCCGGAGAGAAAATTCTTTCGCTGCGGGTGATTTTACTCGTTCCAACAATATTTCCAATGTCAGAAGTCTCTTCATCAGAACTTTCTTCATTTGATTCAATCTGCTTAATACCGTGGTAGGAGATCTCTCCTCCATAGTTCCACGGTATTGATTTGTTGGACTTGTATGGGATAGGCCCCGACATAGTTATCTTCAGAGGTGTAATCTTCGGATCAGATGTAATTTTAACAGGTTTTTTGGAGACCTTGGAAAGATTGGCGGAAATGGTAATTATAGCAACATCTTTGACAGGAGTCGGAGTAACAGGAGTTTTCTCAAAAAGGATTTCTTGATTATCTATTAGGTGTTGGATGCCTAACTTCAACAACGGACAGTCGGTTGGCAAGGATGAACAAACACAGTAATCTTCTTCACAGCCTGGGAAAATCCCAGCCTTCAACAAATTTAACTTGATTATTGGTAACAGAGTCATCAAATCATCAACAGTAGCAACATAAATATCTTCTTCAATAGCATGGGCATTGTGGCCATGCTTTGGCATTGGAGAAGATATCACGTTCGGATTTTCAGGGGCGTCGAATTCCACTTCTTTAGCGTCTATTAAATCCTGGATTTTATTCCTGAGGGCCCCACAATTGTTGGTGTCGTGTCCCAGGCTGTCTGAATGATAAGCACACTTAGCATTAGGATGGTAGTGTGGTGAAGTTGTATTCGGATTTTTCGGCGCCTCTCTCAAACTAGCAAGGTTTAACTTCAAGAGATGGGGGAGAACCTGAGAAGGTGTCATATTTATTCGGGTATATTGCTATGCAGGCCTTTCCACCATTGTCTGGTTGGTTCTAGATTGATTATTTCTGGGCTGATCAGCTGCGGACTTCTGAATCATTATGGCCCCCACCGCTGGCCGACGCTAAACTCTTCCTTGACCTCTTTGGGAGTAGATAGATGATACTTCTTTCTTTGCTGGAAAGGCCTTCTTGATGGCATCGGAAATAGATGCATCTTTTTGAATTTTACCGCTCTTGATTTCGGCTTCAACTCTTTCACCAGTCAGAATTAACTCGGTGAACCCCGCAGACAAACTTCCGATCAAGTGATTAAAGAATGGACCTGACAGGGTCCCCAAAAACATATCCACAAGCTCTCTCTCAGACAATGGTGGCTGCACCCTTCCAGCCAAGTCTCTCCATTTTTGGGCATACTCCTTAAAGCCTTCATTGGAGACCATACCCATACTCTATAATTGAGTACGAGTAGGTGCTAAGTCCGCATTATATTGATATTGTTTGTAGAAGGAAGCAACCAAATCCTCCCAATTATGCACATAAGCTCTCTCTAGCTAGTAGAACCAATCTAATTGCGTCCCTGAAAGACTATCCTGGAAGAAATGAACCCATAGGTCCTTATCATAAGAATACGGTTGGATTTTTCTGACGTAAGACTGCAGATGCATCTTTGGACAAGACAAACCATCATATTTAGCAAAAAGAGGCACCTTAAACTTAGGGGGAATGACAATTCCAACAACCAACCCTAACTCTTAGAAATCCAGCCCAGGCACTCTTTGCACCTCCATGGCAGCCAGACGCTCTTCCAGATTCTTATATTTGTCGTCTGCAGGAGGGTACTACTGCTCAGAATAATCTTCATCCTCTTCATCTTTTTCTTCCTCAGACTCATATTGCACGGCAGTTCCTTTACCTTTGCCAACCCCTTCATTAGATGTTGAGGGGAAATCCAGGACCCTTCTAGCTTGATTCTCAAATCTTCTTCCCATGGTAGCCACACCAACCCTCTTCTTTTTCTTCTTCTCTTTTTCCTTCTCCAACAGAGCTTTAAGATCCTCCTGACCCTTTGCCAAGGTCATGAGTAGTTGTTGGAATTGTGAATTCTGCGCTTGTAAGTCTTTGACCGTCTGCTCTATATCCATCTTGCTGAAATAAACAACAGAGAGATAATGAAACCTGGTGTGAAAACCTGTTTATGCATATGATGAATGATATGTTATTCATGTAATGCATTCAAGGATTCAGAAATTCAAATTTGTTGCAAAAAAAAGGAACGCACGTCGTATTAATAAGATAGAATTTGTTAGTACATAAAATGCCCCATGGGCAAAATAATAATACAAAATTCTAATGTAAAAAGACGTTGCGCATCCTCTTTGGTGCAATGTAGGTGTTGAGAGTCTTCTCTTCGTGGAGTCGACGAGTAAGTTCCAAAACCTTCTTCTCACTGGCATAGAAGCTGGCTTACAAAGTGTTTCATTCTTCCTTGAGCTGTATCCAACTCCTTTGCAAATCTTCTAGTGATGTTGGCATGTCAGGATGTAGGAGGGTGTATGGAACCTCTCCTTCCAAAACAGGCTCTTTGATCACAGGTAGAATGTAGGGGTAAGGCATCATAAGACTTTGGGCGCGGGTTCGTACCCACTTGAGGTAAGGCTCAAGGGGGATGGAATTCTTGTGTCCCAAGGTCTTACTGTCCACTTTGTGGGGCATCCTCCAAGCTCGGATAAACCTTTGTCGAAGTCCTTGATAGTCGTTGTCGAAGTCAAAAACCAAGTCTAGAATCAGCATGTCATGAGGGCCATCCCTTCGAGCATGCCCAAACTGTCTCAGAGCCAAACAAGGGTTGTAGGTGATGCCTCCCATAATGCCAAGTAGCGGGACATTAGGGAATTCCCCAAAACAATCAATGATGATGACATTTTCTCTGGACCGAGAACACCAATGAACATCTGAATGTGTAAGAGTCATCAATTGTTGTGACCACCTCAAGCCTTGCTCATTCTTCAAGACTGATTGGGGAAGGTGAGAAATAAACCACCTTGCTAGAAGTGGAGTACAGCACATGAGAACACCTCTTTTCCTCATTGTTCGTGAGTGAAATGAGTGTAGGATGTCCCCAAGCAATGTAGGCACAGGATTCTGAGATATGAAAATCTTGACAGCATTCACATCTATAAGCTGATCAGGGTTTGGGAACAAGACCAAACCATAGATGAGAAGTGCTACAATCTCCTCAAAAGCTTGTAGATCTAGAGAATTCCAACATTCTTGTGCCTTCTCAAACATAAATTTTGCCAAGAAACCCTTGACACCACTTCTGGTTTCCCAATGACCTTTGATATCAGATGGTTGCAAGTGTAAGGCTTGGGCAACATCTTCAGGCTTTGGCTCTCTCTCCGTACTGTTTTAGGGTAGTTGATGGAGAATAGGAATCCTCAGGAGTTGAGAAAATTCCTCCAAAGTAGGCACTAACTGGTAATCAGGAAATGTGAAACAGTGGTGTAGGGGGTCAATGAACTGGAAGAGAAATTTCACCATGTCTTCCTCTATGTTGGAGTTGACCAAGTTGAGAAGCCTACCATGTCTTTTAGTGAAGGGAGAATTCTATGGAATCTTGGAAGCAAGCTCCTTGAGTTGAGGAGGAATTCTCACAAGGTTGACCTGGATTGTTTTCCTGCGAAGTGATTCCATAACCTACAAAACAGGAACAAAGATGAAGATCCAAACCCTTGAAATGGTTAGTGGATGCATATGATGCTTCATGATGTTTATGATGTATGCACAAGTAATATGTGCAAGCAAATCACACAAGTTCCTAGTTTCAAGCTTGCATGGGGTTTCGTAGGTAAGTACCCTCTTGAAGTTTAGTTGGCTCAACCTGTCCTATAAATAGTAACCGGATTCTAAGAAGCTCAATATCACCGGATTATTTTCTGTGTTCATTGTTTCAGTTTAGCCACTTTACTGGCGACCGAAATATTCCAAGAAAATAACCCTCAATGAGTGTAGTATCGAGTATCTATCAACTTCGGACTGCACCAAAGCCGATCATCTCACTACCCCTAAAAAGGCCAAGATGGTCAAGTAAAGGTTCTAAAATTCCATTAGTGCTTCGTGACATCACTCAGCGGCCCCGTATTCTCTTTGATTGACTCAAAGTCTACCGGTACCCACAAATATATCGCACTAATATAGCTATTGCTTCAACTATGTTGGTATACCCCGCACAGTTTCCACAATGTATTGCTATTTACCTATGAATGTTTCCCAAATCCGGGTAGAGGATTTCAAACCCAAACAAAAGAACCAAATGTAAAGTAATCAAAGAAAACAAGGTAAGCATGTAAATGTGATCTAAACCCTAAGGTAACCCCGCTTTTAGAGTTTTCATCATTCCCCAGCAGAGTCGCCAGTTCTGTGATACGGTGGGAGAACTGACTTGAGGTTTTGCGTTTGTGTTTGCAAATGTTTTAGTTTAGCAAGAGTCGCCACCGACTTTTTATTTTATCCAAAGGAAAGGTCAAAAAGCAAAGGAAAGACCTTTGAGATGTTTTCTTGGGTTCGGGGGGTAGATTATGAAAAGGGAAGGTGCTAGCACCCTTTTCATCCATGGTTTTCCATGGGCTCTTAGTTACTTGTTTAGATCACTTGCTTTTGCTTTTCAATTGTTTGAAATGGTGCTTTGTGTGTGTGGTTTTGAAAATGTTTTGAAAAGAGGCCTTTGTATAGGCAACCTTTGTAACAATTCTTGTTTGAATGTTTTACAATAGTGTTTGTCTTTTGAAAAGATGTTTCAATGTTTGAAAGTTTGTGTTTGGGAAATTGTTTTGAAATGTATTGAGTGTTTTTTGAAAATAGCAAGGATGTTTGCAAGAGATCAAGTAACTAGGAGTTGTCTACCCTACTCAAAGATCTTTCCTACACATTTTCAATCCTTTGACATTGTTATTTTACCATTGCATTTGGTAAACAACCTTGTGTTTGGATGTTAAACGGGACAGGCGCGGGTCATCGTATGACCATGATAGCAATTGTGCTAAGTATCTTAGCAAGTTTTTGTTTGAGGGACTAGATCATTTTGTATAGGCAACCAAGATAGCGTCATCGAGGGACTATGATCTTTTGTTTTGTTTTTGTTTGCCAAGATACCTACCATGCATACCATGGCCATTTTAAAGGCAACAAGTGGATGAAACCCTAGAGGTGCTTGTGTGCATTGTGTTGTCATTTTCATGCATTTTGTCTTGTATTAGGTCAAGATATTTGTTTGATTTTGGATTTTTGCATACAAACCTTAATCTTTCTATCATGGCATATTTGAAAGCTATAAAGTGCATAAAAATAAATCTACAACTATTACAATATAATTATGGGGAGGGGTACAAATTTGAATAGGGGATTATTTGCAAGAAATTAAAACCCTAAGATTATTACAACCATATTGAATTCTTTGTTCAAATAATAAATAAGCAAATATTTAAATGGACAATTAAATAAATATGCAATATATCATAAATATGCAAAAAAATGTTTTTGTATTATTTTTATGTATGCAAAAATAAACTATTTAATGTACAAAAAAGAAAGAAAATAAAATATTATTTTTATTAAAGGGGAAAACCCTAATTTGTTTTAAGAAATATATATATATATATATATATATATATATATATATATATATATATATATATATATATATATATATATATATATATATATATATATATATATATATATATATATATATATATATATATATATATATATATATATATATATATATATATATATATATATATATATATATATATATATATATATATATATATATATATATATATATATATATATATATATATATATATATATATATATATATATATATATATATATATATATATATATCAATAATTATTTATTTATGTACAATAAATTACATAAAAATATACACAAATGTTATAAAAATAAAAATATGTGAGAAAATCTTATTTGAGTGTATAAATAATAAAAATAAAAGTATATGATATTTTTTTGTATTACTTATGAGTTTTTATTAAAGAAAATAAAAGTATATTATTAAAGAAACTATTTTTATGCTAGAAAAATAAGAAAAAATAATAAAATAAAAATGTGAAAATTTATGAAAATATTTTTAGTAATTTCTTATGTTTAGAAAAATAAAATAAAAGTCAGAAACTAAAAAGAAATGAAAAAAAAAAATGAAAATATAAAAACAATGGGCCAAGGGGGTGTGAGCAGCAAGCCCAGGGGTGCAAATAGCATGAACAACCAGGCCCAGCCCAGATTTGCCTTCGTCTTCAACCTTTGAACAAGAAAATGTGCGCCCTGTATTCAAACCTGGAAATCCTGCATACGTGCTCTAAAGCAAAAACTTGCAACATGAAAGTTATAGAGCATGATCATAAGATTCTAACCATATACAAAACTTAACCTAACTCTCAAAGACCAGAGAGAATTTCTCTCGCCCTAATTTCTAACCTAATTTTTTCAGAATGTTCATCATTCAAATTCTCCCAACACAGTTAACTTAAATGAAATCTATGCGTATGTACAGCTTAAGGGCAATGGGTACTACATTTTTTATTCATAAACCTAAGCCTAGTGTTTCCTAAATAGAGAGATAGAAGTTTGAACTTTACCTGTTTCAGTTGAACTCAAGTATGGCAATGCATGGGTTTTCAGTGAGGCCTGAGATGTTTGGGAGCTTGCTTGAAGTTCCTTTGAACTTCCCCAATGCTTAGTTTGCTTTGAACTTGCTTGAATCTCTCTATGGAACTCAACCTGCAAAGTCAGAATTCAAAAATGGTGAAGCTTGAAAACAAGGTTACAGTTGTTGGCCAATGGTTGGGATAGCTTAGGTAGGTTGTATGGAGCGTATTGGAAGAGGTTTGGGGCAAAACGCACGAGTGGTTTGTAATTTAGAAACCAAAATGCAGAAGCTGCCCTATTTTGCAAGAAAATGGGGTTTTGGTGTTTTGGAAGGCTTGAGAAGTGGTTAGCTCTTGCTTCTGACTTAGTGTGATATGCAAAACTTGTTTGAAATGGTTACAACACTTGGTTTTATCAGATACCAAAGTTATATGGTTTTTGCAAGTTGACTTGGTTTTGAAGAAAAGTGTGAAAAGACAATGCAAAGGGCTGTACCATCTAGCTTAGGGTCTGCCAAGAGTTGGTAACAATTGCCTGATATTAGTGAACTTTGTTTTCTGCAAAAGATTGGGTCCTTGGCTCAAGAGGAACAACTTGACATAAAGCCAACTTTATCAAAGTGGCAATGTTGCCTTTTTGCCATTTTTAGATTAATTCAATGTGTAAACCTCTAAACTTCAGAACAATGCCTTAATCCTTTATGTTTGCATTCAAGTTTTGAGTGTGGAAGGGTTTAAAGACCTGTAAGCAAGTACAAGCAAGGCTGGATAGAAATTGCAACTTGTAGCAACATGAAAAATGACATGGATCAAAGTGACATTTTTCCAAATTCAAACCTTCGATTCTCCCTAACCACAAATGATCTTGGAGAGTTCTTGGACATTTTGGAAAGCTTTTAACATGCTCTACAATCCATATTTGAAATGAATTTTGAGATTACAAGTGGAACTAGGTGAAACATTGCCATGAAGATAGGTCAAAATCCTGCCTAAATTAGGGCAAAATTCCACTAAGTTAAAAGTTTCATGGACCCTTGTTCACAAACTCATAACTTGAGATCCAAGCATATGTTGGGAAAACTTTGTGAATAAAAGTTGTATATTTTGTGGAGGACTACAACTTTCATGTTGGAAGTTTTCTTTGAATCTAATTACATCATGGTGAAAAAGTTGGACAAAGTTGGGAAAAAATAAGAAATTTTCATAACTTAAAAAATTTCTAAGTTATGAAAATTTTTCCATTTTGAACCCTAATTTGCAAATTTAGGTTTCTTGGTCAACAAGTTTCATGTTTTGACACATCTTGATGAAAAATGACCCTTGGCACTTGATTTTGACCAAAAAGTCAAAGTTTGACTTTTCAATGTACAGTTGATTTTTGATTAGTTGACTGGAAAATTCATCTGTCAATCCACTGCATTTGAGATCTTTTGAACCTTGTGATTAGGTAAAGATGATTCCATTGAGTCCTTGAATCCATACTTGAACCCAATTTTCCATTGGCTAGGTGAAAAAATCAGAAATTGCCCTTCTGCAGTCAAAATCCTAAAAATGACCATTTTGCCCTTTTGATGATCTGATCAAATTTCTTGAGGAGTTGTGGTCCAAATTTGATCAAATGGTTCATATGAGTCTATAATGTTGATGTGGATAAAAAATTATGAGGTTTGACTGTAAATTTGCCACAGTTGACTTTTTCCCCAATACAGCTGATTTCTAGGTCAACTGTCCATTTGACTGGGCAAAAATTTGATTCAAGGCTTGAAACTTGGTATGGGCAATCTTAGGAGTCCAACATGAAGTATGAAAGTCACATGGGGCATTAGAAGTCCAAAATTCCCTGTGCAAACTCAAACCCTAATTTCAGGTCAATAGTGCAAGGAGATGTCTTGAGCTGAGCAGACCCTAGCTTGGTCTTGAGTTCAAAGAGTCTTGTGAGGGGAAATCTTGATAAAATGAGAGGGAAAATTTTGGGGTACAACACCCATGTTTATCCTTAAGACAGTTTGGTTACGCCTGAAAGGATGGCCCGCACGAGATGTTGATTCAAGGTTTGGTATTTGACTAAAACAACGATGATCAAGGTCTTCGCCAGAGATTTATCCGAGCGTGAAGGATGTTAAACAAAGTGGATAGCAAGACTTTGGGGCATAAAAATTCCATCCCTCTTGAGCCTTACCTCAAATGGGTGTGAACTCGTGCTCAGAGTCTTATGATTCCTTACCCCTCCATTCTCCGGATAATCATTGAGCCTGTCATGGAAGGAGATGTTCCATACACTATCCTACATCCTGATATGCCCACCTCTCTTGAAGACCTACAAAGAGATTGGATACAACTCAAGGGGGAGCGAGATAATTTCGAAGCCCAATTCTACGCAAGCGAGAAGAAGGTTTTGGAACTCACTAGGCTACTTCATGAGGAGGAGACTCTCAATGCCTACATTACACCAAAGAGGATGCGTACTACCTTTCTATCTTAGAGTTTTTATATTATTTTGCCCAAGGGGCATTGGTGTACTCAAAGCTTTAACTTATTAATGTAACGTGTGTTTCCTTTTTGTCTAAAACAAATTTGAATTTTTGAAATCCTTGAAATCATTACATATGCATATACCATTCATCATAACATAAGTAGTTCTTTTGTAACAAGTCTCCTCATCTCTCTACTGTTTATTTCAGTAAGATGGATCTCGAGAAAACAGTGAAGGACCTCCAAGCTCAGAATACATAGTTTCAACAGTTTCTCTTGACCCTAGCCAAAGGACAAGAAGAGTTTAAAACTTTGCTGGTCGAGGAGTAGAGAAATAAGGCAAAGAAGGTAACCGGAGTCCTAAACATGGGAAGAAGATTTCATGAGCAGACAAGAAGGACCTTAAACTTTGTAACGACATCCGGTGAAAGAGACAATCAAGATGGGAAAGGCAAGGAAACAGTTGTCCCGTTAGAATCAGAAGAGGAAGAGAAAGAAGAAGACTATTATGAAGAACAATACCCTCCAGCTAATGACAAGTATAAACATCTCGAAGAGCGGTTGAGTGCGATGGAAATCCAAAAACTGCCTGGATTGGACTTTGAGGAATTGGGGTTAGTGTCAGGGATTGTCATTCCTCCAAAATTCAAAGCACCCGTGTTCGCCAAGTATGATAGAGTCTCATGCCCTAAAATGCATCTTCGATCCTATGTGAGGAAAATCCAGCCCCATACCGCTGACAAAGACTTATGGGTACATTTCTTCCAAGACAGTCTGTCTGGAACTCAACTTGACTGGTTTTACCAACTAGAAAGAGCCAACGTCCACAACTTGGAAGATCTTGCTGCAGCCTTCTACAAACAATACCAATACAATGCTGATCTTGCACCTACCCGTACTCAACTCCAGAGTATGGCCATGGTTTCCAATGAAGGTTTCAAAGACTATGCACAAAAATGGAGAGACTTGGCTGGAAGAGTTCAACCCTCTCTATCTGAGAGAGAATTGGTAGACATGTTCTTGGGCACCTTGTCTGGTCCTTTCTTCAATCATTTAATTGGAAGTTCATCTGCAGGCTTTACTGAACTAATATTGACTGGAGAAAGGGTAGAAGCCGGTATAAAGAGTGGAAAGATTTAGAAAGATACATCTTCTTCTGCAGTTGTAAGGAAGCCTTTCATCAGAAAGAAAGAGGTGGTTGTTGTATATCCGCAAAGAAACCAAGATAGGACCGAACTCCGACCAATGGTGGGGGCTGTTATGATTCCTAAGCATGCGCTTGATCAACAAAGAAATATTCAAGCAAGGATGGAAAGGCCATTCAGGCAGTTCACCAGAATCAACAAGACCCCGTCTCAAGTATTACCGCATCTACTAAGATCCAATTTGGTAACATTGAAAGAAGCTCCGAAAAACCCTAACACAACATCTCCTCACTATCATCCCAATGCCCGTTGTGCATATCACTCTGAAAGTCCCGGCCATGACACTAATAATTGTTGGGCTCTAAAGAACAAAATACAAGATCTCATTGAAGCAAAAGAGATTGAATTCGATGCGCCTGAAAAGCCAAATGTCATTTCTGCCCCTATGCCTAGACATGGCCATAATACCAATGCCATTGAAGAAGAAATGTTTGTTACTTCAGTTGATGAACTTATGACCCCACTTCTGACTATCAAAGTGAACTTGTTGAATGTCGGTGTCTTCCCGGGCTGCGATGAAGTTTGCCATTTCTGTTTGTCCTCACCAACCAGTTGTCCTTTGTTGAAAGCAGACGTTCAGTGCCTAATAGATAACAAAGAAATTTTATTCGAGAATACTTCTATTCCACTTGTTCCTTTTGAAGATGTTTTTATCGTTACCATTTCCGCCAATTCTTCCAGGGTCTCCACCAAAAGACCCGTTAGAATTACATCAGTTCCGAAAGCAACTCCTTTAATAATTACAATGCCTGGACCAGTCCCATATTCGTCAAACAAGACCGTACCATGGAATTATGGAGGGGTGTCTACTACCATGGTATCAAGTAGGACTGGCCAACCGCCGATGATTCAAGCTCTGAGAAAGTAAACTCCGACATCAGTAATATTGCAGGAACTAGCAAGATTACCCAAAGCGGAAGGATATTCTCTCTAGAAATTGCTCCCTCAAAAGCAGTTTCTGGACCCGTAATTATTCTTGTTCTTGCTCCCCCGAAAGCTATTTCTGGTCCTACAATCATCTCAGCCAATACTCCAACTGAAAAATCTGTTACAACCCCTGTTATCATTCCTACTGGAACTCCTGCTGCCGAGTTAACCGATAATCGAGGTAAAAGTATTCTGATTGAGCCTGTCCGGACGAAGGATCAGTCATTGGCTATCTGTGGGACCTCCCGGAAAGAGATGGAGGAAATTCTGAAGATCATAAAAAGAAGCGACTACGATGTAGTTGAACAACTGGGGCAAACTCCCTTTAAAATCTCCATGCTAGCATTACTAATATGTTCCAAGGCGCATGCAAAAGCCTTGGTAAAGTTCCTGAAAACTGCCCATGTACCCCAAGAGACATTTGTCTATCAGTTTCAAGACTGGGTAGCCAGGCTAACTGCAGACAATGGTTTAGGTTTTTCAGATGCTGATTTAACGCCAAGGGAAAGGAAGCATAATGAGGCATTGCATGTCTCAGATGAATGTAGGGGCACAACCTTGGCTCATGTTTTAGTGGACATTGGCTCATCTCTGAATGTATTGCCTAAAAAGGCTCTTGATAGGCTTGACTGTGAGGGATTGACATTGAAGCCAAGTAACATAGTAGTAAGGGCTTTTGACGGCTCGAAAAGGATGGTACATGGGGAGGTAGACATTCCCATAAAAGTTGGAACACAAACATTTGATTCAACTTTTTATGTAATGGATATCCGTCCCTCATATTCTTGCTTGCTAGGCCGACCATGGATTCACAATGTTGGCGCTGTCACTTCTACGTTGCACCAAATGCTGAAATATCTGATTCAAGGGAAGATTATCACCGTTCATGGAGAAGAAGAGTATATGATCAACCATCTCAATTCCTTCAGATATATGGAATTAGATGGTGAATTTATTGAAACTCCATTCCAACACTTTGAAGAGGTCCCGCAAGATATAGTAGTAACCAAGGTTGTTCCCAAGATCACAAGGCCTCCACTCCGGATGTCATCTCTGAAGGATGCCAAAGTAGTGGTAGAAGAAGGTGTGTGCACTATCTGGGGGAAACTCCTAGATATCCCATACAAGTCAGACAAGTTTGGCCTGGGTTTCACTTCAAGTGCTCAGAAGGTTGTACGACGTGCTCGCGCTGGAGGACCACCCCTGAAGATCAGCAACCACGAGGTCAACACCGTAGAAGGAGATGAAGATAGCTATGACATGGAGGATTGGATATTCTCGACTGTCAGTGGAGGGCTCGACAACTAAGAGGCTAGAGATTTTTGTCCCGATCACTTTTATCCTACAGTAATTGTCTTTACATTTTGTTGGATCTGTAATATTAAAATAATTCACACTCTTAAAACCTTGTGTCTTACCCGAGGCACAATGGTCCATTTGTAAGGGTTATTATCTCATTTTCATATGACATCAATGAGTCATGGACGTTTTCGCATACAAACTTTTGTGGTCATTGTTTTTCTTTTTTTCTTACATTTTTCAAAGATAGCTATACCATTACACACACGCACACTCACAATACAGGTATACATCCATTCGGGATCCCATGGGTAAAGATACTGCTATGGCCTTTTGTGACTCTGAGAATCTAATCTACCAAGCCAAAGACGAAGGTGAGGAAGATTGTGAAGTACCAGGAGAACTTTCCAGACTATTACAACAAGAAGAGAGAACCATTCAACCTCACGAGGAACCAGTGGATACAATCAACCTATGCACCGAAGAAGACAAAAAAGAGGTCAAGGTGGGTGCCAATCTGGAACCCAGTATCAAGGAGCGTATGATTCAGTTGTTACACGATTATGTTGAAGTCTTTGTCTGGTCGTATGAAGACATGCCAGGACTCGATGCAAATATTATGGTACACCGTCTTCCTACAAGAGAGGATTGTCCGCCAGTAAAACAAAAGGTTCGCCGCATGAGGCCTGATATGTCAGAAAAGATTAAAGCAGAAGTCATGAAGCAATTCAACGCTAGATTCTTGGTTGTCACCTCTTATCCCCAATAGGTTGCCAATGTTGTTCCCGTACCCAAAAAAGACGGCAAAGTGTGAATGTGTGTGGACTACAGAGATTTGAATAGGGAAAGCCCTGAGGATGATTTTCCACTCTCCCACATTGATATTCTAGTTGACAATACAGAACAACACAAAGTGTTTTCCTTCATGGACGAATTCTCAAGTTACAACCAAATCAAAATGGCACCTGAGGACATGGAGAAAACAACCTTTGTCACACAGTGGGGCACTTTCTGCTATAAGGTGATGCCATTCGGACTGAGGAATGCTGGGGTAACCTATCAACGTGCCATGGTAGCTCTATTTCACGACATGATACATCACAAAATAGAGGTCTATATGCACAACATGATAGCCAGATCTCAAATAGAAGAAAAGCATCTTGATCACTTACAAAAACTGTTTGAGAGACTGAAGAAGTATAAACTGAGGTTGAATCCAAACAAGTGCACATTTGGGGTACGGTCTGGTAAACTCCTAGGATTTATCGTCAGCAACAAAGGTATTGAAGTAGATCCTGCCAAGGTAAAAGAAATATAAGAGATGCCTGCTCCTCGTACTAAGAAGGAAGTCAGAGGGTTCTTGGGACGTTCGAACTACATTTCCAGATTCATCTCTCACCTGACAGCTACTTGTGAACCAATCTTCAAATTGTTGAAGAAAGATCAGGTAGTCAAATGGAATGACGAGTGCCAAGTTGCTTTTGACAAAATCAAATAATAATTACAAGAGCCTACTGTGTTGATGCCACCAGTCGAGGGAAGACCATTGATCATATATCTGACTGTTTTCGAAAAATCAATGGGGTGTGTATTGGGGCAACATGACGAGTCTGGCCAAAAAGAGCATGCTACTTACTACATGAGCAAAAAGTTTACCGACTGTTAAACCATATATTCACTTCTCGAGAAAACTTGTTACGCTCTGGCATGGGTTGCTCGCCGGCTAACACAGTATATTCTGACTCATACTACTTTATTGATATCTAAAATGGATCCGATAAAATACATCTTCGAGAAACCTGCTCTCTCTGGGAGAATAGCGAGATGGCAGATGATCCTGACAGAATATGACATACAGTATACTACCCAGAAAGCGATAAAGGGAAGTGTATTAGCTGATCACCTTGCTCAACAAGCTGTAGAAGACTATCAATCCATGAAGTTCGAATTTCCAGATGAAGACATCGTGACGGTAAATAACTGTGAAGAATTCAGGCCATATGACGGACCTGAACAAGAATCCCGATGGACCCTGTTCTTTGATGGGGCATCCAATGCATTTGGCAATGGTATCGGTGATGTACTCATATCTCTGGAAGGGTGTCATACTCCCTTTACTGCCAGAATTGGCTTCAATTGTACAAACAACATGGCGGAATATGAATCGTGCATCTTTGGTCTCAAAGCTTCCATAGACTTGGGGATCAAATCCTTGGATGTATTCGGAGATTCAGCTTTGGTTATCAGTCATATCAAAGGGGAATGGGACACCAAACACCCTTACCTTATCCCTTACAAAGAACATGTTTTGATGTTGCTACCACATTTTGAGAAGATTACCTTCGAGCATTTCCCGCGAGAAGAAAATCAGCTAGCAGACGCTCTAGCCACAATGTCATCTATGTTTAAACTTAATTGGGATAACGAGGCTCCCCAGATCACCATCGAACGAATGGAAGAACCAACGCACTGTCACGAGATTAATGTTGAAGAAGTAGTGGACCAACCGTGGTTTCACGAAGTCAAGAAGTATCTCGAGGCTCAACAATATCCAGAAGGAGCTTCAATCAATGATAAGAAGTTCTTAAGGAGATTCTCTGCTAAATTTTTCCTTAGTAACAACATTCTTTACAAACGCAACCATGAATCTGTGTTACTTTGGTGCATAGATAAGGTTGAAGCTGAAAGGATCATGGTTGAATTGCATGAAGGAACTTTTGGCACCCATTCCAGTGGGCATACGATGGAAAAGAAAATCCTACGGGAAGGCTATTACTGCTCTAACATGGAAGCATATTGCTATCAACACTCTCGAACCTGCCATAAATGCCAGATTTATGTTGACAAGGTGCGCGTATCTCTGGTGCCTCTGAATGTCTTGACAGCTCTTTGGACCTTTGCTATATGGGGAATTGATATGATTTGGGAAATCAAGCTGACGACCTCCAATGGACACCGCTTCATCTTAGTGGCCATTGATTATTTTACAAAGTGGGTGGAGGCAGCTTCCTTCGCTTCTGTTACCAAGAATGTTGTTGCCCGTTTCATCAAGTAAAATCTCATTTGCCGGTACGGTATCCCAGAAAGGATCATCACTGACAATGGTACAAATATCAACAACACTATGATCACCGCCTTGTGAGAGCAATTCAAGATCCAGCATCACAATTCTTCCCCTTACCGACCAAAGATGAATGGTGTTGTCGAAGCTGCAAATAAAAACATTAAAAAGATCATACAGAAAATGACAGTCACATATAAAGACTGACATGAGATGTTACCATTCGCTCTCCACGGGTATCGTACCACAACTCACACATCAACCGGGGCAACACCCTATGCTCTGGTTTACAGCATGGAAGCCGTCTTGCCTATTGAGGTTCAGACCCCCTCTCTAAGAATTATAAAGGATGCAGGGCTGAATGAAAACGATTTGATCTAGACTCGACTCGATCAATTGAACTTGATTGATGAGAAGAGAATTACTGCTGTTTTCCATGGTCAAATGTATCAAAAATGGATGATCAAGGCTTTCAACAAGGTCAGATGCCAAGCGTATCAAGTTGAAGATCTGGTGATCAAACGCATCATACTGCCACAAGATGATCCTAGGGGAAAATGTACTCCTACCTATGAAGGACCATTTATAATCAAAAACATTTTCTCTGGTGGGGCAATGATCTTAACCACCATGGATGGTGACGACCTGCCGCATCCTGCAAACACGGACATAGTCAAAAGATACTACGCATAAGAGACCCGCTAGGTTGACATACCTAGGCAAAATAAGGGCATCCCGACGAACCAAAAAGGTTCAAAAATTAGGGATAAAAAAAATTTGTACACCCGGCAAGTTGAAAACCCAAAAGGGCGACTTGGGAAAAAAAGGGTTTCCCGGTGGACTGAAAACCCGAAAGGGCGGTCCAGAAAAAAGTTGGGGAATTAAAGCGTATGACTATGTCCCGTTGGATCACCTTACGGACAACCTTTGGCTTCAACTGACAAACTCAGAGGTTCTGATCAATTCAATCATCTTCGGACGAGGCAACAAACAGACAAGATGCTCAGAGATACAAAGGCTATAGCAAAATGGGAACCCCATGGGATTTTCACACACATAGCTATCTTTTCTTTATATCAAAATTTTCATTTTTTACGACGGCATTCTCTTACTAAAATGTTTGTCTCATTGTACAAAAATAATTACTCAAATTCAATACAAAGATATCCCTTTGAAAGTGCAAAAACTATCTATTTTTCTTTACGCTTGTGTTTTGTTTACAAAAACGTCCAACAATTCATTTTTGAACATATGCATTTGAATATAATTACTATTTGCAAATAAACAAAATAGAAAGACAATCACTGATGTCTTTAAGAGTTAGGGAAATCTCTCTATGCCATTTCCATAATCCCCCGCAGTGTGCAGTTCAGTCCCCAGTAGAACAAAGCTTCCAGTTATCAGTCCCCAGTAGAAGTCGTCAAATTTCTCAGGATTCCCCAATAGGATTTTACAAGCCGTACACGGCATCTCCCTTACAACAGATTCTTTTCCTCCAAGCAAAAATTCATCAACACTTAGATTTCACAACATGAAGACTTATACTCCATATCCTAAGCAGCAGTCAGGGATTTATTTTCCCCAATCCAACAACAGTGCAGCAAACTAGCTCACATACGCATACATTTCATCCATATATCATAAACATTGATAACACGAATGCATTGCATTTCATACAACATAAACATTGCATTTTAGCTAACATTTTACCCTTTTCAGGATAAGGTTAACAACTACCATTAACAATATTCAAAGTTTTCAGATACAGTTCAGATATGCTCCAGATACAGACGCCATTCTGATACTCATTCAGATTCAACTTTCAGATACAGTTTGGATACACTCCAGATATGGACGCCATTCTAATACTCATTCAAAATCAGCTCTCAGATACAGTTCGGATGCGCTCCAGATACGGACGCCATTCTGATACTCATTCAGATTCAACTTTCAGATACAGTTCAGATACGCTCCAGACACAAATTTTATTCTGATACTCATTCATATTCAACTTTCAGATACAGTTCAGATACGCTCCAGATATGGACGCCATTCTGATACTCATTCAGATTCAACTTTCAGATACAGTTTGGATACGCTCTAGGCACGGATGCCCTTCTGACACTCGTTCAAAACTAGTTTTCAAAAACAGTTCAGGTACGCTCCAGACACGAATGCCATTCTAATGATCATTCAAAATCAGCTCTCAGATATAGTTCAGATACGCTCTAGACACGGACGTCATTCTAATACTCATTCTTACAGCTTACAAATTACAAAACCAACAATCACTTTTGGATGGCATCTTTTAAGACCATCTCCTACAACTTTCTATCACCTCTCCAAATGGCATCTTTAAGCCCATTCCCTCAACCATCACATCACTGAGTGCAAATTTCTAGGCACTCTAGTATCCAATCATCTTCCACCTTCGAGTCACGACTGGCAAAACACGCCAATCTAACTCTTCCAGCTTAAGAAGATTGAACATGGGCAGTTGTTGTACCCTAAAATTTTCCCTCTCACTTATCAAGAATTTTCTCACAAGATCTCTTTGGGCTCAAGACTGCACTAGGGTTTGATCAGCTCAAGACACCTCCTTATGCACTGATGACCAAAATTAGGGTTTGCGTTTGCACAAGAATTTTTGAACTATTAATGCTTCATATGACTTTCATGGGTCATTATGGACCCCCAATATTACTCATGTCAAGTTTCAAACCTTGGATCACACTTTTGATTAGTCAATTGAACAGTTGACCTAAAAATCAGTTATATTGGGGAAAAAGTCAAACATGGCCAATTTACAGTCAAACTTCATAATTATTTATCCACATCAACATTTTAGACTCATATGTATCATTTGATCAAATATGAACCATAATTCCTCAAGAAATTTAATCAAATCTCCAAAAGGGCAAAATGGTCAAAATTAGGGTTTTGATTGGGAAAGGGAAATTTCTGATTTTTGTCCTAGAAAATGGTCAATTGGTTTAAGGCATGATCTCAAGAGTCCAATTGCATCATTTTGACCAAATGACATGATTCAAAGCATTGCAAATCCATTGGATTGATAGATGAATTTTGCAGTCAACTGATCAAAAGTCAACTATATACTAAAAAGACAAACTTTGACTTTTTGGTCAAATTCAAGTGCCAAAGATCACAATTAATCAAAACATGTCAAAATAGGAAACTTATTCATCAAGAAATCAAGATTTCATTTTGAAAAGTCAAAATTTCTAAACTTAGAAATTTTTCTAAGTGTTGAAAATTTCTTATTTTTTCATAACTTTGAGAAATTTTTTCATTATGATACAAGATGATTTAAAGGAAACTTCCAACATGAAAGTTGTATATCTCCATGAAATCTACAACTTTTCTTCACACAACTTCTTCAAAAGTGCTTGGATCTCAAGTTATAATTTTGTGAATACATGCTCATGAACTAAAAAGGACTTAATGAAATTTTGCCGTAGTTAGGCAGATTTCTAACCTAACATCATGGCAATTTTTCACATAGTTCCAAGAGGAATCTTCAAAGATGAGTTGTAGAGCACATTACAAGCTTTCCAAAATTTCCAAGAACTCCTTGAGATCATTCTTGAGTAGGGAGAATCGAAGAGATGAAGTTGGTGTTTTGTCACTTGAATTATAGGTCATTTTCATGATGAACACAAATGCAAATCAATGTTAGGCTGCATAATCTTTGCTTTACAGGCCTCAAACTTGTTTGTCACTCCATAATTAATGGATTACACAAACTTTTAAGCTATAATCCAAGTGATTTAAGCTTTATCCAATTCACATTGCCATTTTGGGAAGAAAGCTAACAATGTCATTCTTGTAAAGGAAGCTTTTTGCATAAAGTCCATTCTTTAGCCTATAACTTGTTCCCTCTGATCACACTTCATCTACAAAGTCAGAAGCAAGTGTGTTTAAAGCATAACTACTCTATCTTAGCAAGTACACAAGCATTGAAACTTGTTTAGCTTAAGGATGCAAATTCAAATTATGATCAACAACAAGTCTCCAAACTTGTTGCTTATAAATAGAAGCACTATTTGTAAGCTAGGATACGAACTTGAAGACCCTGAAACTCACTCAAACTCTCTCTAGCCAGAAATTGTCTCAAAACACCATTGCTGTGCAAGTTCTGACTTTACATGCCAAACTCACATTTCCCTCGTGCGTTTCTTGGCCTTTTAGTTTCTAAAGCTTCCCTGCATCAAGAGTAACTCATCCTTGTGCTTGTTTCATTTCTGTAACACCATTTTCCATGTATTCTATAACCAAAAACAGAGAATCACAGTTGGACTTCTCCAGACCATACCAGCCATCCTCAGCTCAAGCCAGCCATTGCACTAGCTTCCTAGAGGTCCAAGGAAGTTAACTTGATCATCAACACTGCCTGAAACAAGCTCATTTGCATTTCACGATTTCCACTTTTGAGGTGTTTTTCTTGAACTTCTATCCCATTACTTAGGCATTGTTAGGCTTGTATTTATGAAGATAAAATGTAGACCTCATTGCCACGAAGCTGTACATATCCATAGTTTGCATTTATATGGCCTGAGATTAGAGAATTTTAGAGTTGAATTTTCTGAAATTTTTAGGGTTCAAATTAGGGCCAGAGAAATTCTCATTTATCTTTGACTTTTAGCTTTAGTTATTTACATGGTCAGATTCGTGAGGAAGAATGCAACAACTTTCATTTTGTCATCTTCCATTTTTGTTGAGAAATGAGAAGTTACAGGTATACCGACTGGAGGTTGAAGATGAAGTCATCAGGACTTGATTTGCCTTACATATTTATTGTTTTGTTTATATAAATGGATGTATAGCCACCCCAATGGTAAAGCATGCGCCTGTTCACCCCTTTGTCCTGGGTTCAAGCCCCAGTGTGACTATTTTTACATTTTTATACATTTTTTGACTTTCTAACATGTTTTTTTTTGCAGGCGCTGGGCCCTTTGGGCCTGGCATTGTTTTTTTATTTGCCAGCTCACCTTCCTGCCTACTTTTGGCACCCCCTGGCCCATTTATTTTTATTTACTTATTTATTTCATTTTCCCTTTTAAATATATTTTCTAAAATACTAAAAAAATCATAAAAAATATAAAAATAGTAGATTTATGTTTTGACATAATTTAAATATTTTTCTCACACAAAAAATTATTTTTATTCATCATACTTTATTTATCTTTACTAATTATATTGTAAATTAAATTAAAACTAGGTTATTATTTATTTTCTTTTATACTTATTTAAATATATTTTAATATAAAAAAGGCCAAAAATATTTTACAACACCATATATTATTTTCAAGACAAAAATACAAAATTACTTTTTCTTTAAACTTATTTTCTTTTAATCAACTAAATAGAATTAGGGTTTTAATCAAAAATATTTTCTTAATTAATTTCTTTTCTTAATTAATTTAAGTTAATTTAATTTTAATTTAATTATTTTTCTCTAATTAGGTTTAGGTTAAAACCTCCTTCATATAAAAAATCCAAACAAAAAAATCATTTTTTTCCATTTGCATTTGTACTTATGTATATTTCTTCAATTATTTGTACATATTCAATTTGGTTGTAATAGATTAATTAAGTTTATATTCTTGAAATCCCCATTTACCAATTGTACACCCCTCCCCACAAATGTTGTAATAGCATAGTAACTTTAAATTTTGCAATTTATCGCTTTTACATAACATGCTAGTAATTAGGGTTTGTATGGAAAGAATAAAATCAATCAAATAGAAAACCCTAATTCAAGACAAAATAAAGCATCAAAACAATACACTTGCACACAAGCACCCCTAGGGTTATCCCACTTGGTTGCCTTATACAAAATGGTCATATTACACATGTAAGGTATCTTAGCAAAAACCAACAAATACAAGATCATAGTCCATCGATGACGCTATCTAAGTTGCCTTACAAATGATCTTAGTCCCTCAAAAAGAATGCTAAGATACCTTGCAACATTACTAATCATGTTTATACGATGACCCACTCCGGTCCCGTTAACATCCAAAGATAGGGTTGTTTACCAAACCAATGGTAAGACAACAATGTCAAAGGAAAATAAAATGAACAAGAAAGACATTTGAGTAGGTAGATTGCTCCTAATTACTTGCTCCATATCAAACAAAACATCCTTGCTATTTTCAAAAAAAAAACAAGCACTTATACTTTCAAAACATCTTACAAAACTTGAAAACATTTTTGTATACATTCTTACGAACTAGAATCATTAGAAAGATTGCCTAAACAATTGCCTCTTTACAAAAAAAATGTTCAAAAACCACACTAAGCATAATTTCAAACAAAAGCAAGTGATCTAGCAAGTAACTAAGAGCCCATGGAAAACCATGGATGAAAAGGGTTCTAATACCTTCCCTTTTCATAATATACCCCCCGAACTCAAGAAATAATCTCAAAGGTCTTTCCTGTGCTTTTTCACCTTTCCTTTTTGGATAAAAGAAAAGTCGGTGGCGACTCTTGCTAACCGCAATATTTGCGATCAAACGCAAAACCATAAAGTCAGTTCTCCCACTGTATCACAGAAGGAAACCAAAGTTAAAACTAGGTTGGTTTATGTGATACGGTGGGAGAAATGACTTGGTTGTTTTGCGTTTTATCGCAAATGTTGCGGTAATCAAGAGTCGCCACCGACTTTTCTTTTATCCAAAAGGAAAGGCGAAAAAGAACAGGAAAGACCTTTGAGATTTTTTCTTGAGTTCGGGGGGTAGATTATGAAAAGGGAAGGTATTAGCACCCTTTTCATCCATGGTTTTCCATGGGCTCTTAGTTACTTGCTAGATCACTTGCTTCTGTTTTGAAATTATGCTTTGTGTGCTTTTTGAAAGTATTTTGAAAAGGCGCCATCGTTTAGGCAAACTTTGTAATGATTCTCATTCGTAAGAATGTATAAAAAGTGTTGATCTTTTGAAAATGTTTTCAAGTTTGAATGTTGTTTTTGAAAGCGTTGGTGTTTGTTTTGAAAATAGCAAGTATGTTTTGTTTTGAATGTGAGCAAGTAACTAGGAACATTCTACCTACTCAAAAGTCTTTCATGTTCATTTCCTTTCTCTTTTGACATTGTTATCTTACCATTGATTTGGTAAGTAAGCCTATCTTTGGATGTAAACGGGGCGGGTGTGGGTCATCGTATAACCATGATTAGCAATGTTGCAAGATACCTTAGCATCTTTCTTTAGGGACTAAGATCATTTGAAAGGCAACATGGATAGCGTCATCAGGGACTATGATCTTGTATTCGTTTGTTTTTGCTAAGATACCTCACATGCATAACATGGCCATTTTGTAAGGCAACCAAATGGATTTTACCATATGGGTGCTTGTGTGCAAGTGTATTGTTTTTCATGCTTGGTTTTAACTTTGATTAGGGGGTGTACAAATTACAAATGGGGGGTCGCAAGAATTTAAATCTAAGTAATCTATTACAACCATATTGAATTTAGATAAATAATGTACAAAAATGAATAACTATACAAGAATGTAAAATGGAAATAAAATGGAAAAGGGAAAAGGGCTTTGTTTTAACCTAATTAAAAGAAAAATAATTAATTAAATTAGTAAAAAATAAACCTAAATTTACTAGGAAAAGAATTTAAATAAAAACCTAATCTAAATGTTAATTGATTGAAAAATAAATTAAGTTGGTAAGAAGAATATTTTTGGCATTTTTGTCTTAAACATAAATTATAATATTATAAAGTATTTTTTGTCTTTTTGGTTTTAAAATAATATATATTAATTGTGTAAAAGAAGATAACTAAAACCCTAGCTTTTTTTAATTAGACTTATAAATCAATTAGTAAAATAAATAAAGTATGATTAAAAATAATAATTTTTTATTGTAAAAATAAATAAACTATATCAAAATATAAATCTAATATTTTTTAATTTTTTTCTAATTTTTGAGTATTAGATAAAATATTTAAGAAAACAAATAAATAAAAATGAGAAAAAAGAAATAAAATGGGCCAGGGGTGTGAATAGTCAGCAGGGGAGGCAAAAAGAAGCAAAAAAAACTGGGCCCAACAAGAGGAGCCCAACGTTGCAAACAAATGACAAAAATATGAGAAAATGTGAGAAAAACAAGCAAAAGGGTACCACTGAGGCTCGAACCCAGGTCACTATAGTCACAGGCGCGCACTTCTACCACTGGGGTGGCTATACATCTATTTATTAATATTAAACCATAAATATATATGGCAAACACGTTATTGAAGACAACTTCATCTTCAACCTCACGCCCAGCCTGAACCTCTGTATCTCATTCAATTCTCAACCAAAATGAAAAATGTAAATAGGAAACTTATGGAAAATTTCCTCACGATTTCAGAAATGCAAAGCAATAAAATTATAGATCAAAGACAAACATGAATTTTAATGGCCCTAATTTGAACCCTAAAAATTTCAGAAACTTCAAACTTAAAATTCTCTAAGCTCAAGCAACTTAAATGAAAACTATGGACATGGTTAGCTTTAGAGCAATGATATCTACATTTTTCATTCACAAATAAACCATTAATGATGCTTGTATGAAGAGTTCAAAGTCGAGATAACTTACCTCAAAACTTGAAATCGTGTTCTACAAATGAGCACTCCTCAAGGCATTTTGATGATTAGAAAAGCTCCACTGAGGTCCCAGGAAGCTAATGCAATGATTAGCTTGGTTGGAGAGTGGCTGAAATGGTCTGGAGAAGTCCACTTACAATGCTCTATTTTTGGACTTGTAAATGGAGGAAGATGGTGTTACAGAACTGTAACAGGGTAAGGGATGTGTGATCGATGGATCTGGAACTGACTGTTTAACGCTGGTTCGCGAAATGTCGCGGAAGCAAGAGTCGCCACCGTCTTTTATTTTCTCCAAATGGAAAGGACAAAAGCACAGAAAAATTCCTTAAAGAGATTGCTCTCGGTTCGGGAGGTAGGTTATAGAAAGGGAAGGTGTTAGCACCCTTTCTATCCATGGTTATCCATGGGCTCTTAGATACTTGCTCAATGTGTTTTCAAAAATGTTTGCTTGCTTTTCAATTGTGGGTTTTAAAAAGTTTCTTTGAAAATTTCAGTTCGACTCGTACGTCAGAGTGTTTGAAAAAATTGCTTTGAAAGCTTTTGAAAATGTGTTGGTGTGAAAAGATTTTTATTTGTTTTTGAAGAGAGCAAGTATCTACGAGAACCTACCTACCCTAAGGAATTCGTCTGTGTAAATTTCCTTTAAAGTAGTGCCATCCCACCATTGAGAGGTAGGTAGCACCACCGTTGGAGGTGTTCGGGTCAATTCGAGTTTGTAGGGACATGGTGATCACCAGAGCAATGGGAAGACACCTTAGAAGCTACCCTCATGCCAGGTTCCCGGATCATGAGGACTTACTAAGACATCCTCTACTCGACGACCACCTTTCGAAAGGCAACAGTGAGGCGTACCCTAGGGGTGGTGTGTGTGATTCGTATGTCGTTTTCATTTATTTTTGTCTGTTGTCATGTCATTGGTGAGCTAGCGTTTGATTTTATTTAAGTCATACATTCTTTCATGCTTTTTTAACAATTTTAAAAGATGCGGAAATTAAATCTAAAGCTATTACAACGGCGCGGGTCCACATCGCCAAAATTAAACCGGACCCGATTTGACAGAAAGTAAATAAAGCAAAAGAAATAAAAGTGCGAAAATTTAAATTGTCCGAGTTACATGGCTTTGGGAGAGATACATAATTATTTAAACGGAATAGAATAAATATGCGCAATTAAATAAGAATTATTGAAACGAGGGCATGTGACCCTTTTGCAAATTAAATTAATTAATAATTAAAATTAAGATTAAATGAAAATGTTTTTTTGGTATTTTGTGTTTTTTAAGATTTAATGGAAAAAAAATTATTTAAAATTAAAATGAGATGTAAACCCTAATTCTAATGGTTTTTAGATTTATTATGAAAAATATTAAATTAAGATCTAAATGAAACCCTAATTAATTATATACAATTTAATTATAAAAAATAATAAATAAATAAGTATTATGATAAAAAAGGAAAAAATTAAAAAGGAATAAAAAGTTATTAAACCTAATTCTATATTTTTGGATTTTTAGTTATAAAAAAGAATTAAAATTAAAACCTATTTAATACTAAATTTATTACAAGCATTTATTTATAAAAATAATTAAATAAATAAATATCATATTTTTTTGCCTTTTCTGATTTTTTTTGCATTTTTATGTATTTTGTAAAAATAATTAACTAATTTAAACAAAAAAAGTAAATAAAACAATAATTGAAAGTAAAATATAAAAAATAGAGAAAGCAAACCAGGGAGGGGGTTCAGGCCCCAATTGTGAGGTCCTTTGTTAGCAACTTGGCCCATTAAGCATTGAAATCCGTTGACTTTTGTGCAAGCATGTTGTGCGTGGACTATGGTACATGGTGCTCTTCAGATCTAAGCCTTTGGTTTGATCTCCAGGGGGACGTGTCACGCTTGATGGTGAGGGACTATGGTGGTTGTCTACATAAGCGCTGCATGTGAATATTAGAAGAAAAATAATATTGAAGTTATACAGACCTGGGACTCGAACCCAGGTCTTGCACCTTACCAGCCAACACCTGTACCACTACGCCATTTGAATCACATTTAATATATAACAAACAACAATTAATAAAAGAGAAAACGTGGGTTAGTGCTTGGAACGCGCGAACTTTTCAAACGGACCAACCAAACCTCGCCACCACATCATCTTCTTCGTTCTATTTTTTTTCTTCTGAAAACAAGGACATATGGCAACGGTTTCAGACGCGTTCCACTAGATGGCTTTAGAAAAAATAGCGAATAGCGCTATATGGTTGATAAATTGATCGCGAGGGTTGGTCCATGTTCGTCCCAATGCGCTGAATTGAATGGTCTTGGTTTGGAGTTCTAATTTTGCTTTGTTACAAAAACCCCAATTTTGAGCTTTGTAAACCCTAGAAACCTGTCATGGCGAAATTGTATATACATCATGATAATCGAATTAAAGGCATGGGTTAGCTTCAAAAACTCACAACAAACATGAATCAATAAATAAAAATGGCAAAGGATGCATAAATCATGATGCACAATTCTGAATTTTTCTCTTTGCAGTTCGAGTCATAGATACCAATTCTTGGAGCTTTGGTTGTTGTTTTTGATTGGCCCACGTTCAGAGAACCTTGAGGAAGCTAATGGAACAATTCTTATGCTTTGAATTGACCTCTAGCACTGATTTCAGTTTTTGAGTTTTGAAGGAACTTTTCAAGTTGGTAATGGCCTCTTATGCGCAGCTTTTTGTCTAATACAATTAGGTTTAGGTTCCTGGTTATGTAGTGGAGGCATTAGGTCAAAGAAATTCAATCAAATCTCTTCCATTCAATGATTTTGCAAATTGATTTTCTAAGATCTTTTTGAATCTTTTTTCATGTGTTCTTTGTATCAATTAGCTCAAATCAGACCAAATCTTGCCATATTGGGATGTGCACGAGATATTAAGGGTAAAACATGCATGAAAAGATTTGTTAAGGCAAATTAGATATTTTCATGTATTTAAATAATTTAAATGAATTAATATAAATAATAATTCAAATAAATAAATAAAAAATGAGAAAATACTTCCCTTTGGGCCAAATGGTCGTGCATAGGCTTGGAATGATGAATTATGGAAGAAAAATGGGCCCATTAGCATTTTTAGGTCATTTGGATCAATGTTGACTTTTCAAAATATCCAAAAATGTCCCAACTTCCACAAGGCATAACTTGCTCAATTTTTAATCTTTTCTCATGTTCTTGGACATTTTGGAAAGGTCTTTGAGTCCTTTAACCAATGCCTTTTAACCCATGTCATTTTGATTTACCAATCTCAAGTTATGGTCTTTGACTTAAAGTCCCTTTTTGTTGACTTTTGAAAATGACCTATAATGTTGAAATTGATAACTTTTTGTGTGAGCATTTCTTGGACTTGAAGTATGAAGATGAGTTGTAGGAAATGTCTTTCTCTTCAAAATGAGCTTTGGATGGAATTTTTATGATAATCCATGTGAAAGTTATGCCCTGGTCAATTTCAGTTGACTTTTTCAACTGTCCAAATAAGGAAACTTTTGCATCTTTGATGATTTCTGAGCCAAATTTTGAGAATCATGATCAAGCATTGATCAAATGATGTTTGTGGCTTCAAAATGATATGTTGACCAAAAATTTGAACTTTTGACTGTCAAATGACCATTTTGCCCCTACAGTTAACTGTGGTGCAATTTAGGGTTTTGACTGTGCAATTTTGAGCTGAATGCCTTGAAACTTGATATGAGGAATCTTGACCATCTTTGTAGGCATGTGAGACTTGATTGGGCCCTTGAAAACTTCCTTTCTTGATCAGAACACAAAACCCTAATCTTGACTGTATAAGAGACCTTTGCATTGTGCAACCCTTGGGGAGTTTTGTGACTTAGCTTGGCAATTTCTTGGAGAATATGGGAGGGCAAATTTTGGGGTACAACAGTTGCCCCTGTTCAATCTTCTTAGACCTGAGGATGCAGATTGGCGGACGTGCCTTTCGTAATCCGAGGGTAGAAGATGATTGAACACTAGAGTGCCCAGAAATTTGCGCTCACATGTTAGCAGTGATGGGGGAATGGGCTTATAGATGCCATTTGGAGATTGCTGGATAGGATGATGGGCTTATAGATGCCATCTGAATGTTGATCGCGTAGGAGGTTCCTTAGCGAGAACCTGCATACCTGCAAAACAGAAAAATGAGTACCTGACACGTTGCAGGAGTTGGTTTTCAGATGCTTGGTATAGATGTGTCCTGACTGGTTACAGGAGCTGAGTCTGGAGCTTCAAACGATGATGAATGAACCAGGTATGGTTACTGCCTTAGCATGAATGGTAAGAGAACCTTGGGTGATTTTAACTTCAACAACGCTCGTTGAGAAAAATCTTGGTGGGAAATACCATCTTCGCAGGATCGGAACGAGAACCAAAGACCATTATAATCTGAAAGGGAATCACCTCACTCGTCGTCGGAGAGGGAATCATAGGAAAAGGAATTGTCACCTCACACACCGTCGGAGAGGGAACCATATGAGACTATCACCTCACACTCATCGTCGGAGAGGGAAACATCTGAAAAAGGAATTACCACCTCACACACCGTCGGAGAGGGAACCATAAGAGACTATCACCTCACACTCATCGTCGGAGAGGGAAACATCTGAAAAAGGAATTACCACCTCACACACCGTCGGAGAGGGAACCATAGGAGACTATCACCTCACACTCATCGTCGGAGAGGGAAACATCTGAAAAGGACTTACCACCTCACACACCGTCGGAGAGGGAACCATAGGAGACTATCACCTCACACTCATCGTCAGAGAGGGAAACATCTGAAAAGGCCTTACCACCTCACACACCGTCGGAGAGGGAACCATAGGAGACTATCACCTCACACTCATCGTCGGAGAGGGAAACATCTGAAAAGGACTTACCACCTCACACACCGTCGGAGAGGGAACCATAGGAGACTATCACCTCACACTCATCGTCGGAGAGGGAAACATCTGAAAAAGGAATTACCACCTCACACACCGTCGGAGAGGGAACCATAGGAGACTATCACCTCACACTCATCGTCGGAGAGGGGAACATCTTGAAAAAGGAATTACCACCTCACGCACTTGTCGGAGAGGGGACCATAGGAGACTATCACCTCACACTCATCGTCGGAGAGGGAAACATCTGAAAAAGGAATTACCACCTCACACACCGTCGGAGAGGGAACCATAGGAGACTATCACCTCACACTCATCGTCGGAGAGGGGAACATCTTGAAAAAGGAATTACCACCTCACGCACTTGTCGGAGAGGGGACCATAGGAGACTATCACCTCACACTCATCGTCGGAGAGGGAAACGTCTGAAAAAGACTTACCACCTCACACACCGTCGGAGAGGGAACCATAAGAGACTATCACCTCACACTCATCGTCGGAGAGGGAAACATCTGAAAAAGGACTTACTACCTCACACACCGTCGGAGAGGGAACCCATCTGAAAATTATAATCTTAAAGAAAACCCTAAAATGGAAATCTCATGCACCGTCGGAGAGAGGACCAATAGGAAATTATAATCTGGAATAACTTCTGCTGAGTCTTTATCAGAAAAATCTGTTGGGAGTCGATTTAGTTGGACTAGAGAAGGCCTGGGACTGGATAAGAAATCTTTTAAGTCGATTAACTGAACCGGTCTAGGTCTTGAAATATGATTGAGAATTTCAACTGCATATTTCCTGAAAGGTAAAGGTCAGTCATATGCAATGCATGATATGGATCAAGCAATGATGTTCTCAACATAAATGAGATTTGTATGATATAATGCGTCTATGCACGCTATAATGATGTATGTGATGTTTTATGAATGTATGTTTTCGTCTAGGAAATTAAATCCTTGACGGGTGCCGGGAAGTCATATCCTGGGCTGATGTTGAAGCTTTCGCTGGGGATGATAACTGCAAGAATACCGGTAGGAGAAGATGATTCCGTTGGGGGATGAACCTGGCAAATGGAAGATTCTGCGGGGAGCAAAGATACTCTAGTGACCATGCTGGGAAGCAACACTCTGTGGGGAGAGAGATGCTTTGCTGAATGTTGATAGTAACTTGCTGAGGATGTCTTGTTGTTGGAAGTGTTGGTAAACTTCGCTGGGGGTAAGAAGACTGTATTGACGATCTTTCCATAGCTTTTGGCTGAGGATAACCCAGTTATATCCCGTTAAGGAAATAACTCTTTGAATAAAGCCGAAGGACGCGTTCGTGCTCTGCGAGGATAAGCTTCCAGAATCAACTGGGGATAAGCTTACTGCTTGGGGAGATGACTTCCAACTTTCCTGGGGAACCGGATTGGACTCTCTTGGGGAAGTTTTGAACTGTATTGGTTATGTTCTTCAACGGACCCTACCTTGACACCTTAGAGGACAGAGCAATCAGATTGCTTAGACCACCCATTATTGCCCCTGTTTCTATGGGGGAGACACCTGTGGGATGCTGATAATTGTTGATATACCAAGCTTCTTCTGGTAGGTGACAAGATGACGGGACATAGTCGTACGCTTTGATCCCTAACTTTTGCCTGGACCGCCCTTTCGGGTTTTCAGTCCACCGGGATACCCATTTTTTCCCAAGCCGCCTTTTCAGGTTTTCGACTTGCCGGGTGTACATATTTTTTCATTTCATCCCTTCATTTTGCCCGAACCCTTTTGGTTCGCCGGGAAGCCCTTATTTTTGCCTAGGTGTGTCAACCTAGCGGGTCTTTGATTATGCGTGGTATTTTTTCAACTATGTCCGTTCTCAGAAAGTCAGGAGTTGCCCCTGTTAGAAGTGTAGTGTTGCCATACTACCAGAAGATCTTTGTTTGATCGTCCAATGCCCCAAACGATCCAGATGGAGATTTGCCCCAGACTATTTGGCTTTTGCGAGATTCTCCGAATCTTGATTGGACTGCCCCAGATAATGGACCATGATCACGTCTGCCCCTGGATTGGAAGTACTTCTGTTCATTAGGCATTCCTCGTGCGAATTTCCCTGCTTCTCAAACAAAAGGTCATATGCGAACAAAGTTATGTTAAAAATGCAAAGCTTATGTCTGTCTTGAAGATTTTAAAAATGCATTCTTTTTCATAAAACAAGTGAATGTTTGTAACACGTGATGTCAACTCCGTATTTACCGTAAGCCTTAAGGAGTCAGGATACCTTTCGTAACAGTATGCTTTCGGACTAACCCATGCTTCAGCTAGGACTTTTAAGGGTTATAACGTGGCCTGGTTCACGGTTTAAGAAACAAAGGATAAAGGCTCAAATTATTTGTACCCACCCGTTCTTCGTGATGTTCTCCAAACCTAAACTCAGTTGATCATACGTTAGACCTTGTTTGGGTCTTTGCTCTGATTTTCCGGTGATGATTCAGATGTTGATGATTTATTTTGAATAGGCAGTCATTTTTTGCTTTAGTTGAGGGTTTGTAGGACCTCTTTCTTGTCTGATTTTTGTTATCCCTTTCTTTTTTGCCTGAACTGTTTCCTTTTTGGAATTACAGTCAGCGGGATGCCCCAGTTTGGTAAGTCTCCTTTATTGGTTTTGACTTAATGGGCTTTTCATTTATGAATTTTTTGATAATGACTGCCTGTCTTTACGATTGTTCGGAACCATCACTGTCTTTCTTTTTTCGTAAGGATCTCTTTGGTGCCATTCGTTGCGTACTTGGATCAACTGAGAGAACTACCCTGCCCCAGGTTATGATAAAGGGTTTTTAATTTTCGAAAAGAAAAACTCCTACTTCTTTGGCTCAGATGGGTTGACGAGGGATTATCATCCTTATAACTCCAGTGTTTAGGGATTGAAACAATGCCTGTACCTCATCAGCGGGATCTGTTCAAAAGCATACTGTAAAGATAGCGGTATCGTTTTCGTCATCCTCCCTCAAGAGGCTTAGAATTAACGAAAGTTGACATCAGAAAAAATATGAAAACAATTTGCATATAGTGAATGCGAATATATTGATTCAAAATAGACATAAGCGATGCATTAATGGAATAACAATGTTTTAACATGAATAAATGTTTGAACGGTCAAAAGAAAAACACAACTTGAACATTCGAATGAACAAAAGTTTCCTAGTCTCGGAGCTTGTCACTTCAACTGGTGAGCCTTGGAGGAATGGTAGAAAAATTCAGCCTGTCCATCTTGTGTGAACTCCAATGCCCCTTCATCGATCAGGTCCTGGATTTTGTTCCTCAGATCCCAACATTCATTGGTATCATGTCCTGGGCTAGCAGAGTGGTAGGCACACCTCTTATTGGGATCATAGGCAGGAGATGCTGTGTTGGGGTTCCGGGGATGAACCCTTAATGTGATCAGATTCAACCTCAATAGGCGTTGCAAAGCTTGATACAACGACATGTTGAGCGGGGTGAATTGCCTTCTGGGCTTGTCTGGCTGAAGCTGGTGAGGTTGATGCTGAATTTGTGGCACTGGAGCCATTTGAGGAGCTTTCCCCTTATCCTCTTGTCTCGAGGATGATTGGATGATGAATGGCTTTTTACCCTTAGATGTTTGCCCCAGTTGGTTACCCTGAAGCAGTTGGTTGACGAGAAACCGGAGCTCATCTTGTCTTTGAGCTAAACCTTGAATGGCGTTCCTCTGCCCCAGCATTTGGGCTTTCATAGCATCCATCTCAGCTTGTAGGTGTTTCAACCTTTCATCCTCAGCACTGTTCCTGACTAGAGTCTCCATGAGAAGTGTCCTTAGCTCCTCCTGCCCCTTGGATAGATTCAGGAGGATCTCCTCGAACCGAGCCCCTTGAGCAAGAAGGTCCTGGTTATCTTGTTGGGAAGCCATTGCTGAAATAAACAGCGAGATGATAAGTGACTTGTTCAAAGGGTACCTGTTATGCAATGATATGCATGATATGCATGTAATGTTTTCAAGGACCTCGCGGGGTAAACAAGAGAATTTGTTAGCATTTGGATCCAGTAGCTTGATTGAAGGAACTTCGGATTGTTGAGAGTCCTTTTTTTCAAGGGTCAAAGGCTCACCATATCCAGTGGGTCATAGCCTCTGACAACCTTGGCTAGGGGAATCTTCTTCAAGTGTCAAAGCTCACCATATCAAGTGGGTCATAGCCTCTGACAACTTTGGCTAGAGGAAAATAAATCCTCTTTGCCCCTTGCTAGATGTTTGATTTATCATGACCTGCATCACAAGCCCTTGAGATCCTTGAAATGGGTTAGGATGTATGCAATGGTATGATGTCATGATGCATGGGGTGATATGAATAAACCCTGTTATGAGTCCTTATTAAGGACTGCAAACCAAAACCTGCAAGAAACTTGATAAACTTGTTATGAGTCCTGGTTAAGGACTAAAACAAACCCTGCAAGAAATTTGGTAAACCCTGTCATGAGTCCTAGTTAAGGACTATAAACAAAACCTGCAAGAAATTTGGGACACCTTGTCATGAGTCCTAGTTAAGGACTATAAACAAAACCTGCAAGAAGTTCATGTGTCAGCTAACAAGCATGCAAGTAGGCAAGTACAAAGGCACGCAAGTCACACAAGAGAAACCCTTAGGGTTTAAGCCAGCATGAGGTCTAGGTATTACCCTCTTGAAGTTGGTTGGTTCATACCTGTCCTATCAAAGTAACCGGGTTCTTAGAGGATCCCAATATCATTGACTACCCTCAATCGGTCATAACTCCAGCATCGCAATCTTTTCTTGCGGCCAGAACCATCACGAGAGTTTAGCCTCAATGGGTGTAGCATACTGCTACTGTTCTAATGGCCAAGTTGTGTCATTTAAGGTTCTAAGGTCTGTTGGTGCTTAATGACTCCTCAGAAGACCCATATTCTCCCCGTTTCAACACGAGGGATATCGGTACAGACCAAGGTGCCACACCAACGTAGCCACTGCTTCACCCATGTCGGTATACGCCGGACAGGTCCCTCACAGCTTATGCTACCTAAACAAGGTATCCCCAGATCCGGGTTAGGATCTATGTAACTCCGATACAACCCACAATAGTAAAGCAAGCAAAGAAGACAATTGAAAACACAGTTATGACCTAGCCCTAAGGTACACCTCACTTTATAAAGATATCCCCAATAGAGTCGCCAGTTCTGTGATCGATGGATCTGGAACTGACTGTTTAACGCTGGTTCGCGAAATGTCGCGGAAGCAAGAGTCGCCACCGTCTTTTATTTTCTCCAAATGGAAAGGACAAAAGCACAGAAAAATTCCTTAAAGAGATTGCTCTCGGTTCGGGAGGTAGGTTATAGAAAGGGAAGGTGTTAGCACCCTTTCTATCCATGGTTATCCATGGGCTCTTAGATACTTGCTCAATGTGTTTTCAAAAATGTTTGCTTGCTTTTCAATTGTGGGTTTTAAAAAGTTTCTTTGAAAATTTCAGTTCGACTCGTACGTCAGAGTGTTTGAAAAAATTGCTTTGAAAGCTTTTGAAAATGTGTTGGTGTGAAAAGATTTTTATTTGTTTTTGAAGAGAGCAAGTATCTACGAGAACCTACCTACCCTAAGGAATTCGTCTGTGTAAATGTCCTTTAAAGTAGTGCCATCCCACCATTGAGAGGTAGGTAGCACCACCGTTGGAGGTGTTCGGGTCAATTCGAGTTTGTAGGGACATGGTGATCACCAGAGCAATGGGAAGACACCTTAGAAGCTACCCTCATGCCAGGTTCCCGGATCATGAGGACTTACTAAGACATCCTCTACTCGACGACCACCTTTCGAAAGGCAACAGTGAGGCGTACCCTAGGGGTGGTGTGTGTGATTCGTATGTCGTTTTCATTTATTTTTGTCTGTTGTCATGTCATTGGTGAGCTAGCGTTTGATTTTATTTAAGTCATACATTCTTTCATGCTTTTTTAACAATTTTAAAAGATGCGGAAATTAAATCTAAAGCTATTACAACGGCGCGGGTCCATATCGCCAAAATTAAACCGGACCCAATTTGACAGAAAGTAAATAAAGGAAAAGAAATAAAAGTGCGAAAAGTTAAATTGTCCGAGTTACATGGCTTTGGGAGAGATACATAATTATTTAAACGGAATAGAATAAATATGCGCAATTAAATAAGAATTATTGAAACGAGGGCGTTGAACCCTTTTGCAAATTAAATTAATTAATAATTAAAATTAAGATTAAATGAAAATGTTTTTTTGGTATTTTGTGTTTTTTAAGATTTAATGGAAAAAAAATTATTTAAAATTAAAATGAGATGTAAACCCTAATTCTAATGGTTTTTAGATTTATTATGAAAAATATTAAATTAAGATCTAAATGAAACCCTAATTAATTATATACAATTTAATTATAAAAAATAATAAATAAATAAGTATTATGATAAAAAAGGAAAAAATTAAAAAGGAATAAAAAGTTATTAAACCTAATTCTATATTTTTGGATTTTTAGTTATAAAAAAGAATTAAAATTAAAACCTATTTAATACTAAATTTATTACAAGCATTTATTTATAAAAATAATTAAATAAATAAATATCATATTTTTTTGCCTTTTCTGATTTTTTTTTGCATTTTTATGTATTTTGTAAAAATAATTAACTAATTTAAACAAAAAAAGTAAATAAAACAATAATTGAAAGTAAAATATAAAAAATAGAGAAAGCAAACCAGGGAGGGGGTTCAGGCCCCAATTGTGAGGTCCTTTGTTAGCAACTTGGCCCATTAAGCATTGAAATCCGTTGACTTTTGTGCAAGCATGTTGTGCGTGGACTATGGTACATGGTGCTCTTCAGATCTAAGCCTTTGGTTTGATCTCCAGGGGGACGTGTCACGCTTGATGGTGAGGGACTAAGGTGGTTGTCTACATAAGCGCTGCATGTGAATATTAGAAGAAAAATAATATTGAAGTTATACAGACCTGGGACTCGAACCCAGGTCTTGCACCTTACCAGCCAACACCTGTACCACTACGCCATTTGAATCACATTTAATATATAACAAACAACAATTAATAAAAGAGAAAACGTGGGTTAGTGCTTGGAACGCGCGAACTTTTCAAACGGACCAACCAAACCTCGCCACCACATCATCTTCTTCGTTCTATTTTTTTTTCTTCTGAAAACAAGGACATATGGCAACGGTTTCAGACGCGTTCCACTAGATGGCTTTAGAAAAAATAGCGAATATCGCTATATGGTTGATAAATTGATCGCGAGGGTTGGTCCATGTTCGTCCCAATGCGCTGAATTGAATGGTCTTGGTTTGGAGTTCTAATTTTGCTTCGTTACAAAAACCCCAATTTTGAGCTTTGTAAACCCTAGAAACCTGTCATGGCGAAATTGTATATACAGCATGATAATCGAATTAAAGGCATGGGTTAGCTTCAAAAACTCACAACAAACATGAATCAATAAATAAAAATGGCAAAGGATGCATAAATCATGATGCACAATTCTGAATTTTTCTCTTTGCAGTTCGAGTCATAGATACCAATTCTTGGAGCTTTGGTTGTTGTTTTTGATTGGCCCACGTTCAGAGAACCTTGAGGAAGCTAATGGAACAATTCTTATGCTTTGAATTGACCTCTAGCACTGATTTCAGTTTTTGAGTTTTGAAGGAATTTTTCAAGTTGGTAATGGCCTCTTATGCGCAGCTTTTTGTCTAATACAATTAGGTTTAGGTTCCTGGTTATGTAGTGGAGGCATTAGGTCAAAGAAATTCAATCAAATCTCTTCCATTCAATGATTTTGCAAATTGATTTTCTAAGATCTTTTTGAATCTTTTTTCATGTGTTCTTTGTATCAATTAGCTCAAATCAGACCAAATCTTGCCATATTGGGATGTGCACGAGATATTAAGGGTAAAACATGCATGAAAAGATTTGTTAAGGCAAATTAGATATTTTTCATGTATTTAAATAATTTAAATGAATTAATATAAATAATAATTCAAATAAATAAATAAAAAATGAGAAAATACTTCCCTTTGGGCCAAATGGTCGTGCATAGGCTTGGAATGATGAATTATGGAAGAAAAATGGGCCCATTAGCATTTTTAGGTCATTTGGATCAATGTTGACTTTTCAAAATATCCAAAAATTTCCCAACTTCCACAAGGCATAACTTGCTCAATTTTTAATCTTTTCTCATGTTCTTGGACATTTTGGAAAGGTCTTTGAGTCCTTTAACCAATGCCTTTGGTCCCATGTCATTTTGATTTACCAATCTCAAGTTATGGTCTTTGACTTAAAGTCCCTTTTTGTTGACTTTTGAAAATGACCTATAATGTTGAAATTGATAACTTTTTGTGTGAGCATTTCTTGGACTTGAAGTATGAAGATGAGTTGTAGGAAATGTCTTTCTCTTCAAAATGAGCTTTGGATGGAATTTTTCTGATAATCCATGTGAAAGTTATGCCCTGGTCAATTTCAGTTGACTTTTTCAGCTGTCCAAATAAGGAAACTTTTGCATCTTTGATGATTTCTGAGCCAAATTTTGAGAATCATGATCAAGCATTGATCAAATGATGTTTGTGGCTTCAAAATGATATGTTGACCAAAAATTTGAACTTTTGACTGTCAAATGACCATCTTGCCCCTACAGTTAACTGTGGTGCAATTTAGGGTTTTGACTGTGCAATTTTGAGCTGAATGCCTTGAAACTTGATATGAGGATTATTGACCATCTTTGTAGGCATGTGAGACTTGATTGGGCCCTTGAAAACTTCCTTTCTTGATCAGAACACAAAACCCTAATCTTGACTGTATAAGAGACCTTTGCATTGTGCAACCCTTGGGGAGTTTTGTGACTTGGCTTGGCAATTTCTTGGAGAATATGGGAGGGCAAATTTTGGGGTACAACAGGATGACTCCTAAATGATGTTTAGAAGTTTTTGGAAGCAAGAAGCCAAGAAACGCACGAGTAGTTTTTGGTTTTGGGATTTTTGGCCAAAATCTGTAACAATGGAAGTGTGAAATGCAAATCTGTGTTCTTGGTGTTTTCAGGGCTCAAGCATGTGTGGGATTTGTGAAAAAATACTTGTGTATGTATATGCGAAAAGCTTGAGTGCTTTGGAGAGTCAAAAGTACAAGTTACAAGCTAATTGCTATGTTACTTGATTTTCAAGAAAAATGGGAAAACAAGTTTCAAGAGGAAGTACAAGCATGGGCTGAGTGATTGTAAGTGTCTAGACAAGCTTCTATTGAGTTATGGGACTTGTATGATCATAAGAAAGCAATTGCAAGGCTCAAGAACAAGTTTTGTGTAAAAAGCTACTTTATCAAAATGGCATTGTGCACTTTCTTCCCAAAATGGATATAAAGTATGACCTTGCATTGAATGCTTGAATTGAGACCTCTAAAATTTATGCAAGCAATTAATTATGGAGTTCCTAACAAGTTTTAGACTTGTAAAGTAGAGATTATGCAGCATAGGTTTGAAATTTGAATCTTGTTCATCACAAAATGACTTGTAATTCAAGTGTGAAAACCCTAACTTCATCTCTTCGATTCTCCCTACTCAAAAATGATCTCAAGGAGTTATTTGACATTTTGGGAAGCTTGTAATGTGCTCTATAACTCCTCTTTGAATCACTTTTGAAAATTCCCCTTGGAACTATATGAAAAAGTGCCATGAAGTTAGGTCAAAATCTTGACCAAAACTAGGGCAAAATTTCACTAAGTGTCTAATTTCAAGACTATCACTTTAGGAAATAATAACTTGAGATCCAAGAATTTTTAGAAGAAGTTGTGTAAATAAATGTTGTAGATATCATGTAGATCTACAACTTTCATGTTGAAAGTTTCTTCTGAATCCTCTTGCATCATGGTGAAAAATTGGCTTAAAGTTATAAAAAACATGAAGTTTTAAACACTTAGAAAAATTTCTAAGTTATAAAACTTTGACTTTTCAAAAATGAAATCTTGACTTTTTGATTTCTTGATGAATAAGTTTCATATTTTGACATGTTTTGATGAATTTTAATCTTTGACATTGAATTTTGACCAAAAAGTCAAAGTTTGACTTTTCAGTGTACAGTTGACTTTTTGATCAATTGACTGAAAATTCACTATCAATCAAATTGATCTTGAGCAATGTTTTAGGTCATTACATTAGTTTAAAATGATGCAATTGAACTCTTGAAATCATGCTTCAAATCAATTGACCATTTGCTAGGTCAAAAATCAGAAATTGCTCTTTCTTAGTCAAAACCCTAATTTTAACCATTTTGCCCTTTTGATGATTTGATCAAATTTCTTGGGGAATTATGGTCCAAACTTGATCAAATGATACATATGAGTTTATAATGTTGATGTGGATAAAAAATTATGAAGTTTGACTATAAATTGGCCATAATTGACTTTTTCCCCAATACAGCTGATTTTTAGGTCAACTGCTCAATTGACTGAGCAAAAGTGTGATCCAACGCTTGAAACTTAACATAAAAATATTGGGAGTCCACAATGATCCATGAAATTCATATGAAGCAAAGAAAATTCAAATATCCTTGTGCAATCTCAAACCCTAATTTTGGTCATCAGTGCTTAAGGAGGTGTCTTGAGCTGATCAACCCTAGTGTAGTCTTGAACCAAGAGAGATCTTTGTGAGAAAATATTTGATAAATGAGAGGGAAAACTTTGGGGTACAACAACTTCCCCTGTTCAATCTTCTTAAACTTGAAGAGTTAGATTGGCGGATCCGCCATTCGTGACTTGAAGGTGAAAGATGATTGAACACTAGAGTGTCTAGAAATTTGCACTCGAAGATGGATGGTGAATGGGCTTATAGATGCCATTTGGAGAAATGTTGGTAAACACTAGCAGAAGTATCAACACAAATATCTTGTTGATTTATACTAAAAGTTGATGTTTTACCCGTGAGAAAAAGAGTTAGTAAGATGCAAATGCCTGCATGATGTTCACCAGATGTGGTATTATGATATGGTATGTACATACTATGATGTATGAATTTGAGATGTATGTTTTTGTATGGGAAAATAAATCCCTGACTACTGCTGAGGAAATTCTGGGGGGTTGAATCCCTGATTGCCGTTGGTGATGAAGAATATTTATATCTTCAAACTTTGTTGAAAAGATGCTCTCAATGGAGATTATCTCTTGAATGTCAGTTGTTATCTGGTCGGATCCATGCTTCACAATTTGTTGAGGATGAGGTAGTAAACTGCTATCTGGTCGGATCCAAGCTTCATGGCAACTTACTGAAGGAAGAAACAAATTAATTGTTATCTAGTCAGATTCCAGGCTTTGCAAAAACATTTATTGAGATTGAATAGTTATCTGGTCAGATCCAGGCTTCACAACAACTTGCTAGGGATACAGAAGTTAATTGTTATCTGGTCGGATCCAGGCTTCGCAGTGACTTGAAGTGGTAACTACTATCTGGTCGGGTCTAGGTTTCATGGTTTTTGGAAATTTGTACTATTATCTGGTCGAGTCCAGGCTTCATAGTGTCTCTCTGGGGATCATAGTTAATTATTAACTGGCCGAGCTCCAGGTTTTACAATAAACTGTTTGAAAAAAACGGTTGTCTGGTCGGGTCCAGGCTCTGCAGATTTCTGAGATTGATGAGGTCAATTGTTACTCGGTCGGGTCCAGGTTTCACAATAAACTATTTTGGGATTTAGTTGTTATCTGGTTATTTTCCAGGTTTCACAACGAATCTCTGGGGGTAATTGCTATCTGGTCAGATCCAGGCTTCACAATAACTTGCTTGGAAAGATGAAATTGAAAACTGATATCTGGTCGGATCCAAGTTTCACAGTAATTTGTTGGGGCAGAGGCAAATTCTATTGGGGAAAAGAAGTTAAACCTTAGTTAGGTTGAGTCCAGGTTCTTTTATATCTTTGAAGAGTTAGACTATTATCTGGTCGGGTCCAGGCTTCATAATATCTTGAGATCAACTTTTATCTGGTCGGATCCAGGTTTCAGGTATTCAAACTACTATCTGGTCGGGTCCAAGTTTCAATAATTATTATCTGGTCGGGTCCAGGCTTAAGTAATAACTTGAAAATTGTGCTAATATTTGGTCGGATCTAGGCTTCATAGTATCTTTTGGAAATAATAAAGGCTTTTACTGACGGCTTTATTGGGGATCAGGGGTTGTAGCCCTATGATTTGCAACAATCTGGAAGGAAAATTCAAACTGGAGAGTGTAGACTCAGTTGGGTAGGACTGACTCAGCTTAGGGAGGATACACTCAACTGGGAATAATAGACTCCGTTTGGGGATAATAGCCTTGGCTGGGGAAGATACTCAGCTGGGGAACTTTGTGGTGTCTTGATTGTTGTATTGTTGAGGAAATTTGAACTTGGCTGGGGAAAGGTTTATTGCAGCCGTCTTTGTGGGGATAATAATGATGAGATAACTCTGTAGGGATATTTCATATACATTAAAGAGATTTTCGCCGCTGTTTAGCAGGACACATATGCCAAATAGTTTTAATTAAGTTCATATGCATATGTTCATTCAATTTTAATCATTGGACAAATTTGCATTCAAAACAAAGACAAAAATTTTACACTTCAAAGTATATTTGTATTGATATTTTGCCCATGAATAGGTGTTTTTTGTACAGAGAGACTGAAATCCTAGTAAGAGGAAATCATCGAAAGGGGAACAAAATTGAGAATGAAAACAAATAGCCATGTGAAATGATCTCATTGCCTTACAACTCTACTATTTCCCCAATATCTTCGAATGTCCCTTGCCGTTTGATAGAAGTTGATTGGATTGATCTTGTACCTTTTGAACTTGGACCTTGGGGATAAAATTGATTGTGTTGATTCCACGGGACATAGTCATACGCTTTTAATCCTTAACTTTTGCCTGGATCTCCCTTTCCGGTTTTTAGCCCACCAGGATACCCTTTTTTGCCCAAGTCGCCCTTTGGGGTTTTCAACTTGCCGGGTGTACCATCTTTTGCATATATCCCTAATTTTTCCCAAACCTTTTGGTTTGTCGGGATGCCCTTATTTTGCTTAGGTGTGTCAACCTAACGGGTCTCTTATGCGTAGTATTTTTTAACTATGTCCGCGTTTATGGGATGTGGGAAATCCTCGTCATTCGTGGTAGTCAGCATCATGGCACCGCCAGAGAAAACTCTCTTGACAACAAATGGTCCTTCATAGGTGGGAGTCCATTTGCCTCTGGGGTCGCCTTGTGGTAAAATGATGCGTTTTATCAGTAAGTCACCAACTTGATATACTCGAGGCTTGACCTTTTTGTTGAAAGCCTTGATCATCCGTTTTTGATACGTCTGACCATGGCAAACAGCAGCTAATCATTTTTCATCAATCAAGTTCAGCTAATCCAATCTCGTTTGAATCCACTCATCTTCGCCTAGGCGTGCCTCATTCATAATCCTCAGCGACGGGATCTGAACTTCTACTGGAAAAACAGCTTCCATGCCATAGACTAAGGAAAAAGGAATTGCCCCAATTGATGTTCTAGCTGAAGTCCGGTAGCCATGCAGAGAAAACGAAAACATCTCATGCCAATCCTTATAGGTTACTACCATCTTTTGCATAATTTTCTTGACATTTCTGTTGGCTGCTTTGACTGTGCCATTCATTTTTGGTCTATATGGAGAAGAATTGTGATGCTTGATCTTAAACTGAGTGCAAAGCTCAGTAATAATAGCATTGTTGAGGTTAGTCCCATTGTCGGTGATGATCCTTTCGGGGATACCATAACGGCAGATGAGGTTGTGTCTGATGAATCTGGCTACCACATTCTTGGTGACCGAGGAAAATGAGGCGACTTCGACCCATTTGGTAAAATAGTCGATAGCAACAAGAATGAAGCGATGTCCGTTGGAGGCGGTGGGCTTGATCTCTCCAATCATTTGAATGCCCCACATTACAAATGGCCACGAAGCGGTCATGACATTCAGAGGGGTAGGAGGCACATGGACCTTGTCAGTGTAGATTTGGAATTTGTGACAAGTTCTAGAATGTTGATGGCAATCAATCTCCATCATTGGCCAATAGTAACCTGCTCTTAAGATTTTCTTAGCCATCGTATGCCTACTTGAGTGAGTACCGAAGAGACCATCGTGCATGTCTTCCATGATTTCCTCAACCTCCTTCTTATCCACACATCGGAGTAGAGTTGAATCATGGTTGCGCTTGCACAATATCCCGTTACTTAGGAAGAATTTGGCTGCAAATCTTCGCAAGAACTTTCTGTCATTGATGGATGCTCCTTCGGGATACTCTTGTGCTTCAAAATATCTCATCACCTCATGGTACCATGGCTTTTATGCATCAGTGTCAAGCTCATAGCAATGTGCAGATTCATCGAATCTTTCAATTGTAATCATAGGGGCTTCGTTGTCCCATCTGACCTTGAACATTGAAGACATGGTTGCCAAAACGTCAGCCAACTGGTTTTCTTCCCTAGGGAAGTGCTCGAAAGTGATCTCTTCGAAGTAAGGAATTAAGGATAGCACAAGTTCCTTGTAAGGAATAAGATTAGGGTGTTTAGTGTCCCAATCTCCTTTTACTTGGATGATCACTAAAGTTGAATCCCCAAACACATCTAAATGCTTCATCCTTAAGTCAATAGCATCATTTAGACCTAAGATGCATGCTCCATACTCTACCATATTGTTTGTGCAATCGAAGCATAGTCTAGTAGTGAAAGGAGTGTGGCAGCCTTCAGAAGAGATGATCATTGTACCAATTCTGTTACCTAAAGCATTGGAATCCCCATCGAATACCATAGTCCATCTGGGTCCTTGTTCACGTCCGTCATATGGTCCAGGTTTTGCACAGTCGGTTACCAGCATGATGTTTTCATCAGGGAAGTCGAAGTTCATTGACTAATATTCATCCACAACTTGATGTGCCAAATGATTTGCTAGTACACTTCCTTTGATGGACTTTTGGGTCGTGTATTGAATGTCGTACTCAGTCAAGATCATTTTCTATTTGGCTATCCGTCTGGAAAGGGCAGGTTTCTCGAAGATGTACTTGATTGGGTCCATCTTAGAATTCAACAGAGTGGTATCAGTTAACATATAATGTCTTAGCCGGCGAGCAGCCCATGCCAGAGTGCAACAATTTTTCTCGAGCAATGAATATTTGGTTTCACAGTCGATAAACTTTTTGCTCAGGTAATAAATAGCATGCTCTTTTCGGCTAGACTCGTCATGTTGGCCCAAAACACACCCCATGGAATTCTCTAGTACTGTCAAGTACATAATCAATGGTCTTCCTTCAACTGGAGGCATGATAATAGGAGGTTCTTATAGGTATTCTTTGATTTTGTCAAAGGCAACTTGGCATTCATTGTTCCATCTGACTACCTGATCTTTCTTCAAGAGTTTGAAGAGTGGCTCACAAGTAGCAGTTAAGTGAGATACGAAACGGGCAATGTAATTAAGATGACCCAAGAATCCTCTAACTTCCTTCTCATAATGAGGGACTGGCATTTCTTGGATGGCCTTTACCTTGGCAGGATCAACTTCAATGCCTTTATTGCTGACAACAAAACCTAAAAGCTTTCCAGATTGTACTCCAAACATGCACTTGTTAGGGTTTAACCTCAGCTTGTACTTCTTCAGCCTCTCGAATAATTTGTGTAGGTGATCGAGATGTTCTTCCTAGGTTTGTCACCTGGAAATCATATCATCCACATATACCTCTATCTCATGATGAATCATACCATGAAACAAATCTACCATAGCTCTTTGATATGTTTCCCCTGCATTTTTTAGTCTGAATGGCATGACCTTGTAGCAGAAGGTGCCCCATTGCGTAACGAAAGTAGTCTTCTCCATGTCTTCGGGAGCCATCCTTATTTGATTATAGCCTTAAAAGCCATCCATGAAAGAGAAGACTTTATGCTGAGTAGTATTATCAACTAAGACGTCAATGTGTGGTAGAGGGAAGTCGTCCTTGGGGCTTGCCCTATTCAGATCCATGTAGTCTACGCACATGCGAACTTTCCCTTCTTTCTTTGGAACTGGAACCACATTGGAAACCCATTGAGGATAGGATGTCACAGCTAGGAACCCTGCATCAAACTGTTTCATCACTTCAGCTTTGATCTTTTCAGACATATCAGGCCTCATGCGACGAACCTTTTGTTTAATAGGAGGACAGTCCTCTCTGGTCGGCAGACGATGAACTACGATGTCAGTATCCAACCCAGGCATATCTTCATAAGACCAAGCAAATACTTCTATGTAATCATGCAACATTTGAACCAACTTTCTCTTGACACCTCTTTCCAAGTTAGCCCCGATCTTGATTTCCTTCTTATCTGCCTCAGTACCCAGGTTGATAACTTTAACTGACTCCTCGTGCGGTTGAATAGCCTTTTCCTCTTGTAATAGAAGTCTGGATAGTTCTCCCGGTATATCACAATCTTTCTCGCCTTCGTCTTCGGCTTGGTTTATAGGACATTCAAAGTCATAGTCGGCAATAGTAGAGTCAATGGCAACAGCATCCAGAGTGGATGTGGGCCTGCAAGAGTGTGTGTGTGTGCATGTAAGATACATGGATATTTTTGAAAATGTATTTGAAAGAAAGGTAAGACAATGAACATAAATATTTGAATGCAAAAGAGTCCAATGTACTAAATGATCATATGATTAGATGAATATAAATAAAAACCCTTGACAAATGGACCAAAGTGCCCCGGGCCAAGCACATGGCTTAAAAGTCATTGTTTTGAATATTACAGACAACAAGTTCTTGAATTGAAAGAAAATCAATAACAAGTAGATTACCCCTCAATGAAGGAGACTGGTACAAAGTCCTTTGTATGCCAATTCTTCAGCTCCGTAGTAGTTGGATACACCCATTCTTCAAATGCAGCTTCTTCATCAGAATCACCCAGGGCGTTGACTGTATGGCTTCCAATGCAAAGAGGTGGATTTCCAGCACGAGCACGCCTCACTTCCCTCTGAGCTTTGACGGTGAAGCCCAAACCAAATTTGTATGCTTTAAAAGGGATATCGAGGATTTGCCCCCATGTATCACAATTTCCTTCTTCAATTGTCGCAAGGGTATCCTTGGCTGAAACCATCTTTGGCATGGCCTTGACAGCTTTGGACTCATCAGAAGAACATTTAGTAGTAGCAATCATCGGCGGTACAACCTCAAAGGCTTGACATGGTGTTTCAATGAATTCTCCGTCCATCTCTACATACTTGAAAGAGTTAAGGTAGCTCACCTTAAACTCTTCTTCCCCACAAACGGTGACTATTCCGCCCTTGACTGGATATTTGAGTTTCTGATGGAGGGTTGAGGTTATTGTCCCAGCTTTATGAATCCACAGGCAACCTAACAGAAAAGAATAGGCAAGGCGAATATCCATAATATAGAAGGTGGAGTTAAATATTTGGGAGCCCACTTTGATTGAAAGATCTACTTCCCCATGAACAGTCCTATTTGATCCATCAAATGCCCTTACGATGATATCACTTAGCTTCAAGATTAAATCTTCACAGTCAAGACGGTCCAATGCCCCCTTGGGTAATACATTCAGAGAAGAAATAGTGTCGACTAGCACATGTGCTAAGGTAGTCCCTTTGCACTCGATAGAAATATATAAAGCTTTATTGTGATTCTTCCCGAGAGGTGTTAAGTCAGCATCTGAAAACCCCAAGCCATTATCAGTTGTCAGGCTAGCCACGCAATTCTCAAATTGGTCTGTTGTTGTCTCATGGTGGACATGATATTTTTTCAGGAACTTGATTAATGTCCGAGCATGGGCATCGGAGCTAAGCAGCAATGACAACATTGAAATCTTAGAAGGGGTTTGCCCCAACTGTTTTACAATTTTGAAGTCGCTTCTTTTTATGATCTTTAAAATCTCGTCCATCTCGCGAGTGGAGGGTTCTTCATTAATTATGTCCTTGGAGGGTACTTCAATCACGCTAGGCTCAACAACCTTCCCTTTTGAAACTACGCGGCCGAAACCTATCATTTGGATGTTAATGAAACATCAATGAAGTCGCCACCGAACGTCTTTTATCCCGCCGAGAGGGAAAGGTAAACATCGAGAAAACCTGAAAAGGGAGAAATCACGATCTATCGACCGAGAGATCGAGTAAGGGAGTCTGTTACGCGAGGGGAAGGTATTAGCACCCCACGCGCCCGTAGTACTCTACGGTATCCACTCTTGTTGTCTAGTCTAAATGGGTGTGGTCAAATCCTATGTCGATGGCTTAAAACTGAAAAGGGAATGCATGCGAATGAAAAGAAAATAATGTAGGGAAAATAAAAGAAGTGCTCGGTTAGGCCCTACCCCAATGCCTACGTATCCCTTTTAAGGAATCAGAGCAGCCGTAGTTTGACTTAAGTGTTTTGGTTGGTTTGTGTTTTTTAGTTAGGACAAACAAAGATAGTCAAGATGGCAAAACATCAAGAAACCACGAACAAATGAGATGGTAAAACATCGACTAAATAATAACATAGTAACATGTCAAAGATGGCGAAACATCAAATGATAAAACATCACACTTAACAATGACATTGAGAGTCAAAGTAGGATAACAAACATGTGCGATGGCGAAACATCGGCTTCAAACAAATGTGCGATTGGAAAACATCGGCTAAGAGATAACAAAGATATCATGGCGAAGATGACAAAACAAACACACCTGACAATGATATTGAGAATCAAAGTAGGATAATAAACATGTGCGATGGTGAAACATCAACTTCAAGATAACAAGATATCATGGAAAAAGATGACGAAACATCGATAAGACGGATGGAAAAACATCACACCTAACAATGATATTGAGAATCAATGTAGGATTAAAAATATGTGCGATGGGGAAACATCGACTTCAAACAAATGTGCGATGGCAAAACATCGATTAAAGGATAACAAGAAATCATGGCAAAGATGGCGAAACATCGATAAAATAGATGAAAAAACATCACACCTAACAATGATATTGAGAATCAATGTAGGATAACAAACATGTGTGATGGAGAAACATCGGCTTCAAGATAACAAAGAAAAAGTAAGATTGGTTTGTATCTTGTACTTTGAAGAAGAGTTTAGGTTCATTAGAGGTGTCTTATGATTTTCCAAGAAAACAATTTTTGTTTTAAGATGCAAGATGCAAAAGAAGGAAAAACAACTAAGGGAAACTATCCTAGTATTATCCCTAGTGTTATCATACAATGATTGATCCTAAGGTTGAGGATAAAGGAAAACCCTACCTTAATTAACATGTCAAAGGAAGCTAACAAAACTATCCTATAGGGAACATGCAATGAGAGCGAAGTCGTGATCTCAATATCTAAATTGAGTGACTCATCGATCAACAATTAAAGAATAAAAGCAATAAACATCCTATAGGGAACATGCAATGAGAAAGAAGTCGTGATCTCAATTTATAAATTGAGTGACTCATCGATAAACAATTAAAGAAGATAAGCAATAAACATCCTATAGGGAACATGCAATGAGAGCGAAGTCGTGATCTCAATTTCTAAATTGAGTGACTCATCGATCAACACAAACACAACATATGTATTAGACAAAAAAACAGAGGGCCTCCTGACATATATCAACAACAGAGCAAGAATAAAAAGAAACCCAGAGAACTTCACGCAAGCTGGCATCAGTAGATGAATCAAGTCAAAAATTACGCCATAAGGATGTAAGTAATGAGATTATCAGATATGAACAGATCCCCATGGGTAATGTATAGTATTCACAATATCATGTATATCTTGCATGGAATATCAAACATGCCAAATACAAAAGCAATGTCAGTGTAATAAGTTGTGTTCCACAAATAAAGTGGAACACAATAGCCTCAGGCCAAAAGTGGGATGCTATACATTGTCACAAAGCCTCCAAGATATGTCAAGGTCTCTAATCCTAAGTCCAAGAAAAAGTCTCATGCTCCATAATGCCAAGGATAGTAACCAAGTAGTCCAAGTACCATTAAAGTTTTTTATGGTTCATGTTGATTATTAAGTGTCTTTAAAAGGAAAAGAAAAGCTCAAGTGAGCAAAAATAAAAATGACATAAAAATAAATGCTCAAGTGAGAAAAGATGAAAATAGCATGAAATGTAAAATTCTAAAGGTAAATGGTACATAAAACATAAAAAATTAAAGCATAAAGTAAGTCAATTGTTAGAAATTAGTGGTTAGTTGGATGACCATCTTGAAACTTGCATTTGGAACTCATTAGAGGATTGGTAGGACCAAAGCCTCCACACAATGAATTGCATTTTCTTTTTGTCAAGTATATCATCCATTTTGGAATCCTCAAAAGTAACATGTAATGATCAACGATGTTTAAGTGATCCGCGTTAACCAAAGGTTTTGTAGATACACTAGAGGATTGGTAGAACCAAAGCCTCCACACAATGAATCTCAAGGTTATTGGATCAAAGAGATCAAATTAACGTACTTGGGCTTGAAATCATAAGTTTGGGCCACGAATGATCATTTATTCGAATCAGGACAAAATTTAGCGCTATGTTAAGCAATCGTAAGTGGACTTATGTAGAAGTCGCACCTATTTTGAGGCCGGTCAATAGTAATTTATGTACTTCATGTTTGGATAAATGATATAGAGATCAACATCCTTTAACATGTAGCACAATAAAAAAAGAAAGGGATAAGATGAAGAGGGAGGGGAATGATAAGTTAATTTGGATTACCATTTCAAAATTCTTTCATCTTTAAAATCAACCACTCCTCTAGATGGATTAAAGTACTAAATATATCATTAATCTAAAGCACCAAGAATGAATTAAATAATTCACTCTTTGATAGATTTGAATTGATGAACATTTATCCAACTTCATCTACATCACAAAGTTCATTGAGTTTAAAGTAAAATTGGACATTTAAAATTGCAATCCAAATTATCCATCAAAGAGAGTGTGCAGAAATAATTTGAGCCAAAACAGCCCCAAAAATAAGGCAGCAAAAAGTATTTTTGGAAAATTCTTGTTCCAACTTTTCATCAAACACCTTATGATCATGGATCCAATTGAGCATGAAAATTCCTGCAAATTTGAGAAAATAACACCAATGGAGTTATAAAAACAGTGCTAAATGAATCAAAACCAGAAATCCACAAAAGATCACATTGTAAAAGATGATGATCCAACTTACCACAAGTAGAATTTGAGAATTATCAAACAACTTCAGAATTTTCTGCAATTTGATCACAAGAATCAACTACCAAAGCTTGGATGTAAAGAATTAATGGAGAAAAAAGTGTTTGGATGGAGGTTTAGCTCAAAGATTAGTAAGCTTCAATGCAAAACTTACTATCTTTTTGAAAATGGAGCTTTGAGTGAGTTTGGTAGATGGAGAGAATTGAGAGATTTTTTAGCAAAGTGATTTTGGCTATTAAAACCTTGAAATTTGAATGAAATGAGGCTCTATTTATAGAGTTTTAGGATTGGGATTAGTGGTAATTTGGTAATTGATCCTTGGATCCAAATTTGAATTAATGATGTAATTTCAAATTATGCAGAAAAAATTGGAGCCAAAATGATAAAAGCTTGAATTTGCTGGCCTTTTTTAAAAAAAAAACACGTGCATTTTTCTGTTATGTATCGATACATAGGTGGTATGCGTCGATACATCCTAGCTGTATAACACAGCATGTGTCGATACATGCCTCTATGTGTCGATACATACTGTTAATCCAACTCATTACAGAATCACAAAAACTGCATGAGTCGATATATAACACGTATGTGTCGACACATGCTAGTTTTTCAAGCAAGATGAGTCGATACATACATGCATGTGTCGACACATGTTGGTTATGCTCAACAAGATGAGTCGATACATAGGTTTATGAGTCGATGCATACCTTCTTTTGCCACAAACAGAATCAAATCAACTTTTGCATGAGCTTATTTGTTGGATACTTGGTACCTAAAACACAAATTGAAAAGACAAAGACCAATATTTTTTTATTTTGATTAGAAGTTAGTCAACAACACATATACAAAATACATAACTAAAAGGCTTGGAGAAAGCTGATCAAGCTTCAAAACCCCAATTTGACTGGTGAATCAAAAGAGTGATTCCTTCACATAATCAAGCACAAACTCCAATCCTCTGAAGATCCAAAGAGATGGATGAAACATCTTGAGATATGCAATTAAGTCTGAGCTTGAAAGATCCAGAGGTTCAACTGACAAGGTTCCACTTGAGCAACTTGTCAAAGCAACCAACCTTCAAAGCTTAAGGAAGACTTTATAACCAAAGTACTTTGATCCCATCACAATGTATGAATGCAATGCAATATGATATTCATGATGAAACATAAACCTAAATCAAGAGGGTAAATTTTGGGGTGCAACAGCTGCCCCTATTCAAATATCTTCAACATGATAAGTGAGAAAAGCGACAATTTTCGAGCCTACAAGGTTTAAGATGTTTGAATACGAAAGAACCCGAAAATTTACACTCTTGAAGAAAAAAGAAACAGAAACAGAAAACTCCCAAGACGTGCGCCAGAATGAAGTTGTAACGCAGGTTGAAACAGAACAAAAACAAAGAAGAGTAGACGCGACTAAACTTCCGGACAGATGTGCCAGGGCAAAACTGGGCTTCAAAAGGGAAGAGACAAAACTCAAACCACAGAGTATAGGCGAAACTAAGCTCTGGAAAAGAAAACGTACGCGGGTGAGGAGACAAAACTCTGAGCTCGACCCAAAGCAAAAGTGGCTAGAGTGCGCGATTCTAGGAGCACTTGCTAATCTCAACTAAGATAGACAGTATGAAGGATATGAAAGAATCTCATAAATGAGGAACAAAAGCGAGATGAAACTAGACTCAATAACCAGTTAGACGAAACTAAAGCAGATAAGTACCAGGACGAAACTGGATTTCACGCACGGGTAACAAGGCGAAACTCGACCCATAGCAAAGTGATGAGAGTGCACGTTTCTCAGAGCACCTGCTGGTCTCAGATTAAAGGATAGACAGTGACGAAAACTGATAGAAGAATTCAAGGAACAAAAGAGACTGATTTCAAACCAGGGACGCAGTACGAACACTGCACTCGGTAAACGAACACCGTCAAAGGGTCCAAGGTACGAAAGCAAAAACGAGATAAAGCTCGACTCAATAACTAGTTAGGAGAAACTAAACTAGATGAGTACCAAGACGAAACTGGATTTCATGCACAGGCGACGAGGCGAAACTAGACCCAAAGCGAGAGTGATGAGAGAGCATGTTTTCCAGAGCACCTGCTGGTCTCAGATCAATGGATAAACAGTGATGAAAACTGATAGAAGAATCCAAGGAACAAAAGAGATTGATTTCAAACCAGGGATGCAGTACGAACACTGCACTCGGTAAACGAACATCGTCAAAGGGTCCAAGGTACGAAAGCAAAAACGAGATGAAACTCGACTCAATAACTAGTTAGGCGAAACTAAACTAGATGGGCACCAGGATGAAACTGGATTTCACGCGCAAGGTGAGGAGACGAAACTCTGAGCTCAACCCAAAGCAAGGAGATTAGGGCGTTCACCTAAAAACCTGCTGAAAGCGAATATCAGGATGAAACTGGTATTCAAAAGGTGCATCAATAGACATTGGAATGAACCAGGGAGGGTAGTGAAGACTAAACCCGAGAAAGATCGTGTCAGGGAGAAACTGAACTACGGTCAAGAGTAGACACTCGAAAAAACAAATGATTGACATCAAAAGAATATTGGTATGGGGAGGAAACTGAGATAATGAGGAAAAAGACCTCGCTGGGGATTTAATCCGAAGTATTAGCAAATTACTAGGGATGACGGAAATAAGAATGGATTATGTTCCGATGCATGTTTGAATTCTTTTTTATAGCGCAATTCTCCATATAATGGAAATGCTACGCGTTTTGGTAGATGCAAATGTAATTATGCATGTTTAAAAGTTCCACTGGGGAATGGCCAATTGAGAAGCCAATAACCAAGAAGTCAGGATCTGACATGACTTGCAAAAATAAATTGCAAAATCCAAAGGAGAGGAGAAAATTTGGGGAACCACTAGAGAGGGAACCTTGAAGAGATGAAGCTTCGCGGGGAATAACAACCGAGAAACCAGTAGAAATGGGCCACAAACATAGAAAGGAGCTGCAAAAATAAATTGTGAACTCCGGGGAAAATCAGGTCGACACTGCAACTTCCGAAAAAGGACGAAAGCTTTTTGCTGGGGGAACAAAACTCTACTAAAGAGGTGGGACTTCACCGGAGAGGTAGAACCTCGTTGAAGATTATATTGCTGGAGTGATATTCTCTTGGAATGAAACCAAAGGACGAATCACGCAGATAGTCACATGGTATCAAGACCTTACTAGGAAAAAAAAAAGCAGACCCTTAACAAAGGATGCCTCGGTCAACAAATCGGCTGGGAAATGAGAGGTCAAAGCGAGGGCTCCCGGCTTAACGACTCCATTGGGGATAGGCGACACATCCAAACTTGGAGTATTGGAGCAAGACTTTTAAAAGAAGATTCCTGGGGTAACAAAATTTTGCTGTAGAAACGAAACTTCACCGGGGATAGGAAATTTCACTGGGGAAACGAAACTCCACTGGGAATACGAAAACTCCATTGGGGATAAGAAACTTCCATGGGAATACGAAACTCCACTGGGAATAAGAAACTTCACTGGGGATAAGAAACTTCCCTGGGAATACGAAACTCCACTGGGGATAAGAAACTTCACTGGGGATAAGAAACTTCCCTGGGGATAAGTAAAGTCCCAAACATACATGGGCCCTGCCTAGCAGAAGAAAATCGAATTTCCCTTCTTGACAATCATTAAGCTCTTTACAGGTGTTCGACGTGTAAACTCTCTTTTGATGTCAAACAAATGTTTTGCATGCAGGAAGATGTTTATTTTGAGAACGACAGACCTGATGTGATGATTATTTAAGCCTTGAAGTCGAAAATGTTAACAAAAATGTCGCATCTCTGTTGTGAACGAATCACTGGCTAGAGTGCAAAAAGGTTTTAAAATTTTTCTTCTTCTTTTGAAAAAAACAAGTCAAGATACGGGTGACAAGATACCAACACGGCCATGCAACACATATTCAGAGAGTTTAGGAAGTACTATCCCGAGGCAGTATGCTTTCGAGTTAAACCCCTGTTTCAGTTAGGACTTTCAAAGGTTGTAATGTGGCCTGGTTCAAGGTTCTTTTGAAACAAAGTTTTCAAGGCTCAAGTTATTTGGTGCCCACCCCCTTCATGATATTCTCCTGTCCTAAGTTCAGCTGACTTATCACAAGCATTCATCTTTCAAAAGGTTTTGTAACGGCTGAGTGATCACGACAAATCCTCCCTCATGATCTTCACTTATCTTCTACTGCTTTTGTTTTTTGATATTATCGTTCCTCTTCTTTTGATGAAGATTTTATGGATAATACTTTTCGGCCTTTTAGGCTCTCTTTTCCCTAACTTTTGCCTGGACAAAAATTTCTTGAATTTCCATTTTTTGGGAGTCCAGCGGGATGCCCTAACTTTTCCCTAAGCAACTTATTTTCAAGTTTCGACTTAGCGGGGATTTTTGTTTCTTTTTTTTATTCATGCTTTTCACCTTAAACAAGTCAATGTGACTTAAGGTCTTTGAACTTTTCCTTTCTTTCTCTCTTTTTTTTGAAGAAAATAAATGCCCCACTCCTTGGTCGGTGAGGGATAGCCTTTATTGTATCGGTTCGATCTCGATCTCAGGACTTTGTGAGGAAATGAACATCGTGGTTTAGACACACATCTCTTTTTTTATCTCATGATGTGAAAGATAAAATGTAGTGATCCTCAGATGGGACATTCCTTCTGAAATTCGAATGATTGGGCAAATCAACTGAACATCTACCCTGCCCCTGGTTAAAAGGTTTTGTTTTATTTTTTGAACGGAAAAGAAACTCCTACTTCGAAGGCTCAGAGGGGTTAACGAGGGTCTAACTCCCTTATATCTCTGGTGTTTGGGGATTGAAACAATGTTTGTACATCGTCAACAGGGTTCTACTCAAAAGCATACCACTAGTCATTGTTTTTTAGCTAAACTTCTTCCTCCAAACTTTTGGCTAAGCAAAAGAATTGGCACAGCTGGTATCAAAATGCCCGAAAAACAATTGAAAAGTGATTTTGTATGAAAAATTCTTTCAAGGAAAAAACATTCAATGCATCAAGGCTGACATTCAGCTATAAACAAAATCCTATATGCAAACAATGCTAAAACAATCAATCAAGATGACACATGAAATTGCAGCAAAGAAACGTAATAAAAGCCATTATGGGGAAGCAGTATCTCCAGCCATGTTCATCGGTCCTGCCGACCTGCCATAACCTTGATATTTACCCTGACTCATGACCTTTACCGACAACACAAAGTTGTGAAACAAAACGGCACGACATCCGCCAGTAAAGTGAAAGAGAAGTCTGTCAAACAGAGAAACAAACATGCACCTCGCGCAATAGATATTGCATTTGTTATCCGTATTTCAAGCGATCAACCAATCGTGACTTAGATTATCATATCTATGTAAGGGCCACGAAGTTTATATGCACATGCTTATCAAACATATTGGACGTTTTTGCACACAAAATAGTAAAAAGGGAGCAAAGAAATGCATATGCATACTTGAAAGAAGATACTTTATTTATTTTGAGAGATCAGCCTGTGAAAAAGACTTTTACATTGGGAAACACGAAATTGTAAAATTAAAACAAACAAGTGTTTACAAATAGCAATGTGAATGTGAATATCCATCGAGTCCCAACTTTGCTATGACTCTGATGACTCTCATCTTCCTGCTTTCAGGAAAATCATTCTTGGATTAGCCTCGAGCTTATGCCAGGTGAAAGAGTGAAGGAAAGAAACAAAGGATCCCATGCTGAGCGTAGTTATTTGCCTTAAGTCCCTAAATTTTGCCTGAATCGCCCTTTCGGGTTTTCGATTCACCAGGAAACCCTCTTTTTGCCTAAACCGCCCTTTCGGGTTTTCAGTTTAGCGGGTTTTTATTATTTTTTATGCAAAGTATTTTTAACTACGTCAGCGTTCACAGGGAGAGGAAAGTACTCTCCATCCATAGTCGTGAGCATCATCGCCCCACCAGAGAAAACTTTTCGGACCATGAAAGGACCTTCGTAAGTCGGAACCCACTTGCCCCTGGGATCTCCCTGGGGAAGAATTATCCTTTTGAGCACAAGGTCTCCTGGTTTGTAACATTGAGGTCGCACCCTTTTATCGAAAGCTTTTCTCATCCTATGCTGATACACCTGACCGTGGCAAACGACCGTCAATCTCTTTTCATCAATAAGTTCCAACTGATCCAGCCGATTCTGCACCCATTCACTTTCATCCAGCTCAACATCTCTCATGACCCTAATAGAGGGAATCTCGACTTCTACTGGAAGTACCGCTTCCATGCCGTAGACCAACGAAAACGGAGTTTCCCCAGTCGAAGTATGCACCGTGGCACGATAACCATGCAAGGCGAAAGGCAGCATCTCATGCCAATCTTTATAGGTTACCACCATCTTCTGCACAATTTTCTTGATATTTTTATTGGCTGCTTCGACAGCGCCATTCATCTTTGGTCTATATGGGGAAGAGTTATGATGCTTGATTTTGAAGGACTCACAAATCTCCTTCATCATCTTGTTGTTCAAGTTAGACCCATTATCAGTAATGATCTTTTCAGGCACCCCGTAGTGACAGATAATGTTATGCTTAATGAACCGAGTTACCACTTGCTTGGTGACATTGTCATAGGATGTTTCTTCGACCCATTTGGTAAAATAATCGATGGCAACCAGAATGAAACGGTGCCCGTTGGACGCAGTCGGTTCAATCTTTCCGATCATATCAATTCCCCACATTGCAAACGGCCAAGGGGAGGTCAAGACATTCAAAGGCACTGGCAGCACATGCACCTTATCAACATAGACTTGACATTTGTTACAAATCCGTGCATGATTGTAACAGTCAGTCTCCATGGTGGACCAATAATAACCTGCTCACAAGATCCTTTTAGGCATGGTGTGACCGTTGGAATGGGTCCCAAAATCACCTTCATGTATCTCCTCAATGATTCTAGCCGCTTCTTTCTTGCCAACACATCTGAGCAGTAGGCCATTGTGATACAGTGGGAGAACTGACTTGAGGTTTTGCGTTTGTGTTTGCAAATGTTTCAGTTTAGCAAGAGTTGCCACCGACTTTTATTTTATCCTAAGGAAAGGTCAAAAAGCACAGGAAAGACCTTTGAGATGTTTTCTTGGGTTCGGGGAGTAGATTATGAAAAGGGAAGGTGCAAGCACCCTTTTCATCCATGGTTATCCATGGGCTCTTAGTTACTTGTTTAGATCACTTGCTTTTGCTTTTCAATTGTTTGAAATGGTGCTTTGTGTGTGGTTTTGAAAGATGTTTTGAAAAGAGGCCATCGTTGTGGCAACCTTTGTAATGATTCTTGTTTGAATGTATACAAAGATATATTTTCTTTTGAAAAGATTTTAATGTTTGAAAGTTTGTTTTTGGGAAATGTTTTGAAATTGTGTTGTGAAATGTGTTTGAGAATAGCAAGGATGTTTTGCAAGTTTTGATCAAGTAACTAAGAGTTATCTACCCTATTTTACTCAAAGGTATTTCCTACACATTTTTAACCCTTTTGACAGTGTTGTTTTACCATTGCATTTGGTAAACAATCTTGTATTAGGATATTAAACGGGACAGGCGCGGGTCATCGTATAGACCATTATAGCAATTGTGCCAAGTATCTTTAGCAATTTTTTGAGGGACTTGATCATTCTGTTTAGGCAACCAAGATAGCGTCATCGAGGGACTATGATCTTTTGTTTTGTTTTTGTTTTGCCAAAGTACTCAACATGCATAACATGGCCCATTTTTAAGGCAACAAGTGGATGTAACCCTAGGGGTGCAAGTGTGCATTGTGTATTGATTTTCATGCATTTTTGTCTTTGTGTTAGGTCAAGCTACTTGTTAATTTTGGATTTTTGCATACAAACCCTAATCTCTAATCATGGTATAATTGAAAGCGTAAATGCGTAAAATAAATCTACCACTATTACAACATGATTATGGGGATGGGGATACAATTTTTGAATGGGGATTATTTGACAAGAAATTAAAACCCTAATTTTACTATTACATCCAAATTGAATCAATGACATAAATAATAAATGAATAATATTTAAATAAACAAATTAAATAAATATACAAAATAATATGCAAAAAATTTTATGTTTATTTTTTATGTATGTAAAAAATATTTAATGCAAAAAGAAAGATATAAATAAAAAAAGATTTTTTTTTATTAAGGGTAAAACCCTAATTTTATTTTAAGAATGTAAATATATTAAATATACTATTTATATATAATAAAATAAAATAATATATATACAAAAAATAAAATATATTTAGAAAAAATTATTTTTTAAGTATAAATAATAATAAAAATAAAAGTATAATATTTTTATGTTTTTATTCTCAAGTATTTATAAAAGTATGTATATGTATATTAATTATATTAACTATGTACAATAAAAATAAAATATATACAAGACAAAAATATATTTGGAACAAAGTATTATTGAAGTATAAATAATATAAAAAAAATAAAAGTATAATTTTTAATGTTTTATTTTTAAGTTCTCATTAAAATAAAATAAAAATATATGTTCATTAAATTACTTTTATGTTTAGAAAAATTAAAATAAAATACAAAAATAAATGTGAGAATTTATAGAAAAATATTTTAGTACTTTTTATGTTTGGAAATAATAAAATAAAATCAGAAATGAAAATAAAATAACAAAACATAAAAATATGAAGAAATGGGCCAGGGGGTGTATTCAGCAAAAGAGGGGGTGCAAATAGTGAAAGAACCAAAGCCCAACCCAAGCCAGACTTCATCTTCAACCTCTCTTCAAAATTTCGTGCGCCCTGTACCAATCATGAACAACCTGCATACGAGCTCTAATACAAAAACACATAACATCAAAGTTGTAGGGTTTTCCAAGACGAATTCAACCATATAAAAAACTTTTCCTAACTCTCAAAGACCAGAGAGAATTTCTCTGGCCCTAAATCTTAACCTATTTTTTTCAGGATGTTCATGGACCAAATTCTCTTAACATGCTTAACTAAAATGAAAACTGAGCATATGTACAACTTCATGGCTATGAATACTACATTTCTTATTCACAAACCTAAGCCTAATTGTTCCTAAATAGAGAGATAGGAAATTGACAAAAACCTGTTTCAGTTGACTTCGTGTCTGACAATGTGAAGCTTTTCAATGAGGCCTGAGATGTTTGGGAGCTTGCTTGAACTTCCCCTGACCTTCTCCAATGCCTAGCTTGCCTTGAATGTGCTTGAACAAGCCTATAGAACTCAACCTGCACAAGCTGAAATAAAAAATGGCAAACCTTGTAAATGGAGTTACAGTTAGTGTTTAAGGGTTGGGATAGCTTGGATAGGTTGTATGGAAGGTATTTGAACAGGTTTGGGACAAAACGCACGAGCAACTTGTGAGATAGAACTCAAGATGTAGATGTTGCCCTGTTTTGCCAATGGAAGGTGATTTTGTGCTATGGGAGGTTTGAGGGCTCAAAGGTTCGTGTTTCTGGTTCAAGTGGATGTGAGAAACTTGTCTCAAGTACTTGCCAAAGTTGGTTTTCACATATGTGTGTGTTATGTGATTTTGGACATGTTTCTTGTATATGAAGAAAAAATGGACAAGTGATGAAAGTAGGCCTGTACAGGCTATCCATCAACTTGCATACTATGCTCTTGGCCCCTCAAGTTGGTGGATTTGATTTACTGCACAAGATATGGCTCAATGCTCAAGGATGTTGTTTTGACATAAAGCAAAATTTAAGCAAAAATGGCAATGTTGCTTTTTCCATTTAAGGATTAATCTTGTGTGCAATGCTCTAATGACCAAAACAAAACCTTAGACCAATGTATTTGCATTTAATTATTGAGTATGGAATGGTTTTGAGGCCTGTAATCTAGTGTAAAGCAAGCTGATTTGAATTTGCAACTTGTATCAATATGAACATGCCATGGATAAAAAGTGAGTTTTTGCCAACTTCAAGCCTTCGATTCTCCCTAACCACAAATGAGTTTGGATATTTCTTTGACATTTTGGAAAGCTTGCAACATGATTTACAATCCATATTTGAAATGAAATTTGAGATTCCAAGTGGAACTATGTGAAAAATGGTCATGAAGATAGGTCAAAATCCTGCCTAAACTAGGGCAAAATTTCACTAAGTTAAAAGTTTCATGGACCCTTGTTCCAAAACTCATAACTTGAGATCCAAGCTTCTTTTGAGAAAACTTTGTGGATAAAAGTTGTAGACTTTGTTGAGGAATACAACTTTCACGTTGGAAGTTTTGTTTGAATCCAATTGCATCATGGTGAAAATGTTGGGCAAAGTTAGGAAAACTTAAGAAAATTTCATAACTTAGAAAAATTCCAAGTTATGAAAATTTTCAACTTTAAACACTATTTTGCAAAATTTGGTTTCTTGATGAACAAGTTTCATGTTTTGACACATCTTGATGAAAAATGACCCTTGGCACTTGATTTTGACCAAAAAGTCAAAGTTTGACTTTTCAGTGTACAGTCAAATTTGATCAGTTGACTGAAAAATTCATTTGTCAATCTAATGCAATTGAGATCTTTTGAGCTTTGTGAATATGTCAAGACGATTCCATTGAGTCCTTGAATCCATGCTTGAGCCCAATTTTCCATTGGCTAGGTCAAAAGTCAAAAATTGCCCTTGTACAGTCAAAACCCTAAAAATGACCATTTTGCCCTTTTGATGATCTGATCAAATTTCTTGAGGAGTTATGGTCAAAACTTGATCAAATGGTTCATATGAGACTATAATGTTGATGTGGATCAAAAATTGTGAGGTTTGACTGTAAATTGGCCACAGTTGACTTTTTCCCCAATATAGCTGATTTCTAGGTCAACTGTCCAATTGACTGAGCAAAAATTTGATTCAAAGCTTGAAACTTGGTAGAGGCAATCTTGTAGGTCCAACATTAAGTATTAAAGTAACTTTGAGCATTGGAAGTCCAAAAATCCCTGTGCAAACTCAAACCCTAATTTAGGTCATCAGTGCAAGGAGATGTCTTGAGCAAAGCAAAACCCTAATCCTGTCTGGAGTTCAAGGAACCTTGTGAGGGGAAATCTTGATAAAATGAGAGGGAAAATTTTGGGGTACAACATCTGCCCCTGTTCAATCTTCTTGAACCTGAAGAGTTAGGTTGGCAAGTTCGCCTTTCATGACTCGAAGGTAAAAGAGGATTGGACACTAGAGTGCCCGTAAATTTGCACTCGTCAAAATGTATCTGAGGGAATGGGCTTAAAGATGCTATTCGGAGATGGTAGAATCTTGCTGGAGATGGCTTAAATATGCCATCCAAGACTTGTTTGTTGATAATTAGGAGAATGAATGTCAAAATGGTATCCGTATCTGGAACGTATCTGAGTTGTATCTGGAGATTGGATTTGTATGAGCAAAAGAATGGCGTCCGTGTCTGGAGCATATCTAAGCTGTAACTGTATCTGATTATTGAATGAATTATCAGAATGACTGCCGTGTCTGGAGTGTATCTGTATTGTATCCGAAATCTAAAATCTGGATAAGCGACAGAAAGACATCTGTGTCTGAAGTATCTCTGAGCTGGGGAATAGGTTTGAATGAGTGATAGAATGGCAACCGTGTCTGGAGGGTATCTGGACTGTATCTGAAGTTGAGATCTGTATGAGTAGAAGAATGACTTCCATGTCTTGGAGTGTATCCGTACTGTGACTGGGATCCGGATAGGTGACAGAATGACTTCCGTGCCTGGAATGCATCTGAACCTGAGGTTGACAGTTGAATCTGAATGAGAAATAGAATGGCTTCCGTGTTTGGAGCGTATCTAGTCTGTATCTGATTGCTGAAGTATGAATGAGTAGTAGAATGACCGCTGTTTCCGGGGTGTATCCATATTGTATCTGAAATATGAGACCTGAATGAGTAGCAGAATGACTTCCATGTCTTGGAGTGTACCCATACTGTAATTGAGATCTTTGAATATTTGTTAGAGGTAGCTTTTAATCTTATCCTAAAAAAGGTAAAATGTTAGCTAAAACACACAAAGTTATGTTGCATGACATGTATGATGCGATAGAATGTATTCTATCAGTGATTATGATATATGAATGTAATGGATGCGCATGTAAGCTGAGTACTCATCATGCTGAGGAAAATAAATTCTTGATAGTTGGAGATAATGAAATCTTTGACTGCTGCCGGGGAAAATAAACCCTTGACTGTTGCTGGAGATTCAAAACCTTTGATTGTTGAGACTGAGGAATCCTTTGGACTATTGTTGGGGATTGAAAATCCTTGGTGACTTGTGGGGATTAACAAGAGCTTTGACAACTTCTGCGGGGAATTGATAATCCTTCATGACTTTTCTGGCGGATAAGGAAAACTCTGACAATCTCTACTGGGGAATTAAAACCTGGGAGGATTCAACTGGAGAAATGAGAACAAAAATCTTTGTTCTGTTGGGAAATAACTCTGTGGGGAGAATGTTTATCCTGTTGGAGAGTTTTCAAAAGTTTGGGTTGTATGCCAATCTATTGAGGAAGCAAGAATGAGAATCTTCATTCAGGCGTTTGGGTCAGGAGGTTGGGTGTATGCCAATCTTCCTGGGTTTTAAGAACGAGAATCTTCATTATGTTAAGGGTGTCAGGAGCTTGGGAGTATTCCAATCTTCTGGGGTTTTAAGAATGAGAATCTTCATTCTGTTAAGGGTATCAGGAGCTTGGGAGTATGCCAATCTTTTGGGGTTTTATCCTTGGTTGGGGATAAAAGTTAACTGTTATCTGGTTGATTTCTAGGTTTTAAGATAACTTGCTGGGGGATCTGGAGAAACCAGATGATTTCCACTGTGGTTTAAAGGTTGAAGTTTTGGACTACGTTGGGGAAGAAAGTTTCATCTTCACTGGGGATTTATAGTTCAAAGTCTTATGGCTCCGCTGGGGATTGGGAGTTTAGAAACTTAGCTCTGATGGGAATTTTGAAACTTAACTCCGTTGGGGATGTGTATTTCAAGGTTTTAGCTCTGTTGAGAATCTGGATGACATACTGCAGGGGATTTCCTCCGGAATAGCATAAAGACGTCTTCCTATACTTTCAACTTATCAGTAATTATCCTTTCTCATTCTGTTTTATTTGTAAGCAGTGATTATATTCAAATGCATATGCTCATTTAATAAATCATTGGACGTTTTCAAATAAAACACAAGTGTAAAAAAGAAAGAAAAAATATAAAAAAATTATGCACTTTGAAATATCTTTGTATTAACTTTGTGTAAGTATTTTGTACAAAGGAGACAGACATCCTAGTAAGAGAATGTTGTCATAAAAATGAGAAAAATTTATACAAAGAAAGATGGCTATGTGTCACAATTCCATGGGGTTCCCATTCTGATATAGCCTTCACAACTCTGAGTATCTTGTCCATTCGTTGCTTCGTCTGCAGATGATTGGATTGATCAGAAGCTTGGAGCTTTCCTATGAAGAGATTGTTCTTAAAGTGATTCGACGAGACATAGTCATACGCTTTAATTCCCTAACTTTTGCCTGGATCGCCCTTTCGGGTTTTCAATCCACCGGGAAACCCTTTTTTGCCCAAGTCGCCCTTTCGGGTTTTCAACTTGCCGGGTATACAATTTTTTTTTATTTATCCCTAATTTTTGCCTGAACCGCCCTTTCGGGTTTTCGATTCACCGGGATGCCCATTTTTCCCCAAGTCGCCCTTTCGGGTTTTCAACTTGTCGGGTCGTTTTATGTGTAGTATCTTTTGACTATGTCTGCATTCGCAGGGTGCGGCAGATCATCACTGTCCATGGTGGTTAGGATCATAGCCCCGCCAAAAAATATGTTTTTGATCACAAATGGTCCTTCGTAAGTAGGAGTCCATTTGCCCCTGGGATCACTTTGCGGCAAGATGATTCGCTTGATTGCAAGGTCCCCGACTTGATATACTTATCTCTTGACTTTCTTGTTGAAGGCCTTTATCATACGTTTTTGATACGTCTGACCATGGAAAACAACAGTAAGTCGCTTTTCGTCAATCAAGTTAAGTTGATCAAGCCGGGTCTGAATCCAATCGTCTTCACTCAAACCGGCATCTTTCATGATTCTCAAGGAGGAAATCTGAACCTCGATAGGTAAAACAACCTCCATGCCGTATACCAAAGAAAATGGTGTTGCCCCAGTTGAAGTGCGTGTCATGGTACGGTACCCGCGCAGAACAAACGGTAACATCTCATGCCAGTCCTTGTAGGTGACTGTCATCTTTTGAATGATCTTCTTGATATTTTTGTTCGCGGCTTCGACAACACCGTTCATCTTAGGCCGATAGGGAGATGAATTGTGATGTTGAATCTTGAACTGCTCACACAGAGCAGTGATCATAGTATTGTTCAAATTTGTACCGTTGTCAGTGATGATCCTGTCGGGGATACTGTACCGGCATATGAGGTTCTGCTTGATGAAGCGGGCAACCACATTCTTTGTAACGGAGGCGAAGGAAGCTGCTTCGACCCACTTGGTAAAGTAATCAATGGCCACCAGGATGAAACAGTGTCCATTAGATGTTGTAGGCTTGATCTCTCCAATCATGTCGATTCCCCACATCGCGAACGGCCAAGGAGCTGTTAATACATTGAGAGAAACTGGGGGAATATGTACCTTGTCAACATAGATTTGGCATTTGTGACAAGTACGGGAGTGTTGATGACAATCAGCTTCCATGGTAGACCAGTAGTAGCCTGCCCGTAGAATCTTCTTAGCCATCATATGACCGCTCGAGTGGGTGCCAAAGGTGCCATTATGTAGTTCAGCCATGATCTGCTCAGCTTCAATCTTGTCCACACAACGGAGTAGGACACAATCATGATTGCGCTTGTATAGGATACCATTTCTCAGAAAGAACTTGGCCGCGAACCTCCTTAAGTACTTTTTGTCATTGACTGAAGCTCCTTCAGGGTATTCTTGTGCTTCGAGATACCTTTTGACGTCATGAAACCAAGGTCGGTCCACCACTTCTTCGGTATTAATCTTGTGACAATGTGCAGGTTCGTCCATTCGTTCAATGGTGATTTGAGGTGCCTCATTATCCCAGTTAAGTTTAAACATGGATGACATTGTAGCTAGCGCATTTGCTAGCTGATTCTCTTCTCGCGGGAAGTGCTCGAAGGTAATCTGCTTGAAATGTGGTAACAATGTCAGGACATGTTCTTTGTAAGGGGTGAGGTTAGGGTGTTTAGTATCCCACTCTCCTTTGATTTGACTGATAACCAAAGCTGAGTCCCCAAATACAACCAGAGATTTGATTCCCAAGTCAATAGCAGCCTTGAGACCAAAGATACAAGCTTCATACTCGGCCATGTTGTTGGTGCAGCTGAAGCAGAGTCTAGAAGTGAAAGGTGTATGGAAACCTTCTAGAGAGATAAGTACCGCGCCGATACCGTTGCCAAGTGCATTTGAAGCACCATTAAATTACAGGGTCCATCGGGATCCTTGTTCCGGTCCATCATACGGTCTGTTACATTTAATGTTGTGCAATGTCATAATATCCTCGTCAGGGAAGCCTAACCTCATAGATTGGTAATCTTCGACGGCTTGATGAGCTAGATGGTCAGCTAGTACACTCCCCTTTATAGCTTTTTGGGTTGTGTACTGAATATCATACTCAGTCAAGATCATCTGCCACCTAGCGATTCTTCAGGATAAAGCAGGCTTCTCGAAGATGTACTTGATCAGATCCATTTTGGAAATCAGCAAAGTGGCATGTGTCAACATATACTGCCTCAGCCGGCGAGCAGCCCATACCAAAGCGCATCAAGTTTTCTCGAGCAGTGAGTAGCGAGTCTCACAGTCGGTAAAATTTTTGCTAAGGTAATAAATGGCATGCTATTTTCGGCCAGACTCGTCATGTTGGCCCAGTACGCACCCCATTGAATTATCCAACACAGTCAGATACATGATTAACGACCTTCCTTCGACGGGTGGCATCAAGATAGGAGGTTCCAGCAAATACTCCTTGATTTTATCGAAAGTGACTTGATAATCATTGTTCCATTCAACCACCTGATCTTTCTTCAACAGCTTGAAGATTGGTTCGCAGGTAGATGTTAGGTGAGAGATGAACCTTGCGATGTAGTTTAGGTGTCCCAAGAAACCTCTGACCTCCTTCTCAGTGCGAGGGGAAGGCATTTCTTGTATAGCTTTAACTTTGGCAGGATCACCCTCGATGCCTTTGTTACTGACGATGAATCCCAAAAGTTTACCAGACCTGACTCCGAAAGTGCACTTGCTAGGGTTCAGTCTGAGCTTGTATTCCTTTAACCTGACAAACAGCTTTTACAGATGGTCAAGGTGTTCTTCTTCTGTCTGTGAACGGGCTATCATGTCGTCTACGTAGACTTCAATCTCATGATGTATCATGTGATGAAAAAAATCTACCATGGCTCACTGATAGGTTTCCCTGGCATTCTTCAGTCTGAATGGCATCACTTTATAGCAGAAGGTACCCCACTGCGTAACAAAAGTAGTCTTCTCCATGTCTTCGGGGGCCATTTTGATCTGGTTGTACCCTGAAAATCCGTCCATGAAAGGGAATACCTTGTGTTGAGCTGTGTTGTCAACCAAGATGTAAATATGTGGTAGTGGAAAATCATCTTTAGGGCTAGCCCTATTTATGTCTCTGTAGTCCACACACATTCTGACTTTGCCGTCCTTCTTAGGAATGAGCACAATGTTAGCAACCCATTATGGATAGGAAGTAACAGCCAGAAAGCCAGCATTGAACTGTTTCATCACTTCAGCTTTAATCTTTTCGGACATGTCGGGTCTCATTCGGAATACTTTCTGTTTGATTTGTGGACAATCTTCTCTTGTAGGGAGACGGTGAACCACAATATCTGTATCCAGTCCTGGCATATCTTTATAGGACCAGACAAAGATCTCAACATATTCATTCAACAGTTGAACTAAGTGCTCTTTGACATTTGGCTCCAGGTTGGCACCTACTTTAACCTCTTTTCTGTCTTCGGCGGTACCCAAATTGATAGTCTCCAACAACTCTTCATGGGGCAGAATAGCCCTTTCTTCTTGTTGCAAAAGTCTAGCCAACTCTCCAGGCACTTCACAGTCTTCATCACCTTCGTATTCGGCATGGTTGACCAGATCTTTAGAGTCACTGAAGGCCATAGCAGAATTGTTACTCATGGAATCCGGAATGGATGGGTACCTGCATTTTGTGAGTGTGGGTGTGTGTAAGGGATAGCCACCTTTAAACAAAATAAGATGTAAAAAAGAAAGAAAATGAACACAAAAGTTTATAGATGAAAACGTCCATGATTCATTAAAAATGGCATATGAAAATGAAGAATCAAAACCCTTACAAATGGACCTATATGCCCCGGGTAAGGCATAAGGAAAAAAGTGTACGAATTATTTTAAAAGTTATTACAGACTAAACAGAAAATGTTCAAAAGATAAATTACTGATTGATGAAAGTAATGGGAACGAAGTCTTTCGCCTCCCAGTTGTTCAGTCCTCCTTTAATGGTTGGAAAGATCCAGTCTTCAAAATTTCTTCCTTCTTCACCGTCTTCTAAAGCATGAACTCCATGATGAGTGATTTTCAGTGGCGGTCCTCCAGCCCGGGAGCGACGCACAGCTTTCTGGCTAGCAGCAGTGAAACCCAATCCGTACTTATCTGTCTTGTAAGGAAAAACTGGATGTTGACCCCATATTGTACTTCCTCCTTCCTTCATTATAGCCTCCGCATATTTAAAGGATGACATCCGGGACACAGGCTTAGTAATGATGGGCACATCAGTCATTGTCTTGGCTACCGCAACTTCAGGAGAAACCTCTTCAAAGTGTTGGAAAGGTGTTTCTATGAATTCACCATCTAACTCCACGTAGAGGAAAGAGTTAAGGTGGCTTATCATATACTCCTCCTCACCATGAACTGTGATGATCTTACCATGGACAGGGTATTTGAGCATTTGGTGTAGAGAAGAAGTGACTGCCCTAGCGTTGTGGATCCATGGCCTTCCCAACAAGCATGAATATGAAGGACGGATGTCTATCACATAAAAAGTAGAGTTGAAAATTTCCGTTACCACCTTAATTGGGATGTCCACTTCTCTGTGAACCATCCGCTTAGAACCGTCGAAGGCTCTAACAATGATATTACTGGGCTTTAGGGTCAAACCTTCACAATCCAATATGTCCAATGCTTTCTTTGGTAGAACATTTAAAGATGAACCGGTATCAACCAGAACATGAGCAAGTGTGGTCCCTCTGCACTCTACCGAGATATACAGTGCATCATTATGCTTTCTTCCCTTAGACGTCAAATCGGCATCAGAGAAGCCAAGACCATTGTCGGCTGTAAGGCTGGCTACACACTCTTGAAACTGATCCGCAGAAGTTTCTTGAGGCACGTGCGCCGTCTTCAGGAATTTGATCAAGGTTTTGGCATGAGCCTCGGAGCAGAGCAATAGAGCTAGCATAGAGATTTTTGAAGGGGTTTTCCCCAACTGCTCTACGACATCGTAGTCACTTTTCTTAATTATCTTTAAAATCTCCTCCATTTCCTTTTGGGTGGTCTCGGGGATAACCAAAGTCTGAGCCCTTGTCCTGACGGGCGCTTCTTGGATCCTCTTACCTTTATCAGCAGTAACAGCAGAGGGTACAACTTCAGGAGTAACAATTTCTTCAATCACTGAACTTCGCACATATATCTTGATAGGAACCAGGAGCACTTGAGGGTCCGAAGACTGCCCGTGGAGGAGCAATCTCCGAAGAGAAGATTCTTCCTCTACGAGTGATCTTACTTGTCCCCACAATATTCCCCACATCAGGAGTCTCTTCATCGGAATTTTCTTCAACTGATTCGATATGTTTGACACCGTAATAGAAGATCTCTCCTCCATAATTCCACGATATTGTCTTATTAGACTTATATGGGATATGCCCCGACATGGTAATCTTCAGTGGTACAAACTTTGGATCGGGTGTAATCTTAACAGGCCTTTTACAGGTCTTGGAAAGATTGTCGGAAATGGTTATTATAGCAACATCATTGATTGGAGTAACAGGAGTAACATGAGTAATGGGAGTAACAGGAGTTTTCTGAAAGAGGATCTCTTGAGTATCCATCAAGCGTTGGATGCCTGACTTCAACAATGGACAGTCGGATTGCAAGGTCGAACAAAGGTAACAATCTTTTTCACAGCCTGGGAAAATCCCGGCTTTCAACAGATTCATCTTGATCATTGGCAACAGAGTCATTAAGTCATCAACAGCGGTAACATGAAGATCTTCTACAATAGCATGGACATTATGACCATGTTTTGGCATAGGAGCGGATATCACATTAGGTTTTTCGTAGGCATCAAACTCCACCTCCTTGGCATCTATCAAATCTTGGATATTATTTTTAAGGGCCCAACAGTTGTTGGTGTCGTGCCCCACACTGTCCGAATGATATGCACATTTTTCATTTGAATGATAATAGAGAGAAGAGGTATTTAGGTCTTTCGGCGCTTCTTTCAAGTTGGTAAGGTTTAACTTTAACAGATGAGGGAGGACCTGAGCTGGTGTCATATTGATCCGGGTGAATTGTCGTTGTGGCCTTTCTACCCTTTGCTGGTTAGCTCTAGGTTGACTGCTTCGAGGTTGATCGGCTGAGGAGTTCTGGATCATCACAACCCCCACCGCTGGTCGGCGCTCCATTATCCCTTGATTTCTATGGGTGTAAACAGCAGAAACTTCCTTCTTGGCTGGGAAGGTCTTCTTGATAGAAGTGGAAGCGGAGGCATCCTTCTGAATTTTACCACTCTTAATGCCAGCTTCGACCCTTTCACCGATCAGAATTAATTCGGTGAACCCTGTAGATGAGCTCCCGATCAAGTGATTGAAGAATGGACCTGACAGGGTCCCCAAAAACATGTCAACCAGCTCTCTATCTGACAATGGTGGCTGCACCCTTCCAGCCAAATCCCGCCACTTCTGGGCATACTCCTTAAATCCCTAATTAAAGGCCATACCCATACTCTATAGTTGAGTACGAGTATGCGCTAAATCTGCATTATATTGGTATTATCGATAGAAAGCAGCAGCCAAATCCTCCCATTTATGAACATCAGATCTCTCAAGTTGATAGAACCAGTCCAATTGCGTACCCGACAAACTATCTTGAAAAAAATGGACCCATAGATCCTTATCAGAAGAGTGAGGTTGGATCTTTCTGACGTAGGACCGCAAATGCATCTTCGGACAGGACAAACCGTCGTATTTAGCAAATGTATGCACTTTAAACTTGGGAGGAATGATGATCCCAACAACCAACCCTAGTTCTTCGAAATCCAGCCCAGGTACCCTTTGTACCTCCATGGCTGCCAATCGATCCTCAAGATTCTTATACTTATCGTTCACCGGAGGGTACTGCTGTTCGGAGTAATCTTCATCCTCTTCCTCTTCTTCTTCTTCAGCTTCAGACTCGGAGGGCATTGCAACTCCCTTTCCTTTACCAACCCCTTCTTCAGACGTCGAGTGGAAATCCAGAACTCTCCTAGCATGATTCTCAAATCTTCTTCCCATAGTGGCCACACCAATTCTTTTATTTTTCTTCTTTTCCTTTTCCTTCTCTTTCTCTAACAGTGCTTTAAGATCCTCTTGACCCTTTGCCAAGGTCATTAGGAGTTGTTGGAATTGCGAATTATGTGCTTGCAGATCTTTGACTGTCTGCTCTATATCCATCTTGCTGAAATAAACAACAGAAAGATAAGGAAACCTGGTGTGAAGACCTGTTTATGCATATGATGAATGATATGTTATTCATGTAATGCATTCAAGGATTCAGAAATTCAAATTTGTTGCAAACAAAAAGAACACACGTCATATTAATAAGAAGAAATTTGTTAGTACCTAAATGCCCCATGGGAAAAATATTACAAAATTCTTAATGTAAAAAGACATTGCGCATCCTCTTTGGTGCGACGTAAGTGTTGAGATTCTGCTCTTCATGGAGTTGACGAGTAAGTTCCAAAACCTTCTTCTCACTGGCATAGAAGCTAGCTTCAAAAGTGTTCCGTTCTTCCTTGAGCTGTATCCAACTCTTTTGCAAATCTTCCAATGATGTTGGCATGTTTGGATGTTGGAGGGTGTATGGAACCTATCCTTCCATAACAGGCTCTTTGATCACGGGGAGAATGTGAGGGTAAGGCATCATAATACTCTGGGCGCAGGTTCGTACCCACTTGAGATAAGGCTCAAGGGGGATGGAATTCTTGTGCCCCAGTGTCTTACTATCCACTTTGTTGGGCATCCTCCAAGCTCGGATAAACCTTTGTTGAAGTCCTTGAGAATCGTTGTCAAAGTCAAAAACCAAGTCAGGAATCAGCATATCATGAGGGCCATCCCTTCGGGCATACCCAAATTGCCTCAGAGATAAACAGGGGTTGTAGGTAATGCCTCCCCTAATGCCAAGTAGTGGGACATTAGGGAATTCTCCGTAACGATCAATGATGATGACATTTTCTCTGGACCGAGAACACCAATGAACATCAGAATATGTAAGAGTCATCAACCGTTGTGACCACCTCAAGCCTTCTTCATTCTTCAAGACTGACTGGGGAAGGTGAGAAATAAACCAACTTGCTAGAAGAGGAGTATAGCACATGAGAACACCTCTTTTCCTCATTGTTCGTGTGTAAAGTGAGTGTAGGATGTCCCCAAGCAATGTAGGCACAGGATTCCGAGATATGAAAATCTTGACAGCATTCACATCTATAAGCTGATCAGGGTTTGGGAACAAGACCAACCCATAGATGGGAAGTGCTACAATCTCCTCAAAAGCTTGCAGATCTAGAGAATTCCAGCATTCTTGTTCCTTCTCAAACAGAAACTTTGCCAAGAAACCCTTGACACCACTTCTGGTTTCCCAATGACCTTTGATATCAGATGGTTGCAAGTGTAACGCTTGAGCAACATCTTCAGGTTATAGCTCTCTTTCCGTACCGTTGTAGGGTAGTTGATGGAGAATAGGAATCCTCAGAAGTTGAGAAAATTCCTCTAAAGTAGGTACTAGTTGGTAATCAGGAAATGTAAAGCAATGGTGTAGGGGGTCAAAGAACTGGAAGAGAACTTTCACCATGTCTTCTTCAATGTTGGAGTTGACCAAGTTGAGGAGTCTACCATGTCTTTCACTGAAGAGAGAATTCTCTGGAATCTTGGAAGTAAGCTCCTTGAGTTTAGGAGGGATTCTCACAAGGTTGACCTGAATTGTTTTTCTGCGGAGTGATTCCATAACCTACAAAACAAGAACAAAGATGAAGATCCAAACCCTTGAAATGGTTAGTGGATGCATATGATGCTTTATGATGTTCATGATGTATGTACAAGTATATGTACAAGCAAGTCACACAAGTTCCTAGTTTCAGGCTTGCACGGGGTTTCATAGATAAGTACCCTCTTGAAGTTAGTTGGCTCAACCTGTCCTATAAATAGTAACCGGGTTCTAAGGAGCTCAATATCATTGGATTATTTTCTGTGTTCATTGTTTCAGTTTATCCACTTAACTGGAGACCGAAATATTCCAAGAAAAATAACCCTCAATGAGTGTAGTATCGAGTATCTACCAACTTCGGATTGCACCAAAGCCGGTCATCTCACTACCCCTAAAAAGGCTAAGATGGTCAAGTAAAGGTTCTAAGAGTTCATTAGTGCTTCATGACATCACTCAGCGGCCCCGTATTCTCTTTGATTGACTCAAAGGCTACCGGTACCCACAAATATGTCGCACTAATATAGCTATTGCTTCAACCATGTCGATACAAACCCTAATCTCTAATCATGGTATAATTGAAAGCGTAAATGCGTAAAATAAATCTACCACTATTACAACATGATTATGGGGATGGGGATACAATTTTTGAATGGGGATTATTTGACAAGAAATTAAAACCCTAATTTTACTATTACATCCAAATTGAATCAATGGCATAAATAATAAATGAATAATATTTAAATAAACAAATTAAATAAATATACAAAATAATATGCAAAAATGTTTATGTTTATTTTTTATGTATGTAAAAAATATTTAATGCAAAAAGATAGAAATAAATAAAAAAAAAGATTATTTTTTTTATTAAGGGTAAAACCCTAATTTTCTTTTAAGAATGTAAATATATTAAATATACTATTTATATATAATAAAATAAAATAATGTATATACAAAAAATAAAATATATTTAGAAAAAATTATTTTTAAGTATAAATAATAATAAAAATAAAAGTATAATATTTTTATGTTTTTATTCTCAAGTATTTATAAAAGTATGTATATCTATATTAATTATATTAATTATGTACAATAAAAATAAAATATATACAAGACAAAAATATATTTGGAACAAAGTATTATTTAAGTATAAATAATTATAAAAAAAATAAAAGTATAATTTTTAATGTTTTATTTTTAAGTTCTCATTAAAATAAAATAAAGATATATGTTCATTAAATTACTTTTATGTTTAGAAAAATTAAAATAAAATACAAAAATAAATGTGAGAATTTATAGAAAAATATTTTAGTATTTTTTATGTTTGGAAATAATAAAATAAAATCAGAAATGAAAATAAAATAACAAAACATAAAAATATGAAGAAATGGGCCAGGGGGTGTATTCAGCAAAAGAGGGGTGCAAATAGTGAAAGAACCAAAGCCCAGCCCAAGCCAGACTTCTTCTTCAACCTCTCTTCAAAATTTCGCACGCCATGTACCTAACATGAACAACCTCCATACGAGCTCTAATGCAAAAACACATAACATCAAAGTTGTAGGGTTTTCCAAGACGAATTCAACCATATAAAAAACTTTCCTAACTCTCAAAGACCAGAGAGAATTTGTCTGGCCCTAAATCTTAACCTATTTTTTTCAAGATGTTCAAGGACCAAATTCTCTTAGCATGCTTAACTAAAATGAAAACTGAGCATATGTACAGCTTCATGGCTATGAATACTACATTTCTTATTCACAAACCTAAGCCTAATTGTTCCTAAATAGAGAGATAGGAAGTTGACAAAAACCTGTTTCAGTTGACTTCGTGTCTGACAATGTGAAGCTTTTCAATGAGGCCTGAGATGTTTGGGAGCTTGCTTGAACTTCCCCTGACCTTCTCCAATGCCTAGCTTGCCTTGAATGTGCTTGAACAAGCCTATAGAACTCAACCTACACAAGCTGAAATCAAAAATGGAAAACCTTGTAAATGGAGTTACAGTTAGTGTTTAAGGGTTGGGATAGCTTGGATAGGTTGTATGGAAGGTATTTGAACAGGTTTGGGACAAAACGCACGAGCAACTTGTGAGATAGAACTCAAGATGCAGATGCTGCCCTGTTTTGCCAATGGAAGGTGATTTTTTGCTATGGGAGGTTTAAGGGCTCAAAGGGTCGTGTTTCTGGTTCAAGTGGATGTGAGAAACTTGTCTCAAGTGCTTGCCAAAGTTGGTTTTCACAGATGTGTGTGTTATGTGATTTTGGACATGTTTCTTGTATATGAAGCAAAAATGGACAAGTGATGCAAAGCATGCCTGTACAGGATATCTATCAGCTTGTATACTATGCTCTTGGCCCCTCAAGTTGGTGGATTTGATTTACTGCACAAGATATGGCTCAATGCTCAAGGATGCTGTTTTGACATAAAGCAAAATTTAAGCAAAAATGGCAATGTTGCTTTTTCTATTTAAGGATTAATCTTGTGTGCAATGCTCTAATGACCAAAACAAAACCTTAGACCAATGGATTTGCATTTAATTATTGAGTATGGAATGGTTTTGAGGCCTGTAATCTAGTGTAAAGCAAGATGATTTGAATTTGCAACTTGTATCAATATGAACATGCCATGGATAAAAAGTGAGTTTTTGCCAACTTCAAGCCTTTGATTCTCCCTAACCACAAATGAGTTTGGAGAGTTATTAGACATTTTGGAAAGCTTGCAACATGATCTACAATCCATCTTTGAAATGAAATTTGAGATTCCAAGTGGAACTATGTGAAAAATGGTCATGAAGATGGGTCAAAATCCTGCCTAAACTAGGGCAAAATTTCACTAAGTTAAAAGTTTCATGGACCCTTGTTCCAAAAATCATAACTTGAGATCCAAGCTTCTTTTGAGAAAACTTTGTGAATCAAAGTTGTAGACTTTGTGGAGGACTACAACTTTCATGTTGGAAGTTTTGTTTGAATCCAATTGCATCATGGTGAAAATGTTGGGCAAAGTTAGGAAAAATTAAGAAAATTTCATAACTTAGAAAAATTCTAAGTTATGAAATTTTTCAACTTTAAACCCTAATTTGCAAAATTGGGTTTCTTGATGAACAAGTTTCATGTTTTGACACATCTTGATGAAAAATGACCCTTGTCACTTGATTTTGACCAAAAAGTCAAGGTTTGACTTTTCAGTGTACAGTCAAATTTGATCCGTTGACTGAAAAATTCATTTGTCAATCCAATGCAATTGAGATCTTTTGAGCTTTGTGAATATGTAAAGATGATTCCATTGAGTCCTTGAATCCATGCTTGAGCCCAATTTTCCATTGGCTAGGTCAAAAGTCAAAAATTGCCCTTGTACAGTCAAAACCCTAAAAATGACCATTTTTCCCTTTTGATGATCTGATCAAATTTCTTGAGGAGTTGTGGTCCAAACTTGATCAAATGCTTCATATGAGTCTATAATGTTGATGTGGATCAAAAATTGTGAGGTTTTACTGTAAATTGGCCACAGTTGACTTTTTTCCCCAATACAGCTGATTTCTAGGTCAACTGTCCAATTGACTGGGCAAAAATTTAATTCAAAGCTTGAAACTTGGTAGAGGCAATCTTGTAGGTCCAACATGAAGTATGAAATTCACTTTGAGCATTGGAAGTCCAAAAATCCCTGTGCAAACTCAAACCCTAATTTAGGTCATCAATGCAAGGAGATGTCTTGAGCAAAGCAAAACCCTAATCCTGTCTGGAGTTCAAGGAACCTTGTGAGGGGAAATCTTGATAAAATGAGAGGGCAAATTTTGGGGTACAACAGCCATCATGATTCCTTTTGTACAACACACCACTACTGAGAAAGAACTTGGCTGAAAATCTTCTCAAGAACTTCTTATCTGTGACGGATGCCCCTTCAGGGTACTTTTGCCTCTCCAGATATCGCTTAACGTCATAAAACCAAGGATTACCATCTGGCCCCAAGCTGGCCTCAAAACAAAAAGCTGGCTCACTCAAACTCCTGATAGTAATGGAAGGTGCCTCATTAGCCTACTTAACCTTGAAATGGAGGACAAAGTTTCTAATGCATCAGCTAGATTGTTTTCTTCTCTGGGAATGTGTTCAAACGTGATCTCTTCGAAGTACGAAATCAGCTTCATAACATGCTCACGATATGGAATTAGGTTCTGATGGCCGGTCTCCCAATATCCATTGATATGGCTGATAACAAGATTGGAATCCCCGTACACTTTCAAGAATTTGATGCGCAGGTCGATCGCTGCTTCAATGCCATAAATGCAAGCCTCATATTCGGCCGTGTTGTTAGTGCAATCGAAACAAATATGACCCGTGAAAGGAATGTGGTATCCCTCAGGGGAAGTGATAATAGCCCCGACGCTGTTGCCCATGGCATTAGAGGCACCATCAAAAACAAGCGTCCAACATGATCCTGGCTCGGGTCCTTCGTCTAGGTCTGGTATGTTACAATCCCGAATATACACAATTTCCTCGTCTGGAAAATGAAACTTCATTGGTTCGTAATCATTCATGGGCTGATGAGCAAGATGGTCAGCCAGTACACTACCCTTAATTGCTTTTTTAGTAGTGTATTGGATATCATATTCAGTGAGTATCATCTGCCAACGGGCTACTCTGCCTGTAAGAGATGGCTTCTCAAAAATGTACTTGATAGGATCCATTTTGGATATCAAGTAGGTGGTGTGAGTTAACATGTATTGCCTCAAACGTTTAGCAGCCTAGGAGAGTGCACAACAAGTCTTTTCCAGCAATGAGTACCTTGACTCGCATTCCATAAACTTCTTACTCAAGTAGTAAATGGCCTGCTCTTTCTTCCCTGTCTCGTCGTGCTGACCGAGGACACAACCCATTGAGGTTTCCAACACGGTTAGATACATGATTAGTGGCCTTCCTTCCACTGGCGGCATGAGTATTGGAGGTTCTTGCAAATACTCTTTTATCTTGTCAAAGGCCTTCTGACAATCCTCATTCCATTTCACTGTCTGACTTTTCTTCAACAACTTGAACATAGGTTCACAGGTGGCTGTGAGATGAGAAATAAATCTGGAAATATAGTTTAACCTTCCCAAGAAACCACGTACTTCCTTCTTTGTCTTAGGTTCAGGCATTTACTGTATCGCTTTGACTTTGGCCGAGTCTACCTCGATACCTTTCTCACTTACAATAAAGCCCAAAAGCTTGCCGGATCTCACCCCGAAGGTGCACTTATTCGGATTCAACCTTAGCAAGAACTGCCTCAGTCTTTCGAACAATTTCTCCAGATGAACAAGATGTTCCTCTTCCGTATCGAACTTAGCAATCATATCGTCTACATATACCTCAATCTCTTTGTGAATCAAATCATGAAAGAGAGTGACCATGGCGCGCTGATATGTTGCCCCAGCATTTTTCAAACCAAACGACATCACTTTATAACAGAAGGTTCCCCAAGGCGTGATGAGTGTTGTCTTCTCCATATCCTCCGGAGCCATCTTAATTTGGTTATAACCCGAAAAACCATCCATGAATGAGAACACTTTGGAATGAGAAGTACTATCAACCAACACATCAATATGCGGAAGAGTGAAATCGTCTTTAGGGTTGGCCCTGTTCAAATCCCTATAATCCACGCACATCCTGACTTTACCATCTTTCTTGGGAACAGGCACAATATTTGCGATCCATGGCGAATAATTGATAACTTTTAAGAAATTTGCATCCAACTGCTTTTGGACCTCCTCCTTGATCTTCTTGGACATCTCAGGATTAGTTCTTCAGAGCTTCTGCTTGACAGGAAAACAACCTTCTTTGAGTGGTAGTCAATGCACCACTATGTCTGTATCCAAACCAGGCATATCCTTATAAGACCAGGCGAAGATATCAGAATACTTACGGAGTAGCTCAATCAGTCTAGATTTTACACTGTCTTTGAGATCGGCCCCTATCTTAACTTCTCTTCTTACCTCTTCTGTACCAATATTCACCACCTCAATTGAATCCTGGTTCGGTTGGATAACCTTCTCCTCTTGTTTCAACAGTCTTGCTAATTCCTAAAGAAGATCACAATCCTCATAAGCTTCTTCTTCGGCTTGATAAATAGGAGTATCAAAGTCATAATGAGCCACAACAAAGTCGTTATCAATAGAATCGGGGGTGGAAGTGCATCTGCATGAATGACATTTTTGCGTTTTTAGTGACTGTGTGTGGAAAGAGAAACATTGCCATTTAAAAAGAAAAAAAGAAAAAAGAAACAAGATTTTGAATGCAAAAACACCCTTTATTTCATGATAAACGTGTAAAATAAACATGGTGTCCCTACAAAATGATTCACTACGCCTTGGGAAAAGCGTAGGAATTATGATATGATAAAAAAAGAAACAAGAAAATTACTCCTCAGCGCTTGAAACTTGGATAACATCCACAGAAGTCCAATTGTTGAGTGTCTGGCCTAGAACGCTCAGACGAATCCAATCTTCAACATTGTAGCCATCAGCCCTATCATCGCCAACTGCATTGGCATGTCCTTCTTGAGTAGGACGAGAAAACTTCATAGGAGTAGATAAACTGGGTGCTCTGGGAGCTGCACTTTGCTGACCTGGGCTAAAACCAAGACCAAATTTATCAAACTTCGGAGTAACATCCAGCACCTGACCCCAACCCTCAGGGTTACCACCTTCCACTACAGCTTTCGCATCTTTGAGGGAAGACATAACAGTTTCCGATTTCTTTTTCTGCTCTGGAGGAGGAATATTGACAGCATGAACTGTCTCGAATGCCTGAAATAGAGTTTCATGAATTTCGCCTTCAACTTCAACATAGCGGAATGATGTCAAATGACTCACGATGTACTCTTGTTCGCCGCATACAGTTATCACCTTTCCCTCTGCAGGATACTTGAGCTTCTGATGAAGAGTAGAAGTGACTGCTCTTGCTCTATGAATCCACAGCCTCCCCAACAAGCAACAATATGATGGCTATATATCCATCACGAAAAACGTGGCCATGAAGGTACGAGGACCAACCTTAATAGGTAGCTCCACTTCCCCAAACACTGATCTTCGATACCCATCAAACGCCTTCACCATCAAGTCGCTTGGGCGCAACTCCAGCCCAGAATAGTCAATCTTCATAAATGCTGACTTGGGCAATACATTTAAAGACGATCCTATGTCTACCAAAACCCGAGATAAAGTAGTGCCTCTGCACTCCATCGAAATATGCAACGCTTTGTTATGGTCTGGTCCCTCTGGAGGAAAATCAAAATCGGTGAAGCCCAAGCCATTCCCGGCGGATATATTGGCACAAACATTTTCAAACTGATTGACTGTTATCTCATGTGGTACGAACGCATTCTTTAACAACTTCATCAAAGCATTTTTGTGAGGTTCTGAATAAATCAACAGGGATAAGATAGACATCTTGGACGGAGTGTGGCTCAAATGATCAATTATGCTATAATCACTCTTTCTGATAATTCGCGTCAACTCTTCAACCTCATCGGGAACTGAAGAGGCTTCTGGTATCGGAATTGGTTGAGTCACATTGGCTGGCATAACCCTTGGATTTCCAATCATTACCTGTTGTTTCCCTTTTCTCTTGCAGAAGCATCTTCCGCACCTTGCACATTGGAAGGACCAAATACTCTCCCGCTTCTAGTCATTCGACCCACACCAGAAAATTTATGGACTTCCTCTTCATCACCTTCAGCATGCTCTTTCTCAGACAAACGAGCATTAACCTCCTACTTTACCCCATGGTAATAAACATCGGCACCGTAATGCCACGGGATAGCCTTCTCACTAGTATATAGCATAAGACCAGGTACCGTAATCATCAGAGGGGGTGCCCTCGAAGGGGCAGGAATGCGTGTAGGAGTGTAAGGAGTAGATATCATAGCAACATCTTCTTCAATAATCTTGCGGTAGCTCGGTCTTCTATCAAATTGAAGGGAGCCCTCACTTATCAACAATTGGATACTTGCTTTCAAATAAACACAGCCCTTCGGTTGCTTTTTACACTTGACACACTAAGAAGTACAACCTGGGAAAATAGAATTGTCAAGCAAATACCTCTTAACACAACTCAACAGAGTAGTTACTTGTTCCACATCCATGATTAAATTCAACATTTCACCATTATCATCAATCATGTTAACAACACCCCCTCCATGTCTTGGCATTGGGTTTTGAGTAACATTCGGACCGGTCACTGGAGTAAACTCAATCTCCTTTGCATCCAACAAATCTTGTACTTTACATTTCAATGTAAAACAATTGTCAGTAGAATAACCAACTCCGCCTGAATGGAATTTGCATCTTGCATTAGCATCATAGTTAACAGGGAGTCTTGCAGGTGGCGGTGGCATATTTCTCAAACTGATCAACTTTAAATCAAGCAAATGGGGGAGCGCTTCAGTAAGAGTCACCGGTAAGGGGTCGAATTTTCTGGGTTGTCTCTGCTGCTGGTTATTATACTGACGGGGAGCATCTTGCTGCCTTCCTTGTTGAGGCACTGCATTTGGTCTCTGCTGTGGAGGAGCATTAACAGGAATAGAAACAGCATTGATTTGTTGATGCTGATGGTCCTCTCTTCATCCTCTATGGGAGTAAACCGGGCTTGCATCGGCTTCCCTTTTCTTAGGGTAATTGTTGAAGGGTTTCTTATTGCCCCCTGACGAGCTACTAGAACCTCCAACCTGAATCCTTCCCAGTTTCAAACCCACTTCAATTCTTTCACCAGCCGTGACTAAGTCTGCAAATCCTGCCGAAGTGCTTCCTATCATGTGCTCATAGAAAGGCCCTTGCAGGGTACTCATACACATATCAATGAGTTCTCTCTCCATGAGTGGAGGTTGAACTCCCGCAGCCAACTCACGCCACTTCTGAGCGTATTACTTGAAAGATTCTCTTGGTCCTTGCAACATATTTTGTAATTGAGTGTGATTAGGTGCCATATCCACATTGTACTGATAATGCTTGAAAAAAGCTCGAGCAAGATCATTCCAGCAGCAAACATGAGTTTTTTCCAGCTTCATGTACCATTCCAAGGATGCCCCAGACAGACTATCCTGGAAAAAGTGAATCAAAATCCCTTTATCCTCAATATGTACCGACATCTTCCGGAAATAAGCAGTTGCATGAGTAATAGGACACGACGTCCCGTTGTACTTTTTAAAAGTAGGAGGCTTGAATTTCGGAGGGACCTTCACCCCATACACCAACCCGAGATCGTTAGCATCCATACCAAGGACTTCTTGCCCTTCCACGGCCTTCAGACGCTCTTCCAACAAATGGTACTTCATATCCTCAATCTGAACCCCCGGCTCTGAACGCTGCACAGAAAACCGATCTTCATCCTGGTCAAAGTCAAAATCCTGATCCTGATAATTGCTTACACCACCCTGATTAGCTCTCTTGTTCCCCACAAGAAGGGGTCCAGGAGATGGAGGAAACTGCCCTACATTGCGCACAAAAGGGTTTCCCGGTATCCCGTGAAAATTTGCAGCTGGCTGATCTTGTACGTACCCATTCCTACAGAGATATCCTGATAAAGCCCTTGATTTCCAACATCCCCTAGATGGCGACGTTGGTTGTTAATAATAGCAGCTAGCTCTTCCTGTCGGCGATTCACGTAGGTGATGACCTCCATGAACTGAGTCATCTGAGTAGCCATCTGAGCCCTCATTTCAGCGAGTTCAGCTTGTACCTGTTCCATCTGTCTTGGCAAGTTGGTTCTGGTGGAATATCGATGAGTAGTCGTCTTGGATTCTGAATAAGAAAAGCAGTTGAATAAGGAAACCGTCTTGAGATAACCTGTAAAGTTATGAAATGCATGATGTGCATGATATGTTTGTCATTTCCAAGTATCCAAGAGTCTTTTTATTCATCAGTCACGGTGTGCAGCCAAACAATCAAAAATATAAAGGATAAAAAGGTGAACACTTCAATTTTTTACAATCAAAGAAACGATGTCTAAGTGTCTTCGGGAAATTAAGAGTAAAATGAAAAACAACTAAATATATGTCTTAACAATAAAGCAAAACAAACTGAATAACAACAACAATCAATTGGCCCCTTCCAACAATTCTGGGGGTGACCAAATACACCAAAAGTAAATAACGGAACTAAATCATCGGAACTAAGTGTGCTTTAAGGTGTTGACAGTACTCTTCCAGTCTGGCTTTCTCCTTCAATAGTTGAGATGCAACTATTTTACTTTCTTGGAACTGATCTTCCGCGACACGCTTCTGGGTCATTTCCTTCTCAAGCTGAGCGTCTTTGTCCTTGAGCTGTTTTTCTAAGTTCTGAATCTTCTTCTTATAGCTATTTTCTGAGGCCTGAAGCTTCCGACACTCTCGCTGAATCTTACTCAATTCTTCTTCCATTTCAGCATAAGACCTCTTCCTAGAACCGGTTGCATCAGAAGTTTCCCTTTGAGCTTCCTTGAGTTTACGAGCTAAGTCGGCCCTTTCTTGATCTGCCCAATAAGTTTCATCCCCGCCTCACGGTCTTTTGCACGAAGTTGGATATTCTTTACATGAACCTGGGCGAACATCTTGATAGGCACCGTGTTACTTAGAACAACAGGAGGTTGCTCGTATAGAGGAGCCGACCTTGCAAATGGTAATCGTAAGATCTTAACCCTGGCTTTAACCCACTCCATGTAAGGAACCCTAGCAATAGGAACCTTCTTACCCAAAGTAGTTCTATCCTTCCTGTGAATGCCTTTCCAAGCACTTGTCACCTTTCTCAACATCTCAGGATCACTTCCCCTAGCGAAATATACTGATTCAGACACCTCCTTAACCTTTGGAGGTCCATCCATTTCATATCCCAATTAAAGATAAGCAAGCACTGGATTATAGTTGATGCACCCCTTAGTTCCTATTAGGGAAATCTCGCAGCTAGTGACAACACTTCGCAGTTCACTCATATCATAATTCCACCGGATATCAAAAGAAGTAAGGTTGACAAGCCTTGATGACCAACGGAGAGAAAGCTTGGTATCCATGAAAGGGCCACTCACTGGTAGATGCAACTTAATCCATTGATACAACATTGAATGGAATAAACTTACATTACCACCTTTTCCATGCCGGGAATGAATGGTGTAAAGAGTGTCTGCCAGGAGTGTCGGTATCGGGTTCTTGTTTCTGAAAACACAGATAGCTGTCAAATCCACAAAATTTCTCTTGTGAGGGAAGAGGACAGTCCCGTATATCGTGAGAGCGAACAAAGAAGTGAAGTCACTCCAATTGCCTTTCTTTGCCTAATCTTCAGCTTTCTTCACTAAGAAACCCAAATAAAATCCTGCAATACCCTCATTAGACTTCCAATTGTCTTTCACCTCTTTCAAACTCAAACGAAGAATCTCAGCGACAACTTCAAACTTTGGCTTTTCCGGCACTTGGACAAAAGGAACTTCATCGGTCAATCTGATATTAAGCAGGTGCGCATACTCTTCTAGGGTAGGAACCAGTTGGTAATCTTGGAAAGTAAATCACCTTAATTCTTTGTCATAGAACTGGAAAAGAGTGATCAAAGCCATCGGGTCAACTGGAGTGTTAAGGACTAGTAACAGGTTGCCATAATTTTTGTTGAAGTTGTTCAGAACATCACCCTTCAAATAAGAACTCAACCTCTTCAACTCGGCCACATCAATGGTAGGAATCTGATAAGAGAAAGTATGCCTGGTAAGCTCTTTAACCTGAACTGAAATAGACTCAATTGGAGGGAGATCAACCATTCTGACGGAAAGAAAACTCTTGAATGTCCCTGGAAAATGACATGCGTATGCTAGTTATTATTTTTTTTTACATTATTTTTTCAGAAATAAATATGCTATGATGCAGTATGACAGGATCAAAGTTCACACTGGATCGTGGCTGGATCATTACAGAACAACACCCATAAAGATCAAAGGAGAATCTTGAGGCTTTGAAACTAACATGGGAACCTGAATCATCTTCACAACACAAAGTCACCAACAGTACCTGTACCTGTAATGAAAAGTTCTCCCGCCCCTCTCACAGGTGTAGTCTAGGTCAAGGTAAGGTTAAAAGCCAAATCAGAGTACGAGAGCTTGAATGTCAGTATTATCATCCGATAACACCTATCCGAACTACCTCTGAAGTCATGGATCTCATGGTCAGTTCTACAAAGCATCCGCTTCATAGCTGCCATGGCCACTCTATTCCTAGCTCCTTTGGGATTCACTCATATCCTGGGTATGAGGCCTTTTACCTCATGGAACAACCCACCCACCAAGAAAACCTAGAAACCAAACAGTCCAGCCAAATCCAGTATGCAGAAAATAAAGCGCACATAGGATGCAATGCAAACAGATAAATATGCAAAGCGGTAAAATAAACACCCAAAAGGAAAACAAACAAGAGCTAGGATCGCTCCGGGATGGACCAGCAATAGGTCAATCTTTCCCCAGTGAAGTCGCCAGCTGAAACTACGCGGCCGGAACCTGTCATCTAGATGTTAATGAAACATCAATGAAGTCGCCACCGAACGTCTTTTATCCCGCCGAGAGGGAAAGGTAAACATCGAGAAAACTTGAAAAGGGAGAAATCACGGTCTATCGACCGAGAGATTGAGTAAGGGAGTCTGTTACGCGAGGGGAAGGTATTAGCACCCCACGCGCCCGTAGTACTCTACGGTATCCACTCTTGTTGTCTAGTCTAAATGGGTGTGGTCAAATCCTATGTCTATGGCTTAAAACTGAAAAGGGAATGCATGTGAATGAAAAGAAAATAATGTAGGGAAAATAAAAGAAGTGCTCGGTTGGGCCCTACCCCAATGCCTACGTATCCCTTTTAAGGAATCAAAGCAGCCGTAGTTCGGCTTAAGTGTTTTGGTTGGTTTGTGTTTTTTAGTTAGGACAAACAAAGATAGTCAAGATGGCAAAACATCAAGAAACCACGAACAAATGAGATGGTAAAACATCGACTAAATAATAACATAGTAACATGTTAAATATGGCGAAACATCAAATGATAAAACATCACACCTAACAATGACTATGAGAGTCAAAGTAGGATAACAAACATGTGTGATGGCGAAACATCAACTTCAAACAAATGTGCGATGGAAAAACATCGGCTAAGAGATAACAAAGATATCATGGCGAAGATGACAAAACAAACACACCTGACAATGATATTGAGAATCAAACTAGGATAATAAACATGTGCGATGGCAAAACATCAGCTTCAAGATAACAAGATATCATGGAAAAAGATGACGAAACATCGATAAGACGGATGGAAAAACATCACACCTAACAATGATATTGAGAATCAATGTAGGATGACAAACATGTGTGATGGCGAAACATCGGCTTCAAATAAATGTGTGATGGCGAAACATAGGCTTCAAACAAATGTGCGATGGCGAAACATCGATTAAAGGATAACAATAAATCATGGCAAAGATGGCGAAACATCGATAAAATAGATAACAAAACATCATACCTAACAATGATATTGAGAATCAATGTAGGATAACAAACATGTGCGATGTCGAAACATCGGCTTCAAGATAACAAAGAAAAAGTAAGATCGGTTTGTATCTTTTACTTTGAAGAAGAGTTTGGGTTCATTAGAGGTGTCTTATGATTTGCCAAGAAAACAATTTTTTGTTTTAAGATGCAAGATGCAAAAGAAGGAAAAACAACTAAGGGAAACTATCCTACTACTATCCCTAGTGTTATCATACAATGATTGATCCTAAGGTTGAGGATAAAGGAAAACCCTACCTTAATTAACATGTCAAAGGAAGCTTAACAAAACTATCCTATAGGGAACATGCAATGAGAGCGAAGTCGTGATCTCAATATCTAAATTGAGTGACTCATCGATCAACAATTAAAGAAGAAAAGTAATAAACATCCTATAGAGAACATGCAATGAGAGCGAAGTCGTGATCTCAATTTCTAAATTGAGTGACTCATCGATCAATAATTAAAGAAGAGAAGCAATAAACATCCTATAGGGAACATGAAATGAGAGCGAAGTCGTGATCTCAATTTCTAAATTGAGTGAATCATCGATCAACACAAACACAACATATATATTAGACAAAAAAACAGAGGGCCTCCTGACATATATCAACAACAGAGGTCCCATCATGCAATCAGAGAACTATGCAAAATGAAAATGGGAGAAAGGAGATAGTGCAATACCAAACGGATAACTATCCGTAGCAAACGAGCAAGAATAAAAAGAAACCCATAGAAATTCAAGCAAGCTGGCATCAGTAGACGAATCAAGTCACAAATTACGCCATAAGGATGTAAGTAATGAGATTATCAGATATGAATAGATCCCCATGGGTAATGTATAGTATTCATAATATCATGTATATCCTGCATGGAATATCAAACATGCCAAATACAAAAGCAATGTCAGTGTAATAAGTTGTGTTCCACAAATAAAGTGGAACACAGTAGCCTCGGGCCAAAAGTGGGATGCTATACATTGTCACAAAGCCTCCAAGATATGCCAAGGTCTCTAATCCTAAGTCCAAGAAAAAGTCTCAAGCTCCATAATGCCAAGGATAGTAACCAAGTAGTCCAAGTATCATTAAAGTTTTTTATGGTTCATGTTGATTATTAGGTGTCTTTAAAAGGAAAAGAAAAGCTAAAGTGAGCAAAAATAAAAATGACATAAAAATAAATGCTCAAGTGAGAAAAGATGAAAATAGTATGAAATGTAAAATTCTAAAGGTAAATGGTACATAAAACATAAAAAAAAATAAAAGCATAAAGTAAGTCAATTGTTAGAAATTAGTGGTTAGTTGGATGACCATCTTGAAACTTGCATTTGGAACTCATTAGAGGATTGGTAGGACCAAAGCCTCCACACAATGAATCTCAAGGTTATTGGATCAAAGAGATCAAATTAACATACTTGGGCTTGAAATCATAAGTTTGGGCCATGAATGATCATTTATTCGAATCGGGACAAAATTTAGCGCTATGTTAAGCAATCGTAAGTGGACTTATGTAGAAGTCGCACCTATTTTGAGGCCGGTCAATAGCAATTTATGTACTTTATGTTTGGATAAATGATATAGAGATCACCATCCTTTAACATGTAGCACAATAAAAAAATAAAGGGATAAGATGAAGAGGGAGGGGAATGATAAGTTAATTTGGATTACCATTTCAAAATTCTTTCATCTTTAAAATCAACAACTCCTCTAGATGGATTAAGGTACTAAATATATCATTAATCCAAAGCACCAAGAATGAATTAAATAATTCACTCTTTGATAGATTTGAATTGATGAACATTTATCCAACTTCATCTACATCACAAAGTTCATTGAGTTTAAAGGCAAATTGGACATTTAAAATTTCAATCCAAATTATCCATCAAAGAGAGTGTGCAGAAAAAATTTGAGTCGAAACAGCCCCAAAAATAAGGCAGCAAAAAGTATTTTTGGCAAATTCTTGTTCCAACATTTCATTAAACACCTTATGATCATGGATCCAATTGAGCATGAAAATTCCATCAAATTTGAGAAAATAACACCAATGGAGTTATAAAAATAGTGCTCAATGAATCAAAACCAGAAATCCACAAGAGATCACATTGTAAAAGATGATGATCCAACTTACCACAAGTGGAATTTGAGAATTATCAAACAACTTCAGAATTTTCTGCAATTTGATCACAAGAATCAACTACCAAAGCTTGGATGTAAAGAATTAATGGAGAAAAAGTGTTTGGATGAAGGTTTAGCTAAAAGATTAGTAAGCTTCAATGCAAAGCTTACTATCTTTTTGAAAATGGAGCTTTGAGTGAATTTGGTAGATGGAGAGAATTGAGAGATTTTTTAGCAAAGTGATTTTGGCTATCAAAAGCTTGAAATTTGAATGAAATGAGGGCTCTATTTATATAGTTTTCGGATTAGGATTAGTGGTAATTTGGTAATTGATCCTTGGAGCCAAATTTAAATTAATGATGTAATTTCAAATTATGCATAAAAAATTGGAGCCAAAATGATAAAAGTTTGAATTTGCTGGCCTTTTTTCAAAAAAAAAACACGTTCATTTTTCTGTTATGTATCGATACATAGGTGGTATGCGTCGATACATCCTAGCTGTATAACACACCATGTGTTGATACATGCCTCTATGTGTCGATACATACTGTTAATCCAACTCATTACAGAATCACACAAACATGCATGAGTCGATACATAACACGTATGTGTCGACACATGCTAGTTTTTCAAGCAGGATGAGTCGATACATACATGCATGTGTCGACACATGCTGGTTATGCTCAACAAGATGAGTCGATACATAGGTTTATGAGTCGATGCATACCTTCTTTTGCCACAAACAGAATCAAATCAACTTTTGCATGAGCTTATTTGTTGGATACTTGGTACCTAAAACACAAATTGAAAAGACAAAGACCAATATTTTTTTATTTTGATTAGAAGTTAGTCAACAACACATATACAAAATACACAACTAAAAGGATTGGAGAAAGTTGATCAAGCTTCAAAACCCCAATTTGACTGGTGAATCAAAAGAGTGATTCCTTCACAAAATCAAGCACAAACTCCAATCCTCTGAAGATCCAAAGAGATGGATGAAACATATTGAGATATGCAATTAAGTCTGAGCTTGAAAGATCCAGAGGTTCAACTGACAAGGTTCCACTTGAGCAACTTGTCAAAGCAACCAACCTTCAAAGCTTATGGAAGACTTGATAACCAAAGTACATTGATCCCATCACAATGTATGAATGCAATGCAAAATGATATTCATGATGAAACATAAACCTAAATCAAGAGGGTAAATTTTGGGGTGCAACACCTTTCCCTCTGGCATCGGTATTCGGCTTGGCAGCAGTAATGCAGATGGGTGTCTTTGTAATAACGGGTGGTGAGATATTGTCAACATCGTCATCTTTTTCTTCCTCGATCCAGGAATCTTGTTTAATCCCATGATAGAACACTTCAGCACCGTAATTCCATGGTACCGCTTTATTTGAAGAGTAAGGAATTGGTCCGGGATTGGTAATTATTAAGGGAGCAATAGTGGGTTTATTTGAAATCCTAATAGGACCTTTTGAGGTTATCCTAATAGGTTTGTTTGAGATGGTAATAATGGAGAGGTCTTCACATTTGTTAATTAAACTCTTGGCAAGTGGAGTCTTTTCAAACAGAATTTCGTGGCTATCCATCAGGCGTTGTATGCCTTTCTTCAGCCTTTCACAACCATTGTATTGTCTTGTACAGCACACACAGTCTTTTTCACAGCCATGGAACATCCCAGCTTTCAACAGATTGTTCTTGATTATATTCAGCGGAGTAGTCAAATCTTTAACAGAGGCAATAAAAATTGTATCTTCGACAGCATTAACACCTTTGTCATGCTTCGTTATTGGGGAGGTAATTACATTCGGCGTTGGAGGAGGATCAAATTCAATAGTTTTATTGTCAATTAAATCCTGGATCTTGTTCTTCAAGGCCCAGCACTGGTCAGTCTCGTGCCCGGGGCTGTTTGAATGGTAAGCACACTTAGCGTTCGGATTATACTTTGGTGACGAGGTTTCAAGGTTGGCGGGAGGATCGCGCAATGTCACTAAATTATCCTTGATAAAATGTTGAATGGCTTAAGACAATGACATGCCTAACCTTGTAAATTGTCTTCTTGGAGTTTCAAAACATTGATGATTTGCAGATGGTCTTGGAGTAGGAGTTGGATTGGATATTCGGACGACATTGATAGACGGACGATCATTCTTCTTGGTATGGGCCCTTTCCCCATACACAGCATTAACTTCCTTCTTTACAGCAAAAGGTTTCTTGATAGGATTGGCGATGGAGGTAGATGCCACAGCGATCTTCCTACTTTTAATGTCGCTTTCAACTCTTTCACCAATTAAGATTAATTCAGTGAAACCAAAAGAAGAGTAACCTACCAACAAATTAAAGAAAGGACCAGATAAGGTCCCCATGAACATGTCGATGTGTTCCCTATCAGTCAAGGGAGGTTGGAACCTACTAGCAAGGTCTCTCCACTTTTGCGCATATTCCTTAAATCCTTCGTTCTTCCTCATGGTCATATCTTACAATTGAACCCTCGTTGGCGCCAAGTCGGCATTATACTGATATTGATGGTAGAAGGCAGTAGCTAGATCCTCCCAAGCATTGATACGAGAACCATCTAGCTGATAAAACAATTCAAGTTGTGTTCCAGTCAAGCTCTCTTGGAAAAAGTGAACCCAGAGCTTCTTATCAGCAGTGTGCGGCTGTATCTTGCGCACATAAGATTTCAAATGGAGTTTTGGACAACATACCCCATCGTACTTTGCAAAGATTGGTATTTTAAACTTGTGGGGAATGACTACCCCAGAGATCAAACCCAAATCATAAAAATCTAAACTGGGGACGACTTAGATTTCAACAGCTTTCAATTTGTCCTCTAACTGCTTGTATTTGATATCAGGGGGTGGGTGTTGCTCGTTGAAATAATTATGATACAGTGGCAGAACCGACTATTTTTACTGGTTTGCATTTTGTGTTTTTTTTCCGCAAAATGTCACGGTAAGCAAGAGTCGCCACCAACTTTTATTTCATCCAATCAGGAAAAGGAAAAAGAACAGAAAAAACCTTTTTCGAGAATATTTCTGAGTACGGGGGGTAGATTATAGAAAGGGAAGGTTTTAGCACCCTTTCTATCTGTGGTTTTCCAAGGTCTCTTAGGTACTTGCTCATTTTGAAATTGCTTGGGTGTGTTTGTTTTGAAAAGGTTTTACTTCGTGATGACTCTTGTATCAGTCCTCAAGAGTGTGACGAAGTTTGTTTTGAAAATTGTTTTGAAAATTGTTTTGAAAAGTGTTTGTGTAAAAGTTTTGTTTGAGCAAGTACTTAGGAACTAATCTACCTACTCGAAAAAGACTATTTGTTTTCCTTTAGACAGCGTTATCCCATTATTAAGGAATAGGTAGCACCATCGTTGGAGTTTAAAGGGACGTTCGAAGGGACAGATACGGTCACAAAATCAATGTTAGGAGGTGTTAGTAATCATCCTAAAGCCTTAAAGATCTGTTTCCGAGGCAATATTCGAATGGGTCATTTGAGATCTTTTGGGGCTAGAGGACGACCACTAACAAACCCTATACTTCATGACCGTTTAACCGAAGGCAACCGAAGTGGAGTAAACCCTAGGAGTGAGCATGTGCGAGTGAGCTTTTTTCAGTTAGTTTGTCTTTTCACATTTAGGTTATCTACATTTTATTTTTCAGATATTCTTGCCATACAATCCTATTAGCATACATCTAACAGTTTATAATTGCGGAAATTAAAAATGCGGAAACAGAAATCTTAACTATTACATGGCTTTTGCAGATACATAATCATTTAACTAAAAATAAAATGCGGAAATTAAAACCCTAATTAAAATCTATTACAACCTCGAGACAGTTACATAAATAATAATCAAAAGGGTAATTGAAAATAAGCGCGGCGAGTTAAATGCGAAAATGACTAGAAAAAACCTAAAAATCTAATTTGAGAAAAAAATATTTAAGTTATTTTTGAAGCAAAATTAATTATTTACAAAACCATAATTTTTAATTAGTTTTAATTATAAAAATAAATTCAATTAACCTAATTAGAATTAGACTAATTAATTCAAGAAAATAAAATATTTTATGAAAAAAGATTTTTTATGTTTTTTGTGATTTTGATTTGATAAAAAATGATTTTTTTTTTGTTATTTTATAAAAAAAAGAATTGAGTAAATAATAAAAGAATAAGAAATAAAATAAAATAAAAAAGATTAGAGATGGGCCTGCTTAAGCAACAATCAGGGGGTGTAGATCTAAATTTTTGGGCCTATTAGTGGCTAAGCCCAGTCAACGCCTTGGATTCCATGTTGTCTTCTCCTGTTGGTGTACCGTGGTCCTTTCTTGCGTGGGCGTTGGATTGGATTGATAAGGAATCCGTTGGCTAGATGATGACAGTGCATGGTATGCCCCTGGGACACGTACGCACAGGATCTGTAGTTATAAAGTTATAAAATAAGAAAATGATGGGACCTGGGATCGAACCCAGGTCCTCTACCTTTCCAAACACACGCTTCACCACTGGGCCACATGTATCTGTTTGTTATAATTTTGAAACAAAAACAAAATAATGCAAACTGGTCACGAGCTTCAGAAAACGCGCGAATATTTAAATTGTCCAATGGTGGTCAACCACGTTGGTATCTTCCTCAGCCCTATGTTGTGTTAGCTAAGGGACTTTTACCTACAGTCAGCATTCGGAGCTACAAACCTGCAAACTTACAAAATCTAACACAAGTAAGATAAATCAATTCCAAGCTTACAGATCAACTCATTTTGATCTCACGAGTATGATGGCATCCTTCTTTTGGCTTAATTGTACCTGTATCAAGAAACCCTAAAATACTACCTCAAACCCTAGCAATGGCAACTATCAATATATGCGCTAAAACATCAATTAAACCAATCCAATGCGTTGCAAACATGATAACAAACATATACCTACCATTAAAACATGTTTATGATGCAAGAATCGCTATAATCGATTTTGAAATAAAGGGAAAACCGTATGAGTTGCAGCGCGCGATTCTTGATGCTTCAGGACTTGCAAATGATTGGGACAACTTCAGTGCACGCCCATGATGCGATTGCTGGCCTTAAATTACTTTGAAAGGTCCTGTGGAGTGAAATCCGATCCCTACTTTTTGACAACTTTTTTGAGATTTTTCTTGCTCTTTCACAACTGCCAAAAAACTTCCTTTATCCTTGGTTCTTTTTCATTATATATGCTAGAGCGAATTAGGGTTGCAAAAACAGATGATATCTTTGGAATTTTGGAAGATTTGATTTGATTTTTCATCCATATGCAAACCTTCTATATTGAGCCAAATTATCCCATTTTTGTACCAATCATGCTTGATTCGATTTGGTCTTGATATCTCAGCATAATTTGATTGAGATCCTGTCCAAAAATCATATCAAAACATATCTTTGATATTATTTACCAATTATTTGATTTTATTCAATTTTTAATTAATAAAAAGTCAAAATAAAATGGAATATGAAGCAAATGACATGTGGGTGGATATTTGGGTCGTGTACCATGCTACAAGTGAGGTGCAATCATGAAATTCTAAGCCCATTTCGTAAAAAATGCACTTTTGAGCATATTTGACTTTTGGCAATTTTGCAAACAATGTCAACTTTGACAAGGCATATCTCCTCCAATTTTAACCCTAGAGAGGTGTTCTTGGACTTTTTAGAAAGCTTAGGATGTCCCCTAAGCAACCCTTTTTGCCTCATTTGTATTGGTCCTTCCATGTTCATGTAAGATGCCTTGACCCAAAAAGTGTTTTTGTTGACTTTTCAAAAGGACCTATAATGTAGAAATTCATATCTTTTGATGGGTGCATATTTTGAACTTGTGGGATGAAGATGAATTGTAGGTAATTGCATCCTCTTAAAAATGAGCCTTGGATGGAAAATTTCTGGTAAAGATTGAGGAAGTTATGCTTGGTCAAAGTTTGGTTGACTTTTCCTAAGAAACCCTAATTTAGCAACTTGTGGGTTTTGATAAATTTGGGGCATTCCTTGAAGAATAATGATCAAACCTGTATTAAATGATGAAAGTCACTTCAAAGTGTTGATGTTGACCAAAAATCTTGAGGTTTGACTGTATGTGGGCCACAATTGACTTTTGACCTAATATAGTTGATTCTCAAGCATCTGAGCAGTTGACTGAGCAAACTTCTTATGCAAGGCATGAAACTTGACATGGATGATCTTAGGAACATATTAGGACCATGGAAAGCATTTTGTTCCTTTGTGGTTCACACATCTTGATGAAAATGGAAACCCTAATTTGAGGTATACTGCCTTAGGAGAGAGTTTGTCTGGTCAACTCTTGGGCTTTCTTGAGCGAATTGGGGACCTCAATTGACATGTGTTGAGTAAAATAAGAGGGAAAATTTTAGGGTACAACAGCTTCCCCTGTTCAATCTTATTAAACCTGAAGATGTAGATTGGTTATTGTGCCTTTCGTGATCTGAAGGTGGAAGATGATTGAACACTAGAGTGCCCAGAAATTTGCACTCGCATGAAGTAATGCTGATCGAAGATATCTGGAATGGGCTTACAGATGCCATTTGGAAGTTGATGTACACTCATCAGAGATGGGCTTAAAGATGCCATCCGGAAAAGATATCGATCGCATAAGAGATTCCTTTGCGAGGATCCATGTACCTGCTGTTGAGGAGAACTTCGTCGGGGAATGTTGATAGAGTTTAGGAGCTTCAGTTGTCCGTTACTCTACGGGGGACTGATTGAAGAGGTAGAAGTGAGTGGTGTATCTGGTCAGGGTCCAGGATGCACAACGACTTACTGAGGGAATGTGAAATCGATTGTATCTGATCAGGTTCATGTCTTACAGTGTTTTGGACTGTTGTCTGGAGATAAGAGAGAAGAAACTCGGATGGTAAGGTTATGAGAAGGAACCTGGATAGTAGGGTTACTCTGAAATGAAAGCATGGATAGTAGGGTTGTGAGAAGGAACATGAATAGTAGGGTTACTTCGAAATGAAAGCCTGGATAGTTGGGATGTGAGAAGGAACCTGGATTGGTTACTTCGAAGTGAAAACCTGGATAGTAGGGTTTTGAGAAGGAACATGGATTGGTTACTTCGAAGTGAAAGCCTGGATAGTAGGGTTGTAAGAAGGAACCTGGATAGTAGGGTTACTTCGAGATGAAAGCCTGGATAGTAGGGCTGTGAGAAGGAATCAGGGTCATAGGGTTACTTCGAAATGAAAGCCTGGATAGTACGGATATGAGTAGGAACCTGGATAATAGGGTTACTTCGAAATGAAAGCCTAGATAGTGGGTATGTGAGAAGGAACCTGGATAGTAGGGTTACTTCGAGATGAAAGCCTAGATAGTAGGGTTGTGAGAAGGAACCTGGGTCGTAGGGTTACTTCGAAATGAAAGCCTGGATAGTAGGGATGTGAGAAGGAACCTGGATAGTAGGGTTAGCTCGAAATGAAAGCCTGAATAGTAGGGTTGTGAGAAGGAACCTGGATAGTAGGGTTACTTCGAGATGAAAGCCTGGATAGTAGGGCTGTGAGAAGGAACTAGGATTGGTTACTTCAAAATGAAATCCTGGATAGTAGGGTTGTGAGAAGGAACCTGGATAGTAGGGTTACTTTGAAATTAAAGCCTGGATAGTATGGTTGTGAGAAGGAACCTGGATAATAGGGTTACTTCGAGATGAAAGCCTAGATAGTAGGGATGTAAGAAGGAACATGGGTCGTAGGGTTACTTCGAAATGAAAGCCTTGATAGTAGGGTTGTGAGAAGGAACCTGGATTGGTTACTTCAAAATGAAAGCCTAGATAGTAGGGCTGTGAGAAGGAACCTGGATAGTAGGGTTACTTCTAAATGAAAGCCTGGATAGTAGGGTTATGAGAAGGAACCTGGATAGTAGGGTTACTTCGAGATGAAAGCTTGGATAGTAGGGCTGTGAGAAGGAACCTGGGTCGTAGGGTTACTTCAAAATGAAAGCCTGGATAGTAAGGTTGTGAGAAGGAACCTGGATAGTAGCATTACTTCGAAATGAAAGCCTGTATAGTAGGGCTGTAAGAAGGAACGTGGATAGTAGGGTTACTTCGAAATAAAATCCTCTATAGTAGGGATATGAGAAGGAACCTGGGTCGTAGGGTTACTTCGAAGTGAAGGCCTGGATAGTAAGGCTGTGAGAAGGAACCTGGGTCGTAGGGTTACTTCGAAATGAAAGCCTGGATAGTAGGGTTGTGAGAAGGAACCTGGGCCGTATGGTTACTTCGAAATAAAATCCTGGATATTAGGGCTATGAGAAGGAACCTGGGTCGTAGGGTTACTTCGAAGTGAAGGTCTGGATAGTAAGGCTGTGAGAAGGAACATGGGTCGTAGGGTTACTTCGAGATGAAATCCTGGATAGCAGGGTTGTGAGAAGGAACCTGGGTCGTAGGGTTACTTCAAATTGATAGTGTAGATTAGTTGACCCGTTTGGTTTCGGGAACTGAGTTTCCATTTAGTCTTCTGCAGATGTGACTTGCATAACTGCTGGATTTGTTGAAGCTAAACGTCTTTTCCTGAAAAGATATCAGGGTTAGTTATATGCTATGCATGAAATGCAGGGTCAGATGATGTTCTCAAAATAAATGAGATTATGTTGTATATGATATGTATGCGTATGCCATGATGTATGTTCATGAAATGCTATCAGGGTATGCTTGCGTCTGGGAAAATAAATCCCTGACGGTTGTTGGAGATTTGTAAATATTCTATCGGGAAGAGATGCTACTTGAGAATAAACTCTGTGGGGAACGAACTTAGAAAATGTATTTTTGTAGCTGAAGCGATAAACTCTATCGAGGATTGAGCCTTTGTGTCCAGAGAAATAAACTCTGCTTGGGGGATAAATTTTACCGACTCGCCCGTGATTATGAACTTCAGCTGGGGTGGTTACGTCTTGTTTCGGGAAAGCTGACATCAGTGCTTTTGACTTCTTTTACTCTGGGGGAGTATATGTACCCTTGATTGTGTTCCAAAGCTAACTCTATCTCGATACCTGCTGGGCAGAGTAACCGTCGAGTTTGGCCCTTCTTGTTTTTCATGTTTCTGGAGTTATGATTAATTGTCTTTTGTTTCTTATGTAAGTATTTATGAGCGGTTAATCATTTTCAAATGCATATATCAAAAATAAGTCGTTGGACGTTCTTGCAAAAAAAAACTGAAAAAGAAAAACATATCGAAGCTATGATTTGTATTGATTTTTGGAGTCGGCCTTTAATAGGTGTTTTTGTAAAAAGAGGTTGACGCTCTAGTAAGAGAACACCGCAGAAAGATAGAAATTATACAATTTGTGTAAAAGTAATAAAAAACAGCTATGTGAAACAACCCCATTGGGTTCCAACTCTGCTATTGCCTTTATATCTTCAAGCGTCTCATCACTTTGCTTCTTGGCCAAAAGTTGATCAGATTGATTAGCTCCGTCCGAGCTTGATAGTCGATACCAAAGTCTGTTCGCGAGATGATCCAATAAGTCATAGTCATACGCTTCATATCCCTAACTTTTTCCTAGACCGCCCTTTCGGGTTTTCAGTCCACCGGGATACCCCTTTTTGCCCAAGCCTCTCTTTCGGGTTTTCGACTTTCCGGGTGTATAGATTTTTTTTATTTTCATCCTTTACTTTTTCCCGAACCCTTTTGGTTCGCCGGGAAGCCCTTATTTCTGCCTAGGCCAGTCAACCTAGCGGGTCTTTAATTAGGCGTAGTATCTTTTCACTATGTCTGCATTGACGAGGTGAGGAAGGTCGTCACAATCCATGGTGGTTAGAATTATAGCTCCTCCCGAGAAAATGTTCTTAACCACAAATGGCCCTTCGTACGCGGGGGTCTATTTGCCCCTGGGATCACCTTGCGGCAGTATGATGGGCTTGATCACCAGATCCCCGACTTGATATTCTTGGTATCTGACTTTCTTGTTAAAAGCCTTGATCATTCACTTTTGATATGTTTGACCATGGCAGATAGCAGTAAGTCTCTTTTCATCGATTAGATTTAACTGATCAAGTCTAGTTCGGATCCAGTCGTCTTCGTTCAAACCCGCATCCTTCATAATTCTGAGAGAAGGTATCTGGACTTCTATGGGTAGGAATTCCTCCATGCCATATACCAGAGAGTAGGGGGTTTCCCCTGTCGATGTCCATGCTGAGGTACAGTACCTATGAAGAGCAAATGGTTACATCTCATGCCAGTCTTTACATGTCACCGTCATCTTCTGTACAATCTTCTTGATATTCTTGTTAGCTACTTTAACAACACCATTCATCTTCGGCTGGTAGGGGAAGAATTATGATGTTGTTGACATTCGTACCATTGTCAGTAATAGTTCTCTCTGGCACACCATATCGACAGATCAGATTGTGTCAGATAAATCGCGCCACGACGTTCTTGGTTAATGTAGCAAAGGAAGCTGCCTAAACCCACTTCGTGAAGTAATCAATGGCTACTAAAATGAAGCGATGTCCATTGGAAGAGGTGGGGCTTATTTCTCCGATCATGTCGATGCCCCACATTGCAAAGGACCATGGGGTTGTCAAGACGTTTAAGGGGACCAGAGGCACATGCACCTTATTAGCATAGATTTGGCATTTATGACAAGTTCGAGAGTGATGATAACAATCGGCTTCTATAATGGACCAGTAGTATCCTGCCCGTAGGATCTTCTTAGCCATGGTATGTCCACTAGAATGGGTTCCGAAGGTGCTTTCATGTAGATCTGTCATGATCCTCTCTGCTTCGTTCTTGTCTATACACCGTACTAGTGTGGAGTCATGGTTGCACTTATAGAGGATTCCATTACCGAGGAAGAAATTTGCAGTGAACCTTCTCAGAAACTTCTTATTGTTGACAGATGCCCATTCGGGATACTCTTGAGCCTCGAGATACCTTTTAACTTCATGAAACCAGGGTTTATCTGCCACTTCTTCGGTATCGATTTCACAGCAGTGTGTTGGTTCATCCAACCTCTCAATGGTGATTTAGGGAGCTTCATTGTCCCACCTAACTTTGAACATAGAAGACATGGTAGCTAGCGCGTCCGCTAACTGGTTCTCCTCTCGTGGGAAATGTTTAAAAGTTACCTCCTCAAAGTCTGGGAGCAATGTCAATACATACTCTTTGTAAGGAATGAGATTCGGGTGCTTCGTATCCCACTTGCCTTTGATCTGACTTATCACCAAAGCAGAATCCCCAAATACACTCAAGAACTTGATCCTTAGGTCGATAGCAGCTCGAAGACCCATAATACATGCTTCATACTCTACCATGTTGTTGGTGCAATTGAAACATAATCAGACAGTGAACGGAGTATGACAGCCCTTGGGAGATATGATTACAGCGCCGATGTTGTTACCCAGTGCGTTTTAGCCTCCATCAAAATACATAGACCATCGGGATCCTTCCTCAGGCCCTTCATCTGGTCCAGGTTCTTCATAGTCAGTCACCAGCATAATATTCTCATCCGGGAACTCAAAATTCATGGATTGGTAGTCCTCCACGGCCTGATGAGCCAAATGATCAGCTAAAGCACTTCCCTTGATTGCTTTTTAGGTTTTGTATTGGATGTCGTATTCGGTTAAGATTATTTTCTATCTTGCTATCCTTCCGGAGAGAGCGGGATTTTCAAAAATATACTTGATCGGATCCATCTTTGATATCAACAAGGTAGTGTGAGTCAGCATATACTGTCTCAGTCAGCGAGCAACCCATGCCAAAGCGCAGCAAGTTTTCTCGAGCAATGAGTATCGTGTCTCACAGTCGGTAAACTTTTTGTTAAGGTAGTATATTGTGTGCTCTTTTCGACCAGACTCGTCATGCTGCCCCAACACACACCCCATTAAATTGTCTAGTACTGTTAAGTATAATATCAATGGTATTCCTTCAACCGGGGGTATCAGAATTGGTGGTTCTTGAAGGTATTCCTTGATTCATTCGAAAGCGGTATGGCATTCATCATTCCACCTTACCACTTGATCTTTCTTCATAAGCTTGAAGATTGGCTCACAAGTAGCAGTCAGATGTTAAATGAACCTGGCGATATAATTCAGGCATCCCAAGAAACCTCTAACTTCCTTCTCTGTACGGGGAGCTGGCATTTCTTGTATAGCCTTTACCTTTGCAGGCTCTACCTGGATGCCTTTGTCACTGACAATGAAACCCAGAAGCTTACCAGACCTTACCCCGAAGGTGCACTTGTTCGGATTCAACCTCAGCTTATATATCTTCAACCTGTCAAACAACTTTTGAGATGATCAAGGTGCTCTTCCTCAGTCTGAGACCTGGCTATCATATCATCAACATAAACTTCGATCTCATGGTGAATCATATCATGGAACAAAGCGACCATGGCGCGCTTATAAGTTTCCCCAGCATTCTTCAACCCAAAAGGCATCACCTTATAATAGAAGGTGCCCCACTGTGTGACGAAGGTTGTCTTCTCCATGTCTTCAGGAGCCACCTTGATCTGGTTGTATCCAGAGAAACTGTCCATGAAGGAGAATATTTTATGTTGCACCGTGTTGTCGACCAGAACATCAATGTGAGGAAGTGGGAAATCATCCTTGGGACTTGCCCTGTTCAGATCTCTGTAATCTACACGCATCTGTACCTTACTGTCCTTTTTAGGTAACGGAACGACGTTGGCAACCCACTGTGGATAAGAAGTGACAGCCAAGAATCCTGCGTCGAACTATTTCATAACCTCTTCCTTGATCTTCTCTGACATTTCGGGACGTATATGGTGGACCTTCTGTTTAATCGGAGGACAATCTTCTTTAGTCGGTAGGCGATGTACCACGATATCAGTGTCCAAACTAGGCATGTCTTCATAGGACCAGGCGAAGATCTCAACATAATCGTGCAACATCTGTATCAACCTTTGTTCGACGCTAAGCATCAGATTTGCACCTATTTTAACCTCTTTTCTGTCTTCCTCAGTACCCAAATTCATTGTCTCAACCGGCTCTTCATGAGTCTGTATGGCCCTCTCTTCCTGTTGTATAGTCTAGCAAGTTCTCCAGGCACCTCAGAATCATCCTCACCTACGTCTTCGGCTTGGTTGATCGGATTTTTGAAGTCATAACTGGCAATAGCAGAGCTGTTATCAATGGGATCCAGAGTGGATGTGGATCTGCATTATGATACGTGAGTGTGTGTAAGAGAATAGCTGTTTTGATAAAGTGAAAATAGAAAAGAAAAATAGAGAGCGAAAAATTTGTATGCAAGAAACGTCCAATGCTTTATTAATGATATATGAAATGACAAATAACAACCCTCACAAACAAAACCAGTGTGCCTCGGGCAAGGCACAAGGCTGTAAAGTTTTAAATTGTTTATTACAAATCTCAAAACAAGTAAGTCAGTTACTGCGGAATAAAAGAAACTGGTATAAAGTCCCTAGCCGTCCAGTTACTCGGTCCACCATTGGTAGTTGGGTAGATCCAGTTGTCAATGTCTGAGTCCTCATTGTTGTCTTCAATGGCATTAATTCCCCGATTACTGATGTGTAGGGGAGGTCTTCCAGCCCGAGCACGTCGAACAACCCTTTGAGCCCCTTCTTCAACCACGGTCCTGGCGTCCTTGAGGGAAGCCATCTTCAGAGGAGGTTTGTTGTTGGTAGTAGTTTCAGTCGATGCCAAGATCTGAGGGACCTCTTCGAAGTTCTGACAAGGAGTTTCTATGAATTCCCCGTCCATCTCTATGTACCAGAAGGAATTGAGGTGGCTCGCCATATACTCCTGTTCACCCCGCACTGTGACAATCTTCCATTTTACCAGATACTTCAGCATTTCGTGGAGTGTGGAAGTAACTGTCCCAGCCTCGTGGATCCAAGGACGGCCCAACAAACAAGAATACGACGGTCTGATGTCCATCACATAGAAGGTGGACCCAAAATTCTAAGAACCTATTTTGACAGGAATGTCCACCTCCCCGTGCACCATTATCTTCGACCAGTCAAAATCCCTTACCACAATGTTACTAGGCTTTAACGTTAAACCCTCGCAATTCAGCCGATCCAAAGCCTTCTTAGGAAAGACATTCGGCAAAGACCTAGTATCTACCAGTGCATGAGCCATAGTGGTGCCCCTGCATTCAATCGAGACATGCAGAGCATCATTATGCTTCCTTCCCTTCGGTGTCAAGTCTGCATCTGAAAAACCCAGTCCATTATCAGCAGTCCAGCTGGCCATACAATCTTTGAACTGATCAGCTGAAGTTTCTTGCGGCACATGCACAGTCTTGAGGAATGCAATCAAATCCTTCACATGGGCTTCAGAACACAATATCAAAGACAACATGGATATCTTTGATGGGGTCTGCCCCAGTTGCTCGACCACATTGTAGTCACTCTTCTTAATTATTTTAAGTATTTCCTCTATCTCTTGCTTAGAGGCTTCCACAACAATTTTCCTAGACGCCTCCGTCCGGGAAGGCTCACCTATAATTTCTTTGCCGCGGGTATCAGACGATTCGCCGACAGGGGTAATAACTGGAGTAAGAATGGGAGAAGTGGTTGATGTACTAGCAGGAACAGCAGATGGAATGACAATAGGCTTGTTGACAGTCTTAGGGGAAATCTCGGGAGAGAAGACCCTTCCGCTTCGGGTAACTTTATTGGTTCTGACAATGTTACCAATATCAGGATCAGCCTCTTCATCTTTCAAATCTTGTTTGATGCCATGATAGTACACAACGGCACCATAATGCTAGGGGACAGATTTGTCTGAGACATACGGGACAGGACCAGGAACAGTGATTATCAGCGGCGCAATTCTTGGAGCAGATGTAATCCTAACAGGTCTTCTCGAGGAAACCTTGGAAGGATTGGCGAAAATGGTTATAGTGGCAATTTCTTCAGATGGAACAATGGGAACCAAAGTTTTCTCGAACAAAATTTCTTTGATGTCTATCAGGCGTTGAACACCTAACTTCAGCAAACGGAAACCAGAAGGTAGAAACGAACACATGTGGCAACCTTCACCACAACCCAGAAATAAACCGGCCAACAACAAATTCTTCTTCACAGTCATTAGAGGAGTAGAAACTTCATCCACCAAGGTCACAAACAAGTCGATATCAACAGCATTAATTCCATGACCGTGCTTAGGCATGGGAGCAGTTATGACATTGGGCTTCTCCGGAGCATCGAACTCAATTTCCTTGGCTTCAATCAGATCTTGTAACTTATTCCTTATAGCCCAACAGTCATTGGTATCATGGCCAGGACTCTCAGAATGATAGGAACACCGAGCATTTGGATTATATCAGAGAGATATAGTATTTGGATTCTTGGGAGCCTCTTTCAAGGTTGCCAAGTTGGATCTCAGCAGATGAGGTAGAACTTCAGCCAATGTCATGTTGATTCGGGTAAACTGCCGTTGTGGTCTTTCCACTCTTTGTTGATTGTTGCATTGTGGAGAAACTGCGGGCCTAAGTATCATTAGGACACTTACTGTCTGACGATGTTCAGCCCTGTTTTGGCCCCTCAGGCCATAGATGGCACTGGCTTCCTTCTTACCAGCAAAAGGCTTCTTTACTGAGCTCGAAGAGGCATCCTTATGTATCTTGCTGCTCTGAATCCCAACTTCTACTCTTTCTCCAGTTAGAATCAGCTCGGTGAAACCAGATGACGAGCTGCCGATCAAATGATTGAAAAATGGACTAGATAGCGTCCCTAGAAACATATCAACCATCTCCCTATCAGACAATGGGGGTTGAACTCTTCCAGCCAAGTCTCTCCATTTTTGTGCATAGTCTTTAAAGCCTTCACTTGCACCCATGGACATACTCTGGAGTTGAGTACGAGTAGGAGCAAGGTCGGCGTTGTATTGATACTGCTTGTAGAAACCAGCAACCAGATCTTCCCAATTTCGAACATTAACTCCCTCCAGCTGGTAGAACCATTCAAGCTGAGTCCCTGACAGACTATCTTGAAAGAAATGAACCCATAGATTTCTATCAGCGGTGTGGGGCTGGATCTTTCTGACATAAGAGCGGAGATGGAGTTTTGGGAAGGACACCCCATCATACTTAGCAAAAACTGGAGCTTTGAACTTCTGCGAGATGACTACTCCCGACACCAATCCCAATTCTTCGAAATCTAGTCCAGGTATCCTCTGAACTTCCATGGCACTCAAACGATCTTCCAACTGCTTGTATTTATCCTCAGCAGGAGGATATTGCTCATCATTGTAGTCGGTATCATTGTCAGAAACTGCAGGATTGGGATCCTTCTCTCTTGTCTCTTCTTCTTGATTCTCCCCTTCCTTGGATGAAGAGGTCAGATCGACTTGTCGCTTCAACCGCTCTCTAAAACTTCTGCCCATATTCAGAATACAGGTAACCTTCTTCTTTTTCTTTTTCTCTTTTAGGATGAGGGCTTTCAGATCCTCCTGCCCTTTTGCCAGACTTATAAACATTTGTTGGAACTGGGCGTTTTGTGCCTGAAGGTCCTTGATGCTTTGTTCGGAAGACATTTCTGCTGAAATAAACAGCAAAGAAGATGAGAAACCTGTAATGGTACATGTACATGTAATGCTATGAATGGGATGTGCATGCAATGATTTCAAAGACTTTGGGAAACTTAAATTTGCAAACCAAAATAAAACATAGATTTTATTAGTTGAATTCAAAGTTCAAATGCCTTTTAGGCGTTACAATTAAAAACAAATCTAAAACTAGAAAAAAGTCAAAATTCCCATGGATGCTTCCTCTTCGTGCCGAGATAAGCATTGAGTCCTCTTTCCTCATGAAGCTGCTTTGTGAGCTCTAAAACCTTCCTCTCCTGAGCATGGAACTGATCCCTGTAAGTATCTCGCTCCTTCATCAACTGAATCCAAGACCTCTGTAATTCCCCAAGATCAGTGGGCATATAAGGATAGAGAACCTTGTAAGGAATACCCCCCTTCAGTAGTTGGTTCCACAATCACTGGTAAAATGGCCACATAGAGCATCATAAGCTTCTGGGCACGAGCTCGTACCCATTGGAGGTAAGGTTCCATAGGAATGGAAGCCTTTGGCCCCAAAGCCTTGGCGCCAGATCTATTTACCATGCCCTAAGCTCCTATGAATCTCCGGCGATACTCGTGAGCGTCATCCTCATAGTTGAATATAATGCCCTCGATAAGTAACTCATGGGGACCATCTCTTCGAGCGTAACCAAATTGTCCCAGACCTAAACAAGGATTGTAGGTTATGCCCCCTCTGATGCCAAGTAACAGGACATTAGGGTACTCCCCACAGCGGTCAATAATAGCAGTGTTTTTTATAGCTCGGGAACACCAGAGAATATCCATGTGAGCGAGTGACATTATCCTTTGTAACCAACCCAAACCTTCTTCATTCTTCAGTATGGACTTAGGGAGGTGAGAAATAAACCACCTCGACAGCAATGGCATGCAACACATAAGAACCCCTCTTCTCTTCATGGTACGAGTATGGAGAGTGTGCAAAATATCTCCGAGCAAGATAGACACGGGGTTGCGAGAGAGGAAGATCTTGATAGCATTCACATCTATGAATGAGTATGGATTACGGAATAGGACTAACCCATAGATTAGAAGAGCCAAGACCTCCTCAAAAGCCTGAAAATCCATATCATCCCTAAACAATTGGGCCTTGTCTATTAGGAACTTAGCTAGAAAACCCTTGACTCCGCTTCTTGTTTCCCAATTGGATACCACATCGGCCCGTTTCAGATGCAAAGCTGAGGCAATGACTTTTGGATTAGGAACTTCTTCCAGACCTGTGAAAGGAAATTGTTAAAGAATGGGTATATCCAACAGTTGAGAGAATTCTTCCATGGTAGGCACCAACTGATAGTCTGGAAAGGTGAAGCGGTGGTGCTTGGGATCAAAGAACTGAAAGAGTACACTCAACATCTTTTCATCAAAGTTTGAAGTAACCAGGTTGAGAAGTCGACCATTTCTCTTAGTGAACACGGAAGTTTCAGAAACCCTTGATACTAGCTCTTTGAGTGGGGAAGGTATCTCCACAAAGCTGATTCGGATAGTGTTTCTACGAACGGAAGCCATGATCTGCAAAACAGAACAAAGATAAATTCCCTTAGTCTTTGAAATGGTTAGTGCAATAAGAATGGGTGTTATGTTATAATGCATGATGTTATGATAAACCATAGGTATAGCTAACACAGATAAATCACACCAAGTCCTTAGGTTTAAGGCTTGCATGAGGTTAACGGTCATACCCTCTTGAAGTTTAGTTGGTTTCAAACCTGTCTTAAAAAGTAAGTGGGTTCTAAGGGATCTCAATATCACTGACCATCCTTTATCGGGCATTGTCTCAGCTCAAGCAATCTTTTCTTGCATCCTAAATATCCCGAAAGTCTGATCTCAATGAGTGTAGCATCGAGTACCAACCAATCCTCAGCTCTATACCGAGGTCGGATATCTCACTACTTTCTAATGGCCAAGTTTGTTCAACTAAGGTTCTAAGGTCCGTTAGTGCTTCACGACACCATGCGGCGGCCCCGTATTCTCCTCGTTTCCCCACGAAGGATACCGATACCAACCAAAGTGTCACACCAACACAGCCATCACTTAAACCATATCGGTCTACGCCATACAGTCTCCACGATCTATTGCTTTTTACCTAATAAGTGCCCCTAGATCCGGGTGTAGGATCTTTAACAATGCCCAAGCAAAACCCTTTAAGAATAAAGCATACAAAACAAACAAGAAAGCAATTAAAAAAATGACCTAGATCCTAAGGTATACCCAACTTATTTAGTCCCCAGCAGAGTCGCCAGTTCTGTGATACGGTAGCAGAACCGACTATTTTTACTGGTTTGCATTTTGCATTTTTTGTTCGCAAAATGTCGCGGTAAGCAAGAGTTGCCATCGACTTTTATTTCATCCAATCAGGAAAAGGAAAAAGAACAGGAAAAACCTTTTTCGAGAATATTTCTGAGTACGGGGGGTAAATTATAGAAAGGGACGGTGTTAGCACCCTTTCTATCCGTGGTTTTCCACGGGCTCTTAGGTACTTGCTCATTTTGAAATTGCTTGGGTGTGCTTGTTTTGAAAAGCTTTTACTTCGTGATGACTCTTGTATCAATCCTCAAGAGTGTGACGAAGTTTGTTTTGAAAATTGTTTTGAAAAGTGTTTGTGTAAAAGTTTTGTTTGAGCAAGTACTTAGGAACTAATCTACCTACTCAAAAAAGACTATTCGTTTTTCCCTTAGACAACGCTATCCCATTATTAAGGAATAGGTAGCACCATCGTTGGAGTTTAAAGGGACGTTCGAAGGGACAGATACGGTCACAAAAGCAATGTTAGGAGGTGTTAGTAATCATCCTAAAGCCTTAAAGATTTGTTTTCGAGGCAACATCTGAATGGGTCATTTGATATCTTTCGGGGCTAGAGGATGACCACTAACAAACCCTATACTTCATGACCGTTTAACTGAAGGCAACCGAAGTGGAGTAAACCCTAGGAGTGAGCATGTGCGAGTGAGCTTTTTTCAGTTAGTTTGTCTTTGCACATTTAGGTTATCTACATTTTAATTTTTCAGATATTCTTGCCATACAATCATATTAGCATACATCTAACAGTTTACAATTATGGAAATTAAAAATGCGGAAACAGAAATCCTAACTATTACATGGCTTTCACAGATACATAATCATTTAACTGAAAATAAAATGCGGAAATTAAAACCCTAATTAAAATCTATTACAACCTCAAGACAGTTACATAAATAATAATCAAAAGGGAAATTAAAAATACGCGTGACGAGTTAAATGCGAAGACGATTAGAAAAAACCTAAAAATCTAATTTGAGAAAAAAATATTTAAGTTATTTTTGAAGCAAAATTAATTATTTACAAAACCCTAATTTTTAATTAGTTTTAATTATAAAAAGAAATTGAATTGACCTAATTAGAATTAGACTAATTAATTCAAGAAAATAAAATATTTTATGAAAAAATATTGATGTTCTTTGCGATTTTGATTTGATAAAAAATGATTTTTTGTTATTTTGTAAAAAAAATAATTGAGTAAATAATAAAATAATAAGAAATAAAATAAAATAAAAAAAGATTAGAGATGGGCCTGCTTAAGCAACAATATGGGGGTGTAGATCTGAATTTTTGGGCCCATTAGTGGCTAAGCCTAGTCAACGCCTTGGATTCCATGCTGCCTCCTCCTGTTGGTGTACCGTGGTCCTTTCTTGCATGGGCGTTGGATTGGATTGATAAGGAATCCGTTGGCTAGATGATGACAGTGCATGGTATGCCCTTGGGACGCGTACGCACACGATCTGTAGTTATAAATTTAGAAAATAAGAAAATGCTGGGACCTGGGATGGAACCCAGGTCCTCTACCTTTCCAAACACACGCTTCACCACTGGGCCACCTGTATCTGTTTGTTATAATATTGAAACGAAAACAAAATAATGCAAACTGGTCACGATCTTCAGAAAACGCGCGAATATTTAAATTGTTCAATGGTGGTCAGCCACGTTGTTATCTTCCTCAGCCCTCCGTCATGTTAGCTAAGGGATTTTTATCTACAGTCAGCATTCGGAGCTAAAAACCTGCAAACTTCCAAAATCTAACACAAGCAAGATAAATCAATTCCAAGCTTACAGATCAACTCATTTTGATCTCACGAGTATGATGGCATCCTCCTTTTGGCCTAATTGTACCTTTATCAAGAAACCCTAAAATACGACCTCAAACCCTAGCAATGGCAACTATCAATATATGCACTCAAACATCAATTAAACCAATCCAATACGTTACAAGCATGATAACAAACACATACCTACCATTAAAACATGTTTATGATGCAAGAATCACTATAATCAATTTTGAAATAAAGGGTAAATCGTATGAGTTACAGCACGCGATTCTTGATGCTTCAGGCCTTGCAAATGATTGGGACAGCTTCAGTGCACGCCCAAGATGCGATTGCTGGCCTTAAATTGCTTTGAAAGGTCCTGTAGAGTGAAATCCGATCCCTACTTTTTGACAACTTTTTTGAGATTGTTCTTGCTCTTTCACGAATGCAAAAAAAATTCCTTTATCCTTGGTTCTTGTTCATTATATATGCTTGAGCAAATTAGGGTTGCAAAAACAGATGATATCTTTGGAATTTTGGAAATTTTGATTTGATTTTTCATCCATATGCAAACCTTCTATATTGAGCCAAATTATCCCATTTTTGTACTAATCATGCTTGATTCGATTTGGTCTTGATATCTCAGCATAATTTGATTGAGATCCTGTCCAAAAATCATATCAAAACATAACTTTGATATTATTTACTGTGATACAGTGGCAGAACCGACTGTTTTGAAAATGTTGGTTTGCGTTTTGTGTTTTTTGTTTGCAAAATGTTGCGGTAAGCAAGAGTCGCCACCGACTTTTTTTTATCCAGTCGGAAAGGAAAAAAGCACAGAAAAAATCCTTTTTCGAGATTTTGAGTACGGGGGGTAGATTATAGAAAGGGAAGGTGTTAGCACACTTTCTACCCATGGTTTTCCATGGGCTCTTAGGTACTTGCTCATCTTTTTAAAATTGCTTGTGTGTGCTTGTTTTGAAAAGTTTTGTTTTACTTCGTTTTAACCCTTGTTTTTGTCCTCAAGAGTGTTACGAAGTATTTTTGAAAACTTTAGTTTGAAAAGTTTGTTTGAAAGTGTATGGTGTAAAAAATTTGTTGTTTTGAGAAAGTACCTAACAGTTATCTACCTACTCAAAAAAAGATCGTTTCTGTTTTCGTTTCCTTTAGATAGCACTATCCTACTATTGAGAAATAGGTAGCACCGTTGTTGGAGTTGTAAAGGTAAATTCGTAAGGGACGTATGATCACTAAAGTAATGTTGGGAAGTCTTAGTAATAACCCTAGAGTCTTTAGATCATATTCGAGGCAACATTTCCGAGGCGACGTTTCCGAATGGGACTTTTGATCTTTGTTAGACAGGAGGGCAACCACTAAGACACCTATACTTAATGATCGTTTACCGAAGGCAACCGAAGTGAGAGTATACCCTAAGAGTGCGCATGTGCGAGTGATTTAATTTCAGTTATTATCTTTTCACATTAGGGTTTTCTAGCCGTTTTAAATTATCATGCAATCTTGTCATATAATCCTATTAACATACATCTAAACAGTTAATATTTGCGAAAATTAAAATGCGAGAAAATAAACCTACGCTATTACAAGGCTTCGGGCTAGGGATTAATTACATAGCCAAAAAAACCCACAAAAAAAGATAAATAAAGAAAATCCTAATTTAAACTATTACATACCGTAGACAGTTACATTAATATTGCAAAAAATATAAACGCGCGAGATGAATCGAAAACAAGAGAATTAGGGTTTTGACCCCATCTATGCCTAATTGTAACCTAAAAGGAAAATCATTTTTATTTGTCGTTTTTCGTGTTATTTGAGAAAATAAAGCTCTATTGAATAATAGTAACAAAACCTAATTACTAATTAATTTCAATTTAAGAAAAAATAATTAAATTAACCTATTTTTGTATTTTTCATTTTTTGATAAAAAAAATTAAATCACAAGTTTAACCCTAATTTTCTAATTGGTTTTAATGATAAAAAAAGTTAGAATTTCCCTAAATTATATTAAATTTGATAAAATAAAAACCTAATTCTAATTTTTTGTGAAAAAAGAAATTTATTTTGTTTAAAAATAATTAAGCAAATTAAATAAATAAAAGAAATAAATAGAAAAGAAAGAATGATGGGCCTGGTTTCTTAGCAAGAAGGAGGTGTTGTTTGCAATTCCTTGGCCCAACAAGCTCCTGTCCCTTTTGACTTTATTCAATCCTGTATGCATGCTTGACTTAGGCGCATGGTGGACCTTCAAGGGATAGCCTTGGATCTAGGGCGTTGAAGGATGGGACGGCCAGATCTGGATAGTATATGATGGATCCCTTGCCATGTGATACACTGGATTGCCCTGAAAATGTTGAGAAAATAAAATGCACACGCCTGGGATCGAACCCAGGACGTGTGCATCAAAGGCCAGCAACCTCACCATCTGCGCTAGCATGTTAGTTGTAATAATAATGAAACAAATAAAATATAATACAAATAACATGCCACGCCTCCAAAAACGCGCATAAATTCAAACAAGCCACGCACACACTGCCACGCCATTGTCTTCTTCGTTGCTTCCGTCGTTATAGATAAAAGACTTTTACCTACGGACATCAAGCATAGGTATAGCCCATGTGCATTTCCAAAATCTTATACACGCATGATAAATGAAAACCAATGGTACCAATCAACTCGTTTCAACCTCACGAGCATCATGGTACCATTATCACTGGCCAATTTTCCTTGTACAAGAAACCCCTAAAAACAAAGAAAAAACCCTAGCCATGGCATTTTGTTGTACAGTCAATAAAAATACAATTGAATACATTCATTAGCTTGCAAACATTTCAAGGATTATAGATATGCCAATCAATCATGCTAAATATGCCAAAATCAATATATTCGAATTCAAGAAAAAGAAGCAAATTGTGTGAATCTTATAGAGTAATTCTGAGCGTGGGGAGGCTTGCTAGCGATTGAAACACGATCCTGGGACGTCCAGCAAACGATTGGTATGGTTAGAACAGCTTGAGATGGCCTGAAACTTGGAAATTGGTTTTCACTTTTTTCTTGAACTTTTTCAATTTGTTCTCTGCCTTTGCATGCCTCTAACCCCTTTCTTTTGATCTGCTTTTGTTCCTTATGTATAATAGAGTGCATTAGGGTTACAATTTGTATCAAATCTCTTCCAATTATGAATATTGATTCATGATTCAATCCTTGCACCAAATCTTTCCAAAACAAGAAAATTCAATCTTTTTGTGTTCATATAAAGCCTTGCACGATTTTATCTTGTCTCCAGTTGTATAATGAACCTAATCATGCATAAAATCTCAAGATTTAATTAGTTTTTGATATTTTCATTATTTTATATTGATTTTATTTGATTTAAATGAAATAAAATCAAAATAAATAACAAAAATAAAAGAATGACAAGTGGAAGGGCTCATGGGTCGTGGGTCACATTACAAACTCAGTGCAAGCATAAAAAGTTGGGCCCATTTGGCAAAAAATGCAATTTTGCACACATTTGACTTTTGGCAATTTTGCAAAAAAGGTCAACTTGGCCAATGCACAACTCCCTCAATTTTGACCATAGAGAGGTGTTCTTCGACTTTTTAGAAAGCTTAAGATGTCCTCTAAGCAACCCTTTTGGTCTCATATCAATTGAGTCTTCCATGTTCATGTATGAAGCTTTGACCCAAAAGGTGTTTTTGTTGACTTTTCAAAATGACCTATAATTCCAAATTCATTTCTTCTTGTGAGTGCATATTTTGAATTTTGGAGTTGAAGATGAATTGTATGGAATTACATCCTATTAAAAATGAGCTTTGGATGGGTCATTTTTTATAAAGTATGATAAAGTTATGCTTGGTCAAAGTTGAGCTGACTTTTCCTGCAAAACCCTAATTTGGCAAGTTTTGGGTTTTGATGAATTGTGGGCAACCCTTGAGTAATCATGATCAACCCTTGATCAAATTATGAATAATACTTCAAAATGAGAATGTTGACCAAAAATCTTGAAGTTTGACTGTATGTGGGCCACAGTTGACTTTTACCCTAACACAGTCGATTTTCAGGCCTTTGAGCAATTGACTGAGCAAGCTTCCTCTGCAAGGCTTGAAATTTGACATGGATGATCTTGAGAACATATTAGGAAAATGGTGAGCATTTGGTATCCTTTGGACTCAAGCATCTTGATGCAAAATGAAGCTCTAATTTGGGGTAGACTGCCTTAGGAGAGAGTTTGTTTGGTCAACTCTTGGACTTCCTTGAGCAATTTGAAGACCTTACTTGACATGTATTGAGAAATATGGGAGGGTAAATTTTGGGGTACAACAGCTTCCCCTGTTTAATCTTCTTAAACCTGGGGATGTAGATTGGCTTATCTGTCTTTCGTGATCGGAAGGTGGAAGATGATTGAACACTAGAGTGCCCAGAAATTTGCACTCGCATGAAGTGTTACTGGTCTTGCGATATTGGGCATGGGCTTATAGATGCCACTTGGAAGTCAATGACATAAGATGGGCTTAAAGATGCCATCCGAAGAAATGTTGATCTCATAAGAGATTCCTCTGCGAGAACCCGTATACCTGTTGTTGAGGAAGATTTCGCTGGGGAATACTGGTCTCTGTCTTGGGAGAAATAGAATTTTAGGAGCTTCAGTTGGCTGTTACTCCACTGGGGAATCATCTCTTAGTCGAGGAGGTGAAAATGAACTTCTATCTGGTTGTGCTCCAGGCTTTTCAATTTCTCCATTCTTATCTGGTCGTGCTCCAGGATTCAGAAGGAATTAAGTGGTTATCCGGTCGCATCTGAGTTTCAACTTGAATTTAAGGCATACTAATATCCGGTCGATTTCCGGGCTTCATAGTAATTGGCCGAGTAAACTGCCATTTGGCTAAATTCCAAGCTTCGCAGTATCTTATACTGTTATCTGGTCGTGTCCCGGGTTTCAGTGTCCTTTACCGCTATCCGGTCGTGCTCTAGTCTTCACAGTGTCTTATACCATTATCTAGTTGTGCGCCAGCCTTCACGGTGTCTTATGCCATTGTCTGGTCGATTCCAGGCTTCATGGTATCTTGTACTACTATCTGGTCGATTTCCAGGCTTCACAATAACTTGCTGAGGGTTAAGTTGTTTTCCGATTGATTTCCAGGCTTCATAGTATTTTGGAGAAATCAAGATATTATCCGGTTGATTTTCGGGCTTCATAGCTTGAACTGGAATAGAAATCTTAGTATCGATTTGACTAAACCAGCGAAAACTTGCGAGAACTTGATTGCATCTTTCCCTGAAAGGTAAAGAGTTAATCGTATGTAATGTCATGATGTATGAAATGTATTGAGTAATAATGTTCTCAAAATAAATGAGATTGTGTTGTATGATGCATATGTGCATGCCACGATGTATGGATATGCAATGTTCTTGTGATTTTCTCCGGCAAGGGAGAATAAATCCTGGACTGCTGTTGGAGAGTATAAGGAGTTGAGTTCTTCGTTCTCGCTGGGGATAGTGACCGAAGATAATTAGCTGGAGACTTGCGTCTGTTCTGCTTGAGAACATTCTGCCGGGAGAGGCTCTGTTTGAGAATAATCCTGTGGAAGAATGACTCTGTGGGGAAGAGAGATACTTTGTTGGACGATCTGCTGATTTGGAGAAATAAACTCAGTTGGTGGTGAACTTCTATTGTTGGTGATAAATAAACTCTACTTGGGGAGAATTTTGCTGACTCATTTGCGATTATGAACCTCGGCTGGGGAGAGTTAACACCACTGTCTTTGGATACTTCCTACTCTGCAGGGAGCGTATGTACATTTAGTTATATTCTCAAGCTGGCTCTATCCCTGTGCCTGGTGGGTAGAGCAACTGTAAGGTTTGGAGACTTCTTGTTTGCCCATGTTCATGGAATTACGAGTAATTGTCTTTTTTTTCATGTAAACATTTATGAGCAGCTATTATTCTCAAATGCATATATCAACAATGAATCATTGGACGTTCTTTGCAAAACAAAACAGAAAAAGAAAAACAAGTTGAAATTTCTTGTGAAAATGAATTGTATTGATTTTTGAAATTGGCCTGTAACAGGCGTTTTGTACAAAGAGGCTGACGTCCTAGTAAGAGAACACCGTCGGGGGAACAGAAATTATACAATTTATGTAAAAGAAAGAAAAATAGCTATATGAAGCAATTCCACTGGGTTCCAATTCTGCTATTGTCTTTTTATCTTAGAGCGTCTCATCACTTTGCCGCTTGGTCGAAGGTAGATCAGATTGATTGGAGCCGTCCGAGCTTGATAGTTGATACTGAACTCTGGTTGCAAGATGATCCAATGAGACATAGTGTTACGCTATGATCCCTAATTTTTTCCTGGACCGCCCTTCGGGTTTTCAGTCCACCGGGATACCTTTTTTTTCCCAAGTCTCCTTTTCAGGTTTTCGACTTGCCGGGTGTACAGTTTTTTTCACTTTCATCCCTTACTTTTTCCCGAAACCTTTTGGTTCGCCGGGAAGCCCTTATTTTTGCCTAGGCCAGTCAACCTAGCAGGTCTTTGATTAGGTGTAGTATTTTTTCACTATGTCTGCATTGACGGGGTGAGGAAGGTCGTCACCATCCATGGTGGTTAGCATCATAGATCCTCCCGAGAAAATGTTCTTAATCACAAATGGCCCTTCGTATGTGGGGGTCCATTTGCCCCTGGGATCACCTTGCGGCAGTATGATGTGTTTGATCACCAGATCCCCGACTTGATATTCTTAACGTCTGACTTTCTTGTTAAAATCCTTGATCATTCGCTTTTGATACATCTGACCATGATAAATAGCAATAAGTCTCTTTTCATCGATTAAGTTCAGCTGATCAAGCCGGGTTTGGATCCAGACGTCTTCATTCAAACCCGCATCCTTCATAATCCGGAGAGAGGTTATCTGGACTTCGATGGGTAGGACTGCCTCCATGCCATAAACCAAGGAGTAAGGTGTTGCCCCTGTCGATGTCCTTGCCGAGGTACGGTACCCATGAAGAGCAAATGGTAGCATCTCATGCCAGTCTTTGCAGGTCACTATCATCTTCTGCATAATCTTCTTGATGTTCTTGTTAGCCGCTTCAACAGCCCCATTCATCTTCGGCCGGTAGGGAGAAGAGTTATGATGTTGTATCTTAAACTGTTTGCAGAGCTCAGTGATCATCGTGTTGTTGAGATTTGTACCATTGTCCTTGATGATCCTCTCTGGTACACCATATCGACATATCAGATTGTGTCGGATAAACTGCACCACGATGTTCTTGGTTACTGTAGCAAAGGAAGCTGCCTCAACTCACTTTGTGAAATAATCAATAGCTACTAGAATGAAACGATGTTTGTTGGACGCAGTAGGACTGATCTCACCTATCATATCGATGCCCCACATTGCGAAATGCCAAGGAGTTGTCAAGACATTCAGAGGAACTGGAGGTACATTCACCTTATCAGCATAGACTTGGCACTTATGACAGGTTCGAGAATGCTGATAACAATCGGCTTCCATAGTAGACCAATAATATCCAGCCCGTAAGATCTTCTTTGCCATGGTATGTCAACTGGAATGAGTTCCGAAGGTACCTTCATGTAACTCTGCCATGATCCTTTCCGCCTCGCTTTTGTCCATACATCGCAATAAGGTTGAATCATGGTTACGCTTATAGAGGATCCCATTACTGATGAAGAACTTTGCAGCGGACCTTCTCAGAAACTTCTTATCATTAACAGATGCCCCCTCGGGGTATTCTTGAGCCTCAAGATACCTCTTTACCTCGTGAAACCAGGGTTTATCTGCTACCTCTTCCGCCTCAATGTCACAGCAATGTGCAGGTTTGTCCAACCTCTCGATGGTAATCTGGGGAGATTCATTGTCCCACCTGACTTTGAACATAGAAGACATGGTAGCTAGCGCGTCCGCTAACCTGTTCTCCTCTCTCGGGAAGTGTTCAAAGGTTATCTCCTCAAAATATGGGAGCAATGTTAGTACGTATTCTTTGTAAGGAATAAGATTTGGGTGCTTCGTATCCCACTCGCCTTTGATCTGACTGATCACTAAAGCAGAATCTCCGAATACACTCAAGAACTTAATCCTTAGGTCAATAGCAGCTCGAAGACCCAGGATACATGCTTGATACTCCGCCATATTGTTGGTGCAGTTAAAACATAATCGGGCAATGAACGGAGTATGACAGCCCTCAAGAGATATAATTACAGCACCGATGCCATTACCCAATGCGTTCAAGGCTCCATCAAAATACATAGACCATCGGGATCCTTCCTCAGGTCCTTCATCCGGTCCAGGTTCTTCACAGTCAGTCACCAACATGATGTTCTCATCCGGGAACTCAAAATTCATGGATTGGTAGTCATCCACTGCCTGATGCGCCAAATGATCTGCCAATACACTCCCCTTGATTGCTTTTTGGGTTGTGTATTAGATGTCGTACTCGGTTAGGATCATCTGCCATCTTGCTATCCTTCCAGAGAGAGCAGGCTTCTCGAAAATATACTTGATTGGATCCATCTTTGATATCAACAAAGTGGTGTGAGTTAGCATATACTGTCTCAGCCGGCGAGCAGCCCTTGCCAAAGCGCAGCAAGTTGTCTTGAGCAATGAGTATCGGGTCTCACAGTTGGTAAACTTTTTCCTAAGGTAGTAAATAGCGTGCTCTTTTCGGCCAGACTTGTCATGCTTCCCCAGCACGTACCCCATTGAACTATTTAGTATTATCAAGTATAAGATCAAAGGTCTTCCTTCAACTAGAGGCATCAGAATAGGTGGCTCTTGGAGGTATTCCTTAATTCTTTCAAAAGCGGTCTGACATTTATCATTCCATTCTACCACTTGATCTTTCTTCAACAACTTGAAGATTGGCTCACAAGTAGCGGTCAGGTGTGAAATGAACCTGGAGATGTAATTCAGATGTCCCAAAAAGCCTTTAACTTCCTTTTCTATGCGGGGAGCCGGCATCTCCTGTATGGCTTTTACCTTGGTAGGGTCCACCTGAATACCCTTATCACTAACGACGAAACCCATCAGCTTACCAGACCTTACCCTAAAGGTCCACTTATTTGGGTTCAACCTCAGCTTGTACGTCTTTAACCTGTCAAACAATTTCTGGAGATGGTCAAGGTGCTCTTCCTCAGTCTGGGACCTTGCGATCATGTTATCAACATAAACCTCAATCTCATGGTGAATCATATCGTGGAACAAAGCGACCATGGCGCACTGATAAGTTTCCCCAGCATTCTTCAACCTGAAAGGAATTACCTTGTAACAGAAGGTGCCCCACTGTGTAACGAAGGTTGTCTTATCCATGTCCTCGGGAGCCATCTTGATCTGATTGTAACCAGAAAAACCATCCATGAAGGAGAAGATTTTATGCTGCACGGTGTTGTGGACCAGAACATCGATGTGAGGAAGTGGGAAATCATCCTTGGGGCTTGCCCTGTTCATATCACTATAGTCCACACACATCCGTACCTTACCATCTTTCTTAGGCACCAGAACAACGTTGGCAACCCACTATGGATAAGAAGTGACAGCTAAAAATCCTGTGTCGAACTGTTTCATGACCTCAACTTTGGTTTTCTCAGACATCTCAAGGAGCATATGGCGAACCTTCTGCTTTACCAGAGGAAAATCTTCTTTAGTCGGCAAGCGGTGTACCACAATATCAGTGTCCAAACCAGGCATATCTTCATAAGACCAAGCAAAGATCTCAAAATAGTCGCGTAGCATCTGTATCAACCGTTGTTTGACACTGGGCTCCAGATTCGCACATATCTTAACCTCTTTCTTGTCTTCCTCTGTACCCAAATTCACTGATTCAACTGGCTCTTCATGAAGTTGTATGGCCCTTTCTTCCTGTAGTAACAGTCTAGCAAGTTCTCCAGGCATCTCACAATCATCCTCACCTTCGTTCTCGGCTTGGTTGATCGGATTTTAGAAGTCATAACTGGAAGTAGCACAGTCGTTATCAATGGGATCCATAGTGGATATGGATATGCATTATGATATGTGAGTGTGTGTAAGAGAATAGCTGTTTTTGATAAAGCGAGAGACAGAAAAAGAAAAACAAGGAGCACAAAATTTGTAATGCAAGAAACGTCCAATGTTTTATTAGTGATATATGAAATGACAAATAATAAGCCCTCACAAGCAAAGCCAAGGTGCCTCGGGCAAGGCACCGGGCCATAAAGTTTTAAACTGTCTATTACAACTCTTAAAACAAAAGTCAATTACTGTGGAATAAAATAAACAGGTATGAAGTCCTTCGACGTCTAGTTGCTTAGTCTTCCATTGGTTGTAGGGTAGATCCAGTTGTTAATATCAGAATCTTCTTCACCATCTTCAATTGCATTAACTCCCTGATTGCAGATATGCAGAGGAGGTCTTCCAATCCGTGCACGCCTAACAGCCATTTGAGCCCCTGTAGTAAAGCCCAAACCAAATTTATCAGTTTTGTGCATGAAATCAGGGAGCTGACCCCAATTGGTACACCCACCTTCTTCGATTACAGCCCTGGCATCCTTGAGAGAATCCATCTTCATCGGAGGTTTGTCGGTAGCAACTTCAGTTGACGCCAAGGTCTGGGGGACCTCTTCAAAGTTCTGAAAAGGGGTTTCGATAAACTCCCCATCCATCTCCATGTAGCAAAAGGAATTGAGATGACTCACCATATACTCCTCTTTACCTTGTACCATGACAATCTTCCCCTTTACCGGATATTTCAACATTTGGTGGAGTGTGGAAGTCACTGCCCCAGCCTTATGAATCCAAGGGCGACCCAGCAAGCAAGAATATGATGGTCTGATATCCATCACATAAAAGGTGGATGCAAAAGTCTAAGAGTCAACTTTAACATGGATGTCCACCTCCCCATGCACCATCCTTTTTGACCCGTCGAAAGCTCTGACCACAATATTGCTCGGCTTTAGAATCCAACCTTCACAGTCTAGACAGTCTAATGCTTTCTTTGGCAGAACATTCAATGAGGACCCAGTATCCACCAGTACATGGGCCATAGTAGTGCCCCTGCACTCGATCGAGACATGCAGAGAGTCATTATGATTTCTTCCTTTAGTAGTCAGATCTGCATCTGAGAAACCCAACCCATTGTCGGCAGTCAGGCTAGCTACGCAATCTTTGAATTGGTCGGCTGAAGTTTCCTGCGGCACATGTGCAGTTTTGAGGAATGCAATTAAAGCCTTTGCATAGGCTTCAGAACATAACAACAAGGACAACATGGAAATTTTTGACGGGGTCTGCCCCAGCTGCTCGACTATGTTGTAGTCGCTCTTCTTGATAATCTTCAGTATTTCTTTTATCTCCTGTTTCGAGGTTTCTACGATGATCTTCTTAGGTGCCTCCGTCCGAGCAGGCTCACCTATGATTTCTTTGCCCCGAGTCCTAGATGGTTCAGTGACAGGGGTGATAACTGGAATAGGAACTGGGATAGTAGCCGATGTACTAGCAGATGGAATGACAACAGGTTTGTGGACAACCGGAGGGGAAATCTCGGGAGAAAAGAGTCTTCCGCTTCTGGTGACATTGTTAGCCCCGACAATATTGCTGACATCAACATCAGCTTCCTCACTTTTTAAGTCTTGTTTAACTCCATGGTAATACACATAAGCCCCATAATGCCAAGGGATAGCCTTATCTGAAGTGTATGGGATAGGACCAGGGACAGTAATTATTAACGGAGCAATTCTCGGGATGGGTGTAATCCTAATAGGTTTTCTCGAGGAAACCTTGGAAGGATTGGTGGAAATGGTTATGATGGCAACATCTTCAATTGGAACTAACGGAATCATAGACTTTTCGAACAGGATCTCTTTATTATCCATCAGGCGTTGAACACCTGATTTCAATAAGTGGCAACCAGCAGGCAGAATTGAGCACGTGTGGAAACCTTCACCACAACCCGGAAATAAACCGGCCAATAGAAAATTCTTATTTACTGTCATCAAAGGAGTATAAATTTCTTCCACGGAGGTCACAAATAAATCATCGCCTATAGAATTTACTCCGTGACCATGTTTGGGCATGGGAGCAGTTATGACGTTGGGCTTCTCCAGAACGTCAAACTCAATCTCTTTGGCTTCGATCAAGTCTTGCACCTTATTTTTCAATGCCCAAAAGTTGTTTGTATCATGACCTGGACTTTCTGAGTGATAGGCGCAGCGGGAATTCGGGTTATAGTGGGGATATGTGGTGTTGGGGTTCTTCGGGGCCTCCCTCAGAGTTACCAAGTTGGTCTTCAATAATTATGGCAGAATTTGAGTCAGGGTCATATTGAGCCGAGTGAACTGTCTTTGTGGTCTTTCCATCCTTTGTTGATTGTTGCATTGTGGAGCAACTGTGGGTCTTGATATCACTACCGCATTTACTGCTTGACGGTGTCCAGGTCTGCTTTGGCCCCTCGGGTCGTAGACTGCACTAGCTTCTTTCTTACCGGTGAAAGGCTTCTTTACTGCACTTGATGAAGTGTCCTTCTGTATCTTACCACTTCAGATACCAGCTTCTACTCTCTCCCCAGTCAAGATCAACTCAGTAAACCCAGATGACGAAATGCCAATCAGATGATTGAAAAATGGACCAGACAGCGTCCCTAAAAACATGTCAACCAACTCCCTATCAGACAAAGGGGGTTGGACTCTTCCAGCCAAGTCTCTCCCCTTTTGAGCATAGTCCTTAAAACCTTCACTAGCACCCATAGACAAACCCTGGAGTTGAGTACGAGTGGGAGCAAGGTCGGCGTTATACTGATACTGCCTGTAAAAAGCAGCAGCAAGGTCTTCCCAGTTTCAGACATTGGCTCCTTCCAATTGATAAAACCATTCAAGCTGAGTACCTGACAGAATATCTTGAAAGAAATGCACCCACAAATTTCTATCAGCAGTGTGGGTTGGATTTTTCTGACGTACGAGCGAAGATGGAGTTTTAGACAGGATACCTCATTGATACATGGCAAAAATCAGAGCTTTGAACTTATGAGGAATCACCACTCCCGATACCAGTCCCAGTTCTCCGAAATCTAAACCAAGGATCTTCTGAATATCCATAGCACTTAGACGGTCTTCTAGCTTCTTGTACCTATCCTCAGTAGGAGGATATTGCTCATCATCATAATCCATATCATTATCAAAAACTACAGGACTAGGGTCCTTTACCCTTTCTTGGTTCTCCCCGTCCTTGGATGAGGAGGTCAGATCAGCTGATTGTCTTATCCTTTCTCCGAATCTTCTACCCATGTTCAGAATACCAACCTTCTTCTTCTTCTTCTTCTTCTCTTTCAGAATAAGGGTCTTCAGGTCCTCTTGCCCTTTAGCCATACTTAGGAACATCTGCTGGAATTGGGCGTTCTATGCCCGAAGATCTTTGATGGCTTGATCAGAAGACATTTCTGCTAAAATAAACAGAGAAGAAGATGAGAAACCTGTAATGGTGCCTGTAATGGCGTGCATGATAATGGGATGTGCATGTAATGATTTCAAAGACTCCGGGAAATTTAAATTTGCAAACCAAAAAATAAACAAACTTTATTAGATTAATCTTGTAAAAGGTTCAACAATGCCTTTAAGGCGTTACAAAGAAATAAATGGAAAACAAATCTAAAACTAGAAAAGCAAAATCAAAAGTCCCATGGACGCTTTCTCTTGGTGCTGACGTAGTCATTGATCACTCTTTCTTCCTCGAGCTTCCTGGTGAGCTTCAAAATCTTCCTTTCTTGCTCATAGTACTTTGCCCGGTAAGTATCCCTCTCCTCTTTCAGCTGAATCCAAGACCTCTGCAATGCCCCAGGATCAGTGGGCATGTAAGGATATAAAACTGTGTAAGGAACGCCTTCTTCATTGGTGGGCTCTACAATCACTGGAAATACGGCTTCATAAGGCATCCCAAGCTTCTGGGCACGAGCTCGGACCCATTGGAGGTAAGGATGCATAGGAAGGGAAGTCCTTGGTCCCAACTCTTGGGGGTCAGATCTATTCACCATGCCCCAAGCTCGTATAAACCTCTGGCGATGCTCCTCAACGTCTTCCTAGTAGTCAAATACAATATCCTCAAGAAGTAGCTCATGGGGACCATCTCTCCGAGCACGACCAAATTATCGCAAAGCTAGACAAGGATTGTAGGTTATTCCCCCTCTGATTCCAAGCAACGGGACATTAGGGTATCCCCCATAACGATCAATAACGGCAGTGTCTTCCATAGCCCGGGAGCTCCAAAGAATATTTGTATGGGCAAGTGACATTATTTTGTAGGACCATTCCAAACCTTCTTCGTTCTTCAGCACAGACTTAGGGTGGTCGAAATAAAAACCACCTCGACAGCAACGGCATGCAACACATAAGAGTCCCTCTTCTTCGCACAGTACGAGTGTAGAGGGCATGCAAGATATCACCCAGCAGAGTAGGCACAAGATTGCGAGAAAGGAAAATCTTGATAGCATTTACATCTACAAAGGAATCCAGATTTGGGAAGAGAACCAAACCATAGATAAGGAGAGCCAAGACATCTTCACAAGCCTGAAAATCCAAATTATCCCAGAATAGCTGAGCCTGGTCTATCAAAATTTTGGATAGGAAACCTTCGACCACTGTTGTACCCCAAAATTTGCCCTCCCATATTCTTCAAGATTTGCAAAGAGCATGCTTTAAAATCTCCCCAAGGGTTGCACAGTTCAAGGGCCTCCTAACAGTCAAAAACTAGGGTTTTGATTCTAGCAAAGAAATGGAAGTTTCCAAGGGTCCAATCAAGTCCCACATGCCTACAAACATTGTCAAGCATCCTCATGTCAAGTTTCAAGACTTACAGCACAAAATTGCACAGTCAAAAACCCTAATTGCCCAGCAGTCAACTGCAAGGGCAAAATGGTCATTTGACAGTCAAAAGTTCAAATTTTTGGTCAACATCTTATTTTGAAGCCACAAACATCATTTGATCAATTCTTGATCATGATTCTCAAAGCATGGCTCAAAAAGTCTCAAGATGCAAAAGTTTCCATATTTGGACAGTTGAAAAAAGTCAACTGTAACTTGACCAAGGCATAACTTCCACATGGTTTATCAGAAAAATTCCATCCAAAGCTCATTTTGAAGAGAATGACATTTCCTACAAATCCTCTTCACACTTCAAGTCCAAGAAATTCTCTCACAAAAAGTTATCAATTTCAACATTATAGGTCATTTTCAAAAGTCAACAAAAAGGGACTTTAAGTCAAAGACCATAACTTGAGATTGGTAAATCAAAATGACATGGAACCAAAGGCATTGGTTATAGGATTTCATGACCTTTCCAAAATGTCCAAGAACATGATCAAAGCTTAAAAATTGAGCAAGATATGCCTTGTGGAAGTCGGGAAATTTTTGGGAATTTTGAAAAGTCAACTCTACTTCAAATGCCTCAAAATTGTTAATGGGCCACAAATTCTTCCAAGAATCATTATCCAAAGGCTATGCACGACCATTTGGCCCAAAGGGGAATTATTTCATCATTTTTTATTATTTATTTGAATTTTTAATCACTATTAATTCATTTAATGAAATAAAATATGACAAAAATAGAAAACCGTGTTTTTTTAATCCCTTTTTGCAGCATATTCTCTCCATAAAACCTCAAGATTTCGTGCACCCTCAATTTGGAAAGATTTGGCCATGATTGGTATCAAAAGCACATGGAAAAGATTTGAAAAGATGCCATTAAAAATCAAATATTTGATTCATGATTACAAGGGTTTTTGGACTTGATTTGCAAACCTAAATCACTCACATACATATACAGATCACAACCCTAGTGCATACAACCTTGAAGCTGCGCCTCAGACCTCATAGAAACTTTGCAAATTTTGTCAAAAATTCCAAAACTGAAAACACTCATAGGGCGTGATTCAAAGCCTATAATCCATCCAAAAAGCTTGTTGAGGTCTCCCTGAACCTAACTGCATTCTTTTCCAGTCCCCACGCATCAAGAAGTGGTAGAACAAAGTCCAATTTTCTCAAACTTTTCTCATATTCGTGCTTCGATTTATATGCCATATTCATACATTTTAATGATCGTTTTGTACTAATATGCACTTCCTGAAACTAATGGTGTATTTTAATTGAGTTTTTAATGCATGTGCGTGAATCCACCATTGGAGCTCGCTAGGGTTTCAAAGCTGTAAAATTAGGGCTTTCCTCTTCAGGAAAAATTAGACAACAAGACCAGGACCATTGGACTCAGAAGCTCCAGACGAACCTGTTCAACACCTCGCGCTCAATTTATGAGCAACCATACGCTAATCGCTATTTTTGAATGTTGAAGTTTGTGGGGGTTTAAAACCCCCGCTATCCTTTCTCTTTTTTTCAGGTCAAAACGAATAAACGAAGAAGAAGATGAGTTGTTAGTTGATGATTGGCTGATTCAAACATTGGCGCCCTTTTTTTTATTATTCCACTAACGCGTGTTTTTTCTCTTTTATTGACCATAGCTTATCAAATAAACAAAGCAACACACTTGGCCTGTTGGTGGCTGCGTTGTCACACAAGCATTGGGACCTGGGTTCGATTCCCAGGTCCCCTCCCTTCCTCAATATATTTTGTTTTAACGTGATTCCATGCAGTTCCTACCCCAGGGCCTACCATGCATCTTCATGTCTGTGTTTGCCACGCGCCCACTGAGATCAATCCAATGGCCCAGATCTGAAGAACACCATATGCATTGGTCAATGGAGTCACACGCATCCCAGAAAAGTCAACCAGGCCTCCAATAAATGGGCCAAATTGCTGGCAACTTACCTCCAAAATTGGGGTCAACACCCCCTATTGGTTTGCATTCTATTTTTCATTCTTTTTATTTTTTTCTATTTTATTTGTTTTATTTAGTTTTATTTTAATTCTTCAAATTAATTTTTCACAACATAAAAACACCAAAAAATCAGAAACTATAAAAATAAAAAATATGTTTTAATGTTTAATGCACTAACATTTTTTGTAAATAAATTCAACAATTAATTTAGTTTTAATTCTAGGTTTAATTTTAATGTTTTTTTAATAAACTAAAAAATGTATAATTAGGGTTTTAAATACTTTTATCCTTTTTTTCTTTTCTTTTACCATTATTAATAATTAATTATTTATTTTGTAAATAAATTTGCCATTAAATAATTAGGTTAAAACTAGTTTAAATTTAAAACATTTTTTTTATAAATTAAAAATAGTTTAGAATTAGGGTTTTAATTTCATTTAATTTTCTTACTAATTCCATAAATGTAAAAACTCAAAAATAATTTCCTTTTCTCATCTAACTTAATTAATTTACTAATTGTAATTTAATTTCTTTAAAAGGGTCCAACGCCCTCGCGCTCTCGATTTTATTTCTTCTCGCATTTACTTTTATTTCTTTTTATGAACATAATGTATTTATCCCAAAGCCGTGTAATAGATTAATTAGAATTTTATCTTTCCGCATTTTATTTTATTTCAAATCGGGTCTTGGACTAATTTGGCGATGTAGACCCGCGCCCTTTGTAATAGCGTAGGACTTTTATCTTCCTGCACCTTTTAACTGTTAATAACCACATGAAAGAATGAATGCCAAAAATAAAAACAAAGCGTAGATCACCAATGCATGACAAGATAAACATAATTGAAAATGACACACAATTCACACACCACCCTTAGGGTACGCCTCACTGTTGCCTTGCCCCTCGAAAAGTGGTCGTCGAGTAGAGGATGTTTTAGTAAGTCCTCATGTCCATGAACATGGCATGAGGGTAGCTTCTAAGGTGTCTTCCTATTGCTCTGGTGACCACACTGTCCCTAACAAACGAATTGACCCGAACACCTCCAACGGTGGTGCTACCTACCTCTCAATGGTGGGATGGCACTATCTTAAGGACATTTACACAGACGAATTCCTTAGGGTAGGTAGACGACTCGTAGATACTTGCTCTAATTTCAAAACAAATAAAAAACTTCTTTTCACACCGACACCTTTCAAAAAGATTTCAAAAAGCAATTTTTCAAACACTCTTGAGGACTGATACAAGAGTCGAACTGAAATTTTCAAAGAAACTTTTTTAAACCCACAGTTGAAAAGCAAACAAACAATTTTGAAAACACAAATGAGCAAGTATCTAAGAGCCCATGGATAACCATGGATAGAAAGGGTGCTAACACCTTCCCTTTCTATAAATCTACCTCCCGAACCGAGAGCAATCTCTATAAGGAATTTTTCTGTGCTTTTGTCCTTTCCATTTGGAGAAAATAAAAGACGGTGGCGACTCTTGCTTCCGCGACATTTCGCAAACCAGCGTTAAACAGTCAGTTCCAGATCCACCGATCACAGAACTGGCGACTCTGCTGGGGATAATTTTATAAAGTGAGGTGTACCTTAGGACTAAGATCACTTGTGTTTTCAATTGTTGTGCTTGTTTGCTTTATTATTGTGGGTTGCATCGGAGTTACATAGATCCTAACCCGGATCTGGGGATACCTTCTTAGAAAGTAGCAACAAGGCTGTGAGGGAACTGTGCGGGGTATACCGACATGGTTAAAACAGTCTGCTACGTTGATGTGGCACTTTGGTGTGTACCGGTAACCCTTGAGTTCAGTCAAGGAGAGTACGGGGCCTCCATGTGGTGTCGTGAAGCATCAACTGACCTTAGGAACCATAATTGAACTATCTTGGCCTCTTTAGGGTAGTGAGATAACTGACTTTGGTGCAGTCCGAGGTTGGTTGATACTCGATACTACACTCAATTGAGGGTTGCTTTCCTGGAATATTTCGGTCGCCAGTTCAGTGGCTAAATCGAAACGATGAACAATGAAAGCAATCCAGTGATATTGGGACCCTTAGAACCCGGTTACTTCTGATAGGACAGGTTGAGCCCACCAACTTCAAGAGGGTAATACCTAGACCCCATGTTGGCCTAAACTCTAAGGGATGTGGTGTGACTTGTGTGCTTTCATACTTGACTACTTGCATACTTGTTATCTGACACTTGAGTTTCTTGCAGGTTTTGTTTACAGTCCTTAATCTGGACTCATAACAGGGTTTACCTACATTATTCCATGCATAGCATAACATCATACCATTGCATGCATCCTACATAAGGACTAACCCATTTCAAGGATCTCAAGGGCTTGTGATGCAGGTCATGATGAACCAACATGTCTGGCAAGGGGAAAAGGGGATTTATTTTCTCCTAGCCAGGTTGAGGACTTGAGTCAGAGGCTATGACCCACTTGATATGGTGAGCTTTGAATCTGGAAGAAGGTTCCCCTAACCAAGGTTGTTTGGAAATCAAAACCAGACATGATGACTAAAGTCAGGGGCTATGACCCACTGGATATGGTGAGCCTTGGACCCTTGAAGAAGGACTCTCAACAAGATGCAGTGCCTTCCATCAAGCTACCAGATACCAGCTCTAACAAATTTCTCGTTTACCCCGCGAGATTCTTGAAAACATTGCATGCATACATGCATATCATTACATAACAGGTATCCTTGTTGCAGGTCACTTACCTTTCTCGCTGTTTATTTCAGCAATGGCTTTCCAACAAGATAACCAGGACCTTCAAGCTCAAGAGACTCGGTTCGAGGAAATCCTCCTGAATCTATCCAAGGGGCAGGAAGAGCTGAGAACCCTTCTCATGGGGACCTTGGTCAGGAACAGTGCTGAGGATGATAAGGACGAACGGCTGAAACATCTGCAAGCCGAGGTGGATGCAATGAGAGCCCAGATGCTGGGGCAGGTGACTATCATTCAAGACTTAGCTCAAAGACAAGATGAGCTCGGGGTTCTCGTCAACCAACTACTTCGGGGTAACCAACTGGGGCAAACATCTAAGGTTGAAGGGACAGTCATCATTCAACCACCTTTGAGGCAAGAGGATAAGAGAGCTCCTCAAATGGCTTCAGTGTCACAAGTTCATCATCAACCTCACCAGCTTCAGCCAGACAAGCCCAGGAGGCAATTCACCCAGCTCAATATGTCGCTGTTTCAAGCTTTACAACGCCTGTTGAGACTGAATCTGATCACATTAAGGGCTCATCCCCGGAACCCCAACACGGCAGCTCCTACCTATCATCCCAATAAAAGGTGCGCCTACCACTCTGCCAGTCCAGGACATGATACAAATGAGTGTTGGGCTCTGAAGAACAAGATCCAGGACCTGATTGATGAAGGAGCACTGGAGTTCACACAAGATGGTCAGGCTGAATTTTTCTACCATCCCTCCAAGGCTCACCATTTGAAGTAACAAGCCCTGAAGATGAAAAGATTTTTGTTCATTAGGATTTTCAAGTTGTAATTTTCTTTTGTTCAAACATTTACTCATGATTAAGCTTTGTTATTCCATTAATGCATCATATACGTCTGTTTTGAAGCAATATATTCGCATTCACTATATGCAAATTATTTTCATATTTTTTCTGATGATCAACGCTCGATTAATAATGCTAAGCCTCTTGAGGGAGGATGACAAAAACGATACCACAACCTACAATATGCTTTTGAACAGACCCCACTGATGAGGTACAGGCATTGTTTCAATCCCTAAACACTGGAGTTATAAGGAAGATAATCCCTCGTCAACCCCTTTTGAGCCAAAGAAGTAGGAGTTTTTCTTTTCGAAAATTAAAACCCTTTATCATAACCTGGGGCAGGGTAGTTCTCTCAGTTGATCCAAGTGCATGACAAATGGCACCAAAGAGGTCCTTACAAAAAAAAAGAAGACAGTGATGATTCCGAATAATCATAAGGATAGGCAGTCATTATATCTCAAAAATAAAAACCCAATAAGTCAAAACCTATGAAGGAGACTTACAAAACTGGGGCATCCCGCTGATTGTAATCACAAAAGAAACAGTTCAGGCAAAATTTAGGGATAGCGGAAAAAAAAAAGGGGTCATACAAACCCTCAACAAAAATGACTGCCTGTTTCAAAATAAACTGTCAACATCCGAATCATCACCGGAAAATCAGAGCAAAGACTCAAACAAGGTCTAACGTATGATCAACTGAGTTTAGGTTTGGAGAACATCACGAAGAGCGGGTGGGTACAAATAAAATTTGAGCCTTTATCCTTTGTTTCTTAAACCGTGAACCAGGCCACGTTATAACCCTTAAAAAGTCCTAGCTGAAGCATGGGTTAGTTCGAAAGCATACTGTTACGAAAGGTATCCTGACTCCTTAAGGCTTGCTATAAAATATTGAGTTGACATCACATTTTACAAAATTTGCTGGTTTTACTGAAAAATGCATTTTTCAAAAACTTCAAGACAGACATAAGCTTTGCATTTTTGATATAACATTGTTTGCATATGGCTATTTGTTTGAACAACAGGGAAATTCGCATGATGAATACCTAGTGAACAAAAGCACTTCCAATCAAGGGGCATGACATGATCATGGTCTATCATCTGGGGTAGTCCAATCAAGATTCGAAGAATCTCTCAAAGGCCAAATAGCCTGGGGCAACTCTCCGTCTGAGACACTTGGGGCATTAGACAAGAATCCTGGCAACGAATCATGCCTGATTAAACATCTTCTGGTCGCACGACAACATTTCTTACAGGGGCAACTCCCTACATTCCAAGAGCGTGGACATAGTCGAAAAAATTACTACGCACAATCAAAGACCCGCTAGGCTGACATACCTAGGCAAAAACAAGGGATGAAATGAAAATAATCTGTACACCCGGCAAGTCGAAAACCTGAAAAGGCGGCTTGGGCAAAAATGGGTATCCCGGTGGACTGAAAACCTGAAAGGGCGGTCCAGGCAAAAGTTAGGGATCAAAGCGTACAACTATGTCCCGTCATCCTGTCATCAGCCTGCCAGAAGAAGGTTCGTCCATCAACGACTATCAGCACCTCACAGGTCTTCCTCTCCCACCTCAGAAACAGGGGCAATGATGAGTTGTCCAAACGATCTAATGGCTCTGTCCACCAAGGTACTAAGATAGGTTCGGCTGAAGAACAACCAAGATATCTTAAGTCCCCAGAGAGTGAGCCAGCAAGTCCATGTACTCTCCCCAAGCAGAGTTATACTGTCAGCCTTAAGGAAGTTGTGTATCCTCCAGCAGATCTCAAACATTCCCCGGCACATCATACATACATTCCTAACAAGCATCCCCGACGGTCTTGGTCTAAGACTGTTCTCCGGCGGTATACTAGACATTCAGTGGAGCCACTTCCGATACAGAATTTCCCCAGGAGAGTCCAGTCCAGAAGTTTCCCCAGGAAAGTTCAATCCATCTCCCCAGCACGAAGCTTATCCCCAGTAGATTCTGGAAGCTTCTTCCCCACAGAGCACGAACACGTCCCTCGGCTTTATTCAAAGGTTATTTCCCTACCGGGATATAATTGGGTATCCTCAGCCAAAAGCCACGGAAAGATCGTCCTCGGCAAAGTCTTCTTATCCCCAGCGAAGTCTATTAACACTTCCAACATAACAACGGTATCCCTAGCGGAGTTACCATCAATATCCCGGCAAAGTACCTCTCTCCCCACAGGGTATCGCTCCCCAGCGAGATCGTCAGAGTACTTTTCTCCCCGCAGAGTAATCCATTCGCCAAGTTTATTCCCCAACGGAGTTATCCTCTCCTACCGGTATTCTTACAATTATCATCCCCAGCGGAAACAAATATTCTTTTCTTCAAACATCAGCCCAGGATGCGACTTCCCGACACCCGTCAAGGATTTATTTTCCTAAAACGAAAAGATACATGCATAAACATCACATTTTCATACATTATAGCATGCATATACGCATCATATCTTACAAATCTCATTTATGTTGAGAACATCATCGCTTGATTCATATCATGCCTTGCATATGACTGACCTTTACCTTTCAGGAAAGATCCAGTTAAGTTCTCAGCTATATTTCAAGACTTTAGTCTGGTTCAGTTAAATCGACCCTAAGATTTTCCTGATTCTTATCCAGTCAAAGGCCTTCTCTGGTTCAGTCAGATCGACCCTAAGATCTCCCTGATTCTTATCCAGTTGAAGATTTCAAGACCTTGTCCGGTTCACTTAAATCGACCCTAAGATTTTCCTGATTCTTATCCAGTCAAAGGCCTTCTCTGGTTCAGTCAGATCGACCCTAAGATCTCCCTGATTCTTATCCAGTTGAAGATTTCAAGACCTTGTCCGGTTCAGTTAAATCGACCCTAAGATTTTCCTGATTATTATCCAGTCAAAGGCCTTCTCTGGTTCAGTTAGATCGACCCTAAGATCTCCCTGATTCTTATCCAGTTGAAGATTTCAAGACCCTGTCCGGTTCAGTTAAATCGACCCTAAGATTTTCCTGATTCTTATCCAGTCAGAGACCTTCTCTGGTTCAGTCAGATCGACCCTAAGATCTCCCTGATTCTTATCCAGTTGAAGATTTCAAGACCTTGTCCGGTTCAGTTAAATCGACCCTAAGATTTTCCTGATTCTTATCCAGTCAAAGGCCTTCTCTGGTTCAGTCAGATCGACCCTAAGATCTCCCTGATTCTTATCCAGTTGAAGATATTCCAAGACCTTGTCCGGTTCAGTTAAATCGACCCTAAGATTTTCCTGATTCTTACCCGGTCAAAGGCCTTCTCTGGTTTAGTCAGATCGACCCTAAGATCTCCCTGATTCTTGCCCAGTTGAAGTTATTCCAAGACCTTGCTTAGTTCAGTTAAGTCGGCCCTAAGTTTTTCTTGATTCTTATCCAATCAAAGGCCTTATCTAGTCCAGTTAAATCAATCCCTAAAGATTTTCCTGATGAAGACTCAGTAGAAGACATCCAAGATTCTCTCAGCGTTACTGTTGAGGTTGAAGTCGCCCAAGATTCTCTCAGCGTTACTGTTGAGGTTGAAGTCGCCCAAGATTCTCTCAGCGTTAATGTTGAGGTTGAAGTCGCCCAAGATTCTCTCAGCGTTCCTGTTGAGGTAGTAATCGCCCCCAGATTCTCTCAGCGTTCCTGTTGAGGTAGTAATCGTCCAAGGTTCTCTCACCGTCCCGTTGAGGTAGTAACCATCCCTGGTTCATTCATAACCTTTTGAAGCTCCAGATTCAATTCCTGTAACCAGTCAGGGTGCATCTATACAAAGAATTTGAAGACCAGCTCCTGTAACAGGCCAGGTAACCATTTTCTTTTTCAGGTACGCAAGTTCTCGCTAAGGAATCTCTTACGCGATCGACATCCAGATGGCATCTATAAGCCCATCCACCTATCCATCACCTCTCAGCATGGCATCTATAAGCCCATCATCCTATCCATCAATCTCCAAATGGCATCTATAAGCCCATTCCCATCATCACACTACTATGTGAGCGCAAATTTCTGGGCACTCTAGTGTTCAATCATCTTCCACCTTCGGATTACGAAAGACACGTCAGCCAATCTGCATCCTCAGGTCTAAGAAGATTGAACAGGGGAAACTGTTGTACCCCAAAATTTTCCCTCCCATATTCTTCAAGATTTGCAAAGAGCATGCTTTAAAATCTCCCCAAGGGTTGCACAGTTCAAGGGCCTCCTAACAGTCAAAAACTAGGGTTTTGATTCTAGCAAAGAAATGGAAGTTTCCAAGGGTCCAATCAAGTCCCACATGCCTACAAACATTGTCAAGCATCCTCATGTCAAGTTTCAAGACTTACAGCACAAAATTGCACAGTCAAAAACCCTAATTGCCCAGCAGTCAACTGCAGGGGCAAAATGGTCATTTGACAGTCAAAAGTTTAAATTTTTGGTCAACATCTTATTTTGAAGCCACAAACATCATTTGATCAATTCTTTATCATGATTCTCAAAGCATGGCTCAAAAAGTCTCAAGATGCAAAAGTTTCCATATTTGGACAGTTGAAAAAAGTCAACTGTAACTTGACCAAGGCATAACTTCCACATGGTTTATCAGAAAAATTCCATCCAAAGCTCATTTTGAAGAGAATGACATTTACTACAACTCCTCTTCACACTTCAAGTCCAAGAAATTCTCTCACAAAAAGTTATCAATTTCAACATTATAGGTCATTTTCAAAAGTCAACAAAAAGGGACTTTAAGTCAAAGACCATAACTTGAGATTGGTAAATCAAAATGACATGGGACCAAAGGCATTGGTTATAGGATTTCATGACCTTTCCAAAATGTCCAAGAACATGATCAAAGCTTAAAAATTGAGCAAGATATGCCTTGTGGAAGTCGGGAAATTTTTGGGAATTTTGAAAAGTCAACTCTACTTCAAATGCCTCAAAATTGTTAATGGGCCACAAATTCTTCCAAGAATCATTATCCAAAGGCTATGCACGACCATTTGGCCCAAAGGGGAATTATTTCATCATTTTTTATTATTTATTTGAATTTTTAATCACTATTAATTCATTTAATGAAATAAAATATGACAAAAATAGAAAACCATGTTTTTTTAATCCCTTTTTGCAGCATATTCTCTCCATAAAACCTCAAGATTTCGTGCACCCTCAATTTGGAAAGATTTGGCCATGATTGGTATCAAAAGCACATGGAAAAGATTTGAAAAGATGCCATTAAAAATCAAATATTTGATTCATGATTACAAGGGTTTTTGGACTTGATTTGCAAACCTAAATCACTCACATACATATACAGATCACAACCCTAGTGCATACAACCTTGAAGCTGCGCCTCAGACCTCATAGAAACTTTGCAAATTTTGTCAAAAATTCCAAAACTGAAAACACTCATAGGGCGTGATTCAAAGCCTATAATCCATCCAAAAAGCTTGTTGAGGTCTCCCTGAACCTAACTGCATTCTTTTCCAGTCCCCACGCATCAAGAAGTGGTAGAATAAAGTCCAATTTTCTCAAACTTTTCTCATATTCGTGCTTCGATTTATATGCCATATTCATACATTTTAATGATCGTTTTGTACTAATATGCACTTCCTGAAACTAATGGTGTATTTTAATTGAGTTTTTAATGCCTGTGCGTGAATCCACCATTGGAGCTCGCTAGGGTTTCAAAGCTGTAAAATTAGGGCTTTCCTCTTCAGGAAGAATTAGACAACAAGACCAGGACCATTGGACTCAGAAGCTCCAGACGAACCTGTTCAACACCTCGCGCTCAATTTATGAGCAACCATACGATAATCGCTATTTTTGAATGTTGAAGTTTGTGGGGGTTTAAAACCCCCGCTATCCTTTCTCTTTTTTTCAGGTCAAAACGAATAAACGAAGAAGAAGATGAGTTGTTAGTTGATGATTGGCTGATTCAAACATTGGCGCCCTTTTTTTATTATTCCACTAACGCGTGTTTTTTCTCTTTTATTGACCATAGCTTATCAAATAAACAAAGCAACACACTTGGCCTGTTGGTGGCTGCGTTGTCACACAAGCATTGGGACCTGGGTTCGATTCCCAGGTCCCCTCCCTTCCTCAATATATTTTGTTTTAACGTGATTCCATGCAGTAACTACCCCAGGGCCTACCATGCATCTTCATGTCTGTGTTTGCCACGCGCCCACTGAGATCAATCCAATGGCCCAGATCTGAAGAACACCATACACATTGGTCAATGGAGTCACACGCATCCTAGAAAAGTCAACCAGGCCTCCAATAAATGGGCCAAATTGCTGGCAACTTACCTCCAAAATTGGGGTCAACACCCCCCATTGGTTTGCATTCTATTTTTCATTCTTTTTATTTTTTTCTATTTTATTTGTTTTATTTAGTTTTATTTTAATTCTTCAAATTAATTTTTCACAACATAAAAACACCAAAAAATCAGAAACTATAAAAATAAAAAATATGTTTTAATGTTTAATTCACTAACATTTTTTGTAAATAAATTCAACAATTAATTTAGTTTTAATTCTAGGTTTAATTTTAATGTTTTTTTAATAAACTAAAAAATGTAGAATTAGGGTTTTAAATACTTTTATCCTTTTTTTCTTTTCTTTTACCATTATTAATAATTAATTATTTATTTTGTAAATAAATTTGCCATTAAATAATTAGGTTAAAACTAGTTTAAATTTAAAACATTTTTTTTATAAATTAAAAATAGTTTAGAATTAGGGTTTTAATTTCATTTAATTTTCTTACTAATTCCATAAATGTAAAAACTCAAAAATAATTTCCTTTTCTCATCTAACTTAATTAATTTATTAATTGTAATTTAATTTCTTTAAAAGGGTCCAACGCCCTCGCGCTCTCGATTTTATTTCTTCTCGCATTTACTTTTATTTCTTTTTATGAACATAATGTATTTATCCCAAAGCCGTGTAATAGATTAATTAGACATTTATCTTTCCGCATTTTATTTTATTTCAAATCGGGTCTTGGACTAATTTGGCGATGTAGACCCGCGCCCTTTGTAATAGCGTAGGACTTTTATCTTCCCGCACCTTTTAACTGTTAATAACCACATGAAAGAATGAATGCCAAAAATAAAAACAAAGCGTAGATCACCAATGCATGACAAGATAAACATAATTGAAAATGACACACAATTCACACACCACCCTTAGGGTACGCCTCACTGTTGCCTTGCCCCTCGAAAAGTGGTCGTCGAGTAGAGGATGTTTTAGTAAGTCCTCATGTCCATGAACATGGCATGAGGGTAGCTTCTAAGGTGTCTTCCTATTGCTCTGGTGACCACACTGTCCCTAACAAATGAATTGACCCGAACACCTCCAACGGTGGTGCTACCTACCTCTCAATGGTGGGATGGCACTATCTTAAGGACATTTACACAGACGAATTCCTTAGGGTAGGTAGACGACTCGTAGATACTTGCTCTAATTTCAAAACAAATCAAAAACTTCTTTTCACACCGACACCTTTCAAAAAGCTTTCAAAAAGAAATTTTTCAAACACTCTTGAGGACTGATACAAGAGTCGAACTGAAATTTTCAAAGAAACTTTTTTAAACCCACAGTTGAAAAGCAAACAAACAATTTTGAAAACACAAATGAGCAAGTATCTAAGAGCCCATGGATAACCATGGATAGAAAGGGTGCTAACACCTTCCCTTTCTATAAATCTACCTCCCAAACCGAGAGCAATCTCTATAAGGAATTTTTCTGTGCTTTTGTCCTTTCCATTTGGAGAAAATAAAAGACGGTGGCGACTCTTGCTTCCGCGACATTTCGCGAACCAGTGTTAAATAGTCAGTTCCAGATCCACCGATCACAACCACGCTTCGTGTTTCCCAATTGGATACTACATCAGTTTGTTTCAGATGCAGAGCTAAGGCAATGTCTTCTGGTCTAGGAACCTCTTCCATACCTGTGAAGGGTACCTGTTCAAGGATGGATATGCCCAATAAGTGAGAGAACTCTTCCAAAGTGGGAACCAGCTGATAATCTGGAAAGGTGAAGCAATGATGCACATGATCGAAGAACTGGAAAAGTACACTCATCATCTGCTCATCAAGTTTTAAGGTGACCAGGCTAAGAAGCTGACCATGTCTCTTAATGAACATAGAAGTCTCAGAAACTCTTGAGGCTAACTCTTTAGGTTGAGCAGGTATTTGCACAAAGTTAACTCGAATGGTATTTCTGTGCACGGAAGCCATAATCTGCAAAATAGAACAAAGATAAATTCCCTTGGTCTTTGAAATGGTTAGTATAATGAATTATGAATGCCATGTTATGATGCATGATGTCATGATAAAAAAAACAATAGGTATAGCAGATAACATGCATGGCAAAGACAAACAAGTCACACAAAGCCCTTAAGTTTAAGGCTTGCATGAGGTCAAAGGTAGTACCCTCTTGAAGTTCAGTTGGTTTCAACCTGTCCTAGCAAAAGTAACCGGGTTCTAGAGGTTCTCAATATCATTGACCATCCTCCATCAGTCATGGTTTCAGCTCACACAATCTTTTCTTGCGGCCGGAACTATCTCGAGAGTATGGTCTCAATGAGTGTAGCATCGAGTATCAACCAGTTCTCAGTTGTATACCGAGGTCGGCTATCTCACTACTTTCTAATGGCCAAGTTGGTCGATTAAAGGTTCTAAGGTCAGTTGATTCTTAACGACACACACAGCAGCCCCGTATTCTCCTCGTTTCTCCACAAGGGATACCAATACCAACCAATGTGCCATATTAACGTAGCTACTGCTTCAACCGTATCGGTCTACGATGTACAGTTCCCTCACAGTTTATTGCTACTTACCTAAAAGGTGTCCCCAGATCCGGGTTAGGATCTATAGTAACTCCTAAACAAAACCCTTAAAAGTAAAGCAACCAAAACATACAAAAGAAGAAATTATGATGAACTAGATCCTAAGGTATACCCCACTTATAATTTCCCCAGCAGAGTCGCCAGTTCTGTGATACGGTGGCAGAACCGACTGTTTTGAAAATGCTGGTTTGCGTTTTGCATTTTTTGTTTGCAAAATGTCGCGGTAAGCAAGAGTCACCACCGACTTTTATTTTATCCAACCGGAAAGGAAAAAAGCATAGAAAAAAATCATTTTTCGAGATTTTGAGTACGGGGGGTAGATTATAGAAAGGGAAGGTGTTAGCACCCTTTATATCCATGGTTTTCCATGGGCTCTTAGGTACTTGCTCATCTTTTTTAAATTGCTTGTGTGTGCTTGTTTTGAAAAGTTTTGTTTTACTTCGTTTAACCCTTGTTTTTGTCCTCAAGAGTGTTACAAAGTGTTTTTGAAAACTTTAGTTTGAAAAGTTTGTTTGAAATTGTATGTGTAAAAAATTTGTTATTTTGAGCAAGTACCTAACAGTAATCTACCTGCTCGAAAAAAGATCGTTTTTGTTTTCGTTTCCTTTAGACAGCGCTATCCTACTATTGAGAAATAGGTAGCACCGTTGTTGGAATTGTAAAGGTCAATTCCTAAGGGACGTACGATCACTAAAGTAATGTTGGGACGTCTTAGTAATAACCCTAGAGTCTTGAGATCATATTCGAGGCAACATTTCCGAGGCAACATTTCCGAGCCGACTTTTCCAAACGGGACTTTTGATCTTTGTTAGACAGGAGGGCAACCACTAAGACACCCTATACTTAATGATCGTTTGCCGAAGGTAACCGAAGTGAGAGTATACCCTAAGAGTGCGCATGTGCGAGTGATTTGATTTCAATTATTATCTTTGCACATTAGGGTTTTCTAGCCGTTTCAAATTATCATGCAATCTTGTCATACAATCCTATTAACATACATCTAAACAGTTAATATTTGCGAAAATTAAAATGCGAGAAAATAAACCTACGCTATTACAAGGCTTCGGGGTAGGGATTAATTACATAGCCAAAAAAACCCGCAAAAGACGATAAATAAAGAAAATTCTAATTTAAACTATTACATACCGTAGACAGTTACATTAATATTGCAAAAAATATAAACGCGCGAGATGAATAAAAAACAAGAGAATTAGGGTTTTGACCCCATCTATGCCTAATTGTAACCTAAAACGAAAGTCACTTTTATTTCGTTTTTTGTGTTATTTGAGAAAATAAAGCTCTATTGAATAATAATAACAAAACCTAATTACTAATTAATTTCAATTTAAGAAAAAATAATTAAATTAACCTATTTTTGTATTTTTCATTTTTTGAGAAAAAAAATTAAATCACAATTTTAACCCTAATTTTCTAATTGGTTTTTATGATATAAAAAAGTTAGAATTTCCCTAAATTAAATCAAACTAAATTATAATAAATTTGATAAAATAAAAACCTAATTCTAATTTTTTGTGAAACTTGATTTTACATTTTTTATGAAAAAAGAAATTTATTTTGTTTAAAAATAATTAAGCAAATTAAATAAATAAAAGAAATAAATAGAAAAGAAAGAAAGATGGGCCTGGTTGCTTAGCAAGAAGGGGGGGTGTTGTTTGCAATTCCTTGGCCCAACAAGCTCCTGGCCCTTTTGACTTTATTCAATCATGTATGCATGCTTGACTTAGGCGCATGGTGGACCTTTAAGGGATAGCCTTAGATCTGGGGCGTTGATGGATGGGACGGCCAGATCTGGATAGTACATGATGGATCCCTTGCCATGTGATACATTGGATTGCCCTGAAAATGTTGAGAAAATAAAATGCACACGCCTGGGATCGAACCCAGGACGTGTGCATCAAAGGCCAGCAACCTCACCATCTGCGCTAGCATGTTAGTTGTAATAATAATGAAACAAATAAAATATAATACAAATAACATGCCACGCCTCCCAAAACGCACGTAAATTCAAACAAGCCACTCACACACTGCCACGCCATTGTCTTCTTCGTTGCTTCTGTTGTTTTAGATAAAAGACTTTTACCTACGGGCATCAAGCGTAGGTATAGCCCATATGCATTTCCAAAATCTTATACACGCATGATAAATGAAAACCAATGGTACCAATCAACTCGTTTCAACCTCACGAGCATCATGGTACCATTATCACTGGCCAATTTTCCCTGTACAAGAAACCCCTAAAAAATGAAGAAAAAACCCTAGCCATGGCATTTTGCTGTACAGTCAATAAAAATACAATTGAATACAGTCATTAGCTTGCAAACATCTCAAGGATTATAGATATGCCAATCAATCATGCTAAATATTCCAAAATCAATATATTTGAATTCAAGAAAAAGAAGCAAACCGTGTGAATCTTACAGAGTGATTCTGAGCGTGGGGAGGCTTGCTAGCGATTGAAACACGATCCTGGGACGTCCAGCAAACGATTGGTATGGTTAGAACGGCTTGAGATGGCCTGAAACTTGGAAATTGGTTTGCACTTTTTTCTTGAACTTTTGCAATTTGTTCTCTGCCATTGCACGCCTCTAACCCCTTTCTTTTGTTCTGCTTTTGTTCCTTATGTATAATAGAGTGCATTAGAGTTACAATTTGTATCAAATCTCTTCCAATTATGAATATTGATTCATGATTCAATCCTTGCACCAAATCTTTCCAAAACAAGCAAATACAATCTTTTTGTGTTCATATAAAGCCTTGAACGATTTGATCTTGTCTCCAGCTGTATAATTAACCTAATCATGCACAAAATCTCAAGATTTAATTAGTTTTTGATATTTTCATTATTTTATATTGATTTTATTTGATTTAAATGAAATAAAATCAAAATAAATAACAAAAATAAAATAATGACAAGTGGAAGGGCTCATGGATCGTGGGTCACATTACAAACTCAGTGTGAGCATAAAAAGTTGGGCTCATTTGGCCAAAAATGCAATTTTGGGCACATTTGACTTTTGGAAATTTTGCAAAAAGGGTCAACTTGGCCAATGCACAGCTCCCTCAATTTTGACCCTGGAGAGGTGTTCTTTGACTTTTTAGAAATCTTAAGATGTCCTCTAAGCAACCCTTTTTGTCTCATCTCAATTGAGTCTTCCATGTTCATGTATGAAGCTTTGACCCAAAAGGTGTTTTTGTTGACTTTTCAAAATGACCTATAATGTCCAAATTCATATCTTCTTGTGAGTGCATATTTTTAACTTGGGAGATGAATATGAATTGTATTTAATTACATCCTCTTCAAAATGAGCTTTGGATGGGTCATTTTTGATAAATTATGAGAAAGTTATGTTTGGTCAAAGTTGAGCTGACTTTTCCTGCAAAACCCTAATTTGGCAACTTTTGGGTTTTGATGAATTATGGGCAACCCTTGATCAAATGATGAATAATACTTCAAAATGAGAATGTTGACCAAAAATATTGAAGTTTGACTGTATGTGGGCCACAGTTGACTTTTACCCTAGGACAGTCGATTTTCAGGCCTTTGAGCAATTGACTGAGCAAACTTCCTCTGCAAGGCTTGAAACTTGACATGGATGATCTTGAGAACATATTAGGACAGTGGTGAGCATTTGGGATCCTTTGGACTCAAGCATCTTGATGCAAAATGAAACCCTAATTTGGGGTAGACTGCCTTAGGAGAGAGTTTGTTTGGTCAACTCTTGGACTTCCTTGAGCAATTTGAAGACCTTACTTGACATGTATTGAGAAATATGGGAGGGAAAATTTTGGGGTACAACATTTACCAATTATTTGATTTTATTCAATTTTTAGTTAATAAAAAGTCAAAATTAAATGGAAAATGAAGCAAATGACATGTGGGTGGATATTTGGGTCGTGGACCATGCTACAAGTGAGTTGCAATCATGAAATGTTAAGCCCATTTGGTAAAAAAATGCACTTTTTAGCATATTTGACTTTTGGCAATTTTGCAAAAAAGGTCAACTTTGACAAGGCATATCTCCTCCAATTTTAACCCTAGAGAGGTGTTCTTGGACTTTTTAGAAATCTTAGGATGTCCCCTAAGCAACCCTTTTAGTATCATTTCAATTGGGTCTTTCATGTTCATGTAAGAAGCCTTGACCCAAAAGGTATTTTTGTTGACTTTTCAAAAGGACCTATAATGTATAAATTCATATCTTTTGATGAGTTCATATTTTGAACTTATGGGATGAAGATGAATTGTAGGGAATTGCATCATATTCAAAATGTGCCTTGGATGGAAAATTTCTGATAAAGTATGAGGAAGTTATGCTTGGTCAAAGTTTGGTTGACTTTTCCTAAGAAACCCTAATTTAGCAACTTGTGGGTTTTGATAAATTTGGGGCATTCCTTGAAGAATCATGATCAACCCTTCATCAAATGATTAAATTCACTTAAAAAAATTTATGTTGACCAAAAATATTGAGGTTTGACTGTATGTGGGCCATAGTTGACTTTTGACATAATATAGTCGATTCTCAAGCATCTGAGCAGTTGATTGAGCAAACTTCTTGTGCAAGGAATGAAACTTGAAATGGATGATCCTAGGAACATATTAGGACCATGTAAATCATTTGGGTCCTTTATGGTTCACACATCTTGATGAAAATGGAAACCCTAATTTAAGGTATACTGCCTTAGGAGAGAGTTTGTATGGTCAACTCTTTGGCTTCCTTGAGCAAATTGGGGACCTCAATTGACATGTGTTGAATAAAATGAGAGGGAAAATTTTGGGGTAAAACAATAATAATCATTGGATACTTGATCGTTGACACAGTCAGCCTGAGTACTCTTGACCTCACCAATCTGGTTTACGTCCTCTTTAGATGAATGTTCTTCTACTGTGATTTGACGAATTGTCTCCTTGAACCTTCTGCCCATGTTGAGTAGAGCTTTCTTCTTTGGCTTCTTCTTAACGGCCGGCAAAGCCATTATATCTTGTTTCCCCTTAGCTAGGGCTAGTAGAGTTTCCTGAAACTGAGAATTTTGGGTTTGGAGATCCTTCACCGTTTGCTCTAGATCCATCTTTCTGAAATAAATAGCAGAAAGTTAAGGAAACCTGTTATGCGAAAACCTATCATGTTATAATGCTTGGAATATGTATATGCAAATGATTTCAAGGATCAATGAAATTTAAATTTGTAAAGACAAAAGAATGAACAAACGCTAATTTTCATTAGTCAAAACAGGAAAGGTTACATCATGCCCCTTGGGCTTACAAAATAGCTTTCTAAGATAAAAAGATCGAACACATCCTCTTTAGCGCGAGATAAGCGTTCACATTTTTCTCTTCTTGTAGCTGCTTTGTAAGCTCCAATACCCTCTTCTCACTAGCATAGAACTGAGCCTCGAAAGTATCCCATTCTTCCTTCAACTGGATCCAACCCTTTTGTAAGTCTTCAAGAGAGGTAGGCATGTCGGGATGGAGGATAGTGTAGGGAACATCTCCTTCAACCACAGGCTCCATGATGATTGGTAAGATGGAAGGATAATGCATCACAAGTTTCTGAGAACGAGCTCGCACCCATTTAAGGTAAGGTTCAAGAGGAATGGAGTTCTTGTGTCCTAACGTCTTGCTATCCACCTTGTTCAACATCCTACAAGCTCGGATAAATCTTTGGCGGTAACCTTGATCGTCATTCTCGTAGTCAAATACCACTCCTTGAATAAGCATCTCATGGGGACCATCCCTATGGGCATAACCAAACTGTCTTAAGGCTAAGCAAGGGTTGTAAGTGATACCTCCTATAATGCCAAGCAAAGGGACATTAGGAAACTCTACACAACGGTCGACAATAGTAACATTCTCCAAGGAGCGGGAACACCAATGAATGTCTGAATGTATGAGCGTCATCAACCTATGAGACCATCTTGAACCTTGATCGTTCTTCAACACAGATTGGGGAAGATGCGAAATAAACCATCTTTCTAAGAGAGGAGTACAACACATAAGGATACCTCTTTTCCTCATGATGCGAGTGTGAAAAGAATGTAGGATGTCCCCTAGCAAAGTAGGCACCGGGTTACGAGACATGAAGATTTTTACGGTGTTCACATCTATGAGTTGGTCGGGATTTGGAAATAAAATCATCCCATAGATGAGGAGAGCCACAATTTCCTCAAAGGCTTGCAAATCCAAAGAGTTCCAACAGTTTTGGGCTTTCTCAAACAAGAACCTTTCTAGGAAACCTCTGACACCACTCCTTGTTTCCCAATTAGTTGTGATATCGGATGGTTGCACGTGTAAAATTTGGGCAATTTCTTCTGGCTTTGGATCTCTTTCCGTATCGTTGAAAGGTAGTTGATTGAGAATGGGAATCCTCAAGAGTTGGGAGAACTCTTCCAATGTTAGCACAAGTTGGTAATCAGGAAATGTGAAGCAATGGTGTAGAGGATCAAAGAACTAAAAGAGCACCTTCATCATGTCTTCATCAGTGTTGGAGGTAACCAAGTTTAGTAGGCGACCATGTCTTTCGGTAAATGAAGAATTTTCAGGAATCCTTGATCCTAACTCTTTAAGTTGAGAAGGGATCCTTACAAGATTGACTTGAATGGTTTTCCTGCGAATAGAATCCATGTCCTACAAACAGAACAAAGATAAATCCCAAAAATCCTTGAAATGGTTATTGAGTATGAGTATGATGTTATGATGTTTATGATGTTTATGTACAAGTAAATATATACAAACAAAGCAAACAAGTCCTTAGTTTTAGGCTTGCATGGAGTCTCATAGGTAAGTACCCTCTTGAAGTTTAGTTGGCTCAAACCTGTCCTAACAATAGTAACCGGGTTCTAAGGAGCTCAATATCACCGGTTTGTTTCTTTGGTCATGGTTTCAGCACAGCCTCTTTAATGGCGACCGAAATATCCTAAAAAACCAAACCTCAATGAGTGTAGTATCGAGTATCTACCAACTTCGGACAGCACCAAAGTCGATCATCTCACTACGTCCTAAAGGCCAAGTTGGTCAAGTAAAGGTTCTAAAAGTTCATTAGTGCTTCATGACATTACTCAGCGGCCCCGTATTCTCCTTGACTACTCAAGGACTACCGGTACCCACAAATATGTTGCACTAACGTAGATATTGTTTAGACCATGTCAGTATACCCCGTACAGTTTCAACAATGTATTGCTACTTACCTATAAGGTATCCCAAATCCGGGAAGAGGATTCAAACCCAAACAAAGAACAAAAATATAAAGCATACAAGTCAAATAATGAAAGCAAGTAAATGTGATCTAACCTTAAGGTAACCCCACTTTTAAAAAAATTCCCCAGCAGAGTCGCCAGTTCTGTGATACGGTTGGAGAACTGACTTGGTTGTTTTGCATTTTATCACAAATGCTGCGGTTAACAAGAGTCGCCATTGACTTTTCTTTTATCCAAAAGGAAAGGCAAAAAAGCACAGGAGATATCTTTGAGATTGTTTCTTGAGTTCGGGGGGTAGATTATGAAAAGGGGAGGTATTAGCACCCTTTTCATCCATGGTTTTCCATGGGCTCTTAGTTACTTGCTAGATCACTTGCTTTTGTTTTGAAATTATGCTTTGTGTGGGTTTTGAAAGTATTTTGAAAAGGCGCCATCGTTTAGGAAAACTTTGTAATGATTCTTGTTCGTAAGAATGTATACAAAGTGTTGATCTTTTGAAAATGTTTTCAAGTTTGAAAGATGTTTTTGAAAGTGTTGGTGTTTGTTTTGAAAATAGCAAGGATGTTTTGTTTTGAAAGTGAGCAAGTAACTAGGAAAATTCTACCTACTCAAAAGTCTTTCATGTTTATTTCCTTTCTCTTTTGACATTGTTATCTTACCATTGATTTGGTAAGTAACCCTATCTTTGGATGTAAACGGGACGGGCGTGGGTCATCGTATAACCATGATTATCAATGTTGTAAGATACCTTAGCATCTTTATTTAGGGACTAAGATCATTTGAAAGGCAACATGGATAGCGTCATCGAGGGACTATGATCTTGTATTCGTTTGTTTTTGCTAAGATACCTCACATGCATAACATGGCCATTTTGTAAGGCAACCAAGTGGATTTTACCCTAGGGGTGCTTGTGCGCAAGTGTATTGTTTTTCATGCTTGGTTTTAACTTTGATTAGGATTTTCTAATTGATTGGTTTTAGTCTTTCCATTCAAAACCCTAATTACTAGCATTCGTATATAAAACGATAAATTGCGAAATTTAAAATTACTACGCTATTACAACACTTGTGGGAGGGGGTGTACAAATTACAAATGGGGATCTCAAGAATTTAAATCTAAGTAATCTATTACAACCATATTGAATTTAGATAAATAATGTACAAAAATGAATAAATATACAAGAATGTAAAATGGAAAGAAAATGGACTTATATTTGGATTTTTTAGGGAAAAGGGCTTTGTTTTAACCTAATTAAAAGAAAAATAATTAATTAAATTAGTAAAAAATAAACCTAAATTTACTAGGAAAAGAATTTAAATAAAACCCTAATCTAAATGTTAATTGATTGAAAAAGAAATTAAGTTGGTAAGAAGAATATTTTTGGTATTTTTGTCTTAAAAATAAATTATAATATTATAAAGTATTTTTGGTCTTTTTAGTTTTAAAATAATATATTTTAATTGTGTAAAAGAAAATAACTAAAACCCTAGTTTTTTAAAATTAAATTTACAAATCAATTAGTAAAATAAATAAAGTATGATTAAAAATAATAATTTTTTTATTGTAAAAATAAATAAACTATATCAAAATATAAATGTAATATTTTTTTTGTATTTTTATGATTTTTTAGTATTAGATAAAATATTTAAGAAAATAAATAAATAAAAATGAAAAAAAAGAAATAAAATGGGCCAGGGGTGTGAATAGTCAGCAGGGGAGGCAAAAAGAAACAAAAAAAAACTAGGCCCAACAACAGGAGCCCGCTGCTGCTAACAAATGACAAAATATGAGAAAATGTGAGAAAAACAAGCAAAAGGGTACCATTGGGGCTCGAACCCAGATCCCTATAGTCACAGGCGCGCGCTTCTACCACTGGGGTGGCTATACATCTGTTTATTAATATCAAACCATAAATATATATGGCAAACACGTTCCTGAAGACAACTTCATCTTCAACCTCACGTCCAGCCTGAACCTCTGTATCTCATTCAATTCTCAACCAAAATGAAAAATGTAAACATGAAACTTGTGGCAAATTTCCTCACGATTTTAGAAATGCAAAGCAATAAAATTATAGATCAAAGACAAACATGAATCTTAATGGCCCTAATTTGAACCCTAAAAATTTCAGAAACTTTAAACTTAAAATTCTCTAATCTCAAGCAACATAAATGAAAACTATGGACATGGTTAGCTTTAGAGCAATGATATCTACATTTTTCATTCACAAATAAACCATTAATGATGCTTGTATGAAGAGTTCAAAGTCGAGATAAATTACCTCAAAATTGGAAATCGTGTTCTGAAAATGAGCACTCCTCAAGGCGTTGTGATGATCAGAAAAGCTCCACTGAGGTCCCAGGAAGCTAATGCAATGATTAGCTTGGTTGGAGAGTGGCTGAAATGGTCTGGAGAAGTCCACTTGCAATGCTCTGTTTTTGGACTTGGAAATGGAGGAAGATGGTGTTACAGAACTGTAACAGGGTAAGGGATGACTCCTAAATGATGTTTAGAAGCTTTTGGAAGCAAGAAGCCAAGAAACGCACGAGTAGTTTTTGGTTTTCGGATTTTTGGCCAGAATCTGTAACAATGGAAGTGTGAGATGCAAATCTGTGTTCATGGTGTTTCCAGGGCTCAAGCATGTGCGGGATTTGTGACAAAATACTTGTGTATGTATATGCAAAAAGCTTGAGTGTTTTGGAGAGTCATAAGTACAAGTTACAAGTTAATTGATATGTTACTTGATTTTCAAGAAAAGTGGGAAAACAAGTTTCAAGAGATAGTACAAGCATAGGCTGAGTGATTGTAAGTGTCTAAACAAGCTTCTCTTGAGTTATGGGACTTGTATGATCAGAAGAAAGCAATTGCGAGTCTCAAGAAAAAGTTTTGTGTAAAAAGCTACATTATCAAAATGGCATTGTGCACTTTCTTCCCAAAATGGATATAAAGTATGGCCTTGCATTAAATGCTTAAATTGAGACCTATAATAGCTGCGCAAGCAATTAATTATGGAGTGCCTAACAAGTTTGAGACCTGTAAAGTATAGATTATGAAGCATAGGTTTGAAATTTGAATCTTGTTCATCACAAAATGACTTGTAATTCAAGTGTGAAAACCCTAACTTCATCTCTTCGATTATCCCTACTCAAAAATTATCTCAAGGAGTTCTTGGACATTTTGGAAAGCTTTTAATGTGATCTACAACCCCTCTTTGAATCACTTTTGAAAATTCCCCTTGTAACTATATGAAAAAGTGTCGTGAAGTTAGGTCAAAATCCTGACTAAAACTAGGACAAAGTTTCACTAAGTGTCTAATTTCAAGACTATGACTTTAGGAAATAATAACTTGAGATCCAAGAATTTTTAGAAGAAGTTGTGTAAATAAATTTTGTAGATATCATGGAGATCTACAGCTTTCATGTTGAAAGTTTCTTCTGAATCCTCTTGCATCATGGTGAAAAATTGGCTTAAAGTTATAAAAAACACATGAAGTTTTAAACACTTAGAAAATTTCTTATATAAAACTTTGACTTCTCAAAAATGAAATCTTGACTTTTTGATTTCTTGATGAATAAGTTTCATATTTTGACATGTTTTGATGAATTGTAACCTTTGACATTGAATTTTGACCAAAAAGTCAAAGTTTGACTTTTCAGTGTACAGTTGACTTTTTGATCAGTTGACTGAAAATTCACTATCAATCCAATTGATCTTGAGAAATGTTTTAGGTAATGCCATTAGTTTAAAATGATTCAATTGAACTCTTGAAATCATGCTTCAAATCAATTTACAATTTGCTAGGTCAAAAATCAGAAATTTCCCTTTCTTTGTCAAAACCCTAGTTTTAACCATTTTGCCCTTTTGATGATTTGATCAAATTTCTTGGGGAATTGTGGTCCAAACTTGATCAAATGATACACGTGAGTTTATAATGTTGATGTGGATCAAAAATTATGAAGTTTGACTGTAAATTGGCCATAGTTCACTTTTTCCCCAATACAGCTGATTTTTAGGTCAACTGCTCAATTGACTTAGCAAAAGTGTGATCCAAGACTTGAAACTTGACATGAAAAATCTTGAGAGTCCACAATGATCCATGAAAGTCATATGAAGCAAATAAAATTCAAATATCCTTGTGCAATCTCAAACCCTAATTTTGGTCATCAGTGCTTAAGGAGGTATCTTGAGCTGATCAACCCTATTGTAGTCTTGAACCAAGAGAGATCTTTGTGAGAAAATATTTGATAAATGAGAGGGAAAATTTTTTGGTACAACAATTTACATGACTGAAGAGTTATGGCGTGACAGGGAGCACCATAGATACAAAGAATTCAAACATTTGTGATTGTGCCTTTAGACTAAGTTGTGCTAGTTTTTGAAAGAAGTCATGTAAGATGATTTTTGAGTCCTTGCTGAGGTTGATTTTGTTTAAAGGAGTTGTTGCTAAAATAATTTTCTCTATTGAGTCTTGTCGCATCACCTGAGGGCAGGTCATGATCTAAGTTTGGAGGTGTGTTAACCTACATTTTGTGAGTTGATACATACCTTAATCTTTTGTCGTTAGTAAGTTTTAATTTGCTTTTTAATTATTATTTTAATGCATTTTAGTTATTTTTGTAAGTTTAGCTTGGAGCACAATAGATGCTTTATTTTGTTGTTTTAATGTGTTTTTGCTTAATTAAAGGATAGCTTTGTCGAGGTGAGACAAGACTGCGGTCGTTTATAACGAATAGCACAAGCTGAAGAGAGAAGTTAGACTTGGAAAAAGGGGAAATAATAATAAAGTCAGTTGGTTTCTAGGGAAAACATGGAAGGATGAAAGCATTTGAGGGAATATTTGTTGTGTTTTGCAGAAATTTCATTTGAATTCAAAGGATAAGGATTAGAGGCACTAGAAGAAAAAACACACTCCAAAAGTACTCTGCACAACCTGTTTTCCCTACTGTAGCCTATTGTGTCTTCCCATGATGCTTTGTCCCTCATAATTGTTCCCTTGTACCAATTCCTTGTTATCTAAGCATAAGAATTGAGGTGATGGTGCATATTTTTATATTTGGCTTGATGTGATTTTCTTGTATTAGGCCTATGATCCAATGCATTTCCAATCCCTAGCTCAAGTCTATAAATAATACTTTGCTAATATTGAGAGAGGAGTTGAAAACTTCTAAGAAAAAAATACAGAATATACTAAGTATGGGGAAAATGGAGAGTAGAAAGAGTTTTCTTCTTCTCACCTAATCATGTACTAGCTGATGAGCTCTGGCCCGACTGGAGTCACCTCTTGAAGATTATCCATCTCAAGAAGTTCTCAAGTCTCTCTTAGGTTTATAAATCTTTTTCATTATTTGTTTAAGGATGTTCCTTCTGATAACCAAGTTTGTAGTTTGTACTCAGCTCATCATGAGCTAAACCTTTTGTAGTTGAGCAATGTGAAGTTAATATTAAGTTATTTTTATGTTATATGATGTGTGGTTTAGTGACTTGTTTTATTATATGTTAACTTGTTTATAAATCTGTTTCTTTGTTTGGCCAACTTAGGAATAGATAACAACTTGTTATTGTGAGAGATCTAACAATAATTGGTTTTCTTAATAAAAATGGTTGAGTGAGTAGGATAGATATATTCACTTACCTAGCTTGCTTAGAGATAAGGAGTTGCAACTATTAAGGATTTTAGAATACAAACAGACACATGTTAGGGTTACAAGTGAGGCTTAGATATTTGTTCCTTTACCCTTGTTATGCATGCTTTGATGTTGTAGAGATACACCATAAGATCACACTGACATCACCAGTCACGACACCAAATGTCATAAACACATGAATACACTAATAATATTAATGGAACATAGCTTAACTCAATCAGTCTTAATATATTTCCACTTCTTTTCACCTTACTTTTAGCCTCTGTTTTAAGTGAAATTGAACTCATATACACCAATCATTATTTCTCTTTGCTCATGCTTAAATCAAAAGAATTTACATACAAAAATCAAATCTAAATAACATCACTCTCTATGGGTATGATACTCTTATATTTATTACTCGCTACAATCACAACATATATATGCATGTGAATCCTGACTAGCAAACTGTTGTACCCCAATTTTTGCCCCTAAGATTCCCCTATCATATCATGTCAACTTGATCATAACAAGATCACATTAGGGTTGGTTCTTCATCTTGCTCTATCTCCAATATTTAAGTTTTCCCTTGAGGAATTTCCAAGCACCTTGGTTGTGTATCTTGTATATGTGTTGTTGACTAATCTTTAACCAAAATACAAAAAATATTTGTCTTTGTCTTTGCACAATTTGTGTTTTGTAGGTACCAAGTTGAAGCATCCAACAAATAAGCTCATGCAAAGTTGATTTGATCCTATTGTGGCAAAACATCCAGCATGCATTGACCCATCAAGGTATGCATCGACTCATTTTGTTGTGCATAACTTGCATGTGTCGACACATGCATGTATGATCGACTCATCCTGCTTGTAAAACTAGCATGTGTCGACACATACGTGTTATGTATCGACTCATACAATTTGTGTGGTTCTGTAATAAGTTGAAACAACTGTATGTATCGACACATAGAGGCATGTATCAACACATGTTGTGTTATGCAGCTAGGATGTATCGACACATACCCCTTATGTATCGACTCATAATGGCAAAATGCACGTGTTTTTTGAAAAAAAAGCCAGCAAATTCAAATTATATCATTTTGGCTCCAATGTTTTTTCTGCATAATTTGAAATTATATCATTAATTCAAATTTGGCTCCAAGAATCAATTACCAAATTACCACTAATCCCAATCCTAAAACTCTATAAATAGAGACCTCATTTCATTCAAATCACAAGCTTTTGATAGCCAAAATCATCTTGCTAAAAAATCTCTCAATTCTCTCCATTTTACCCAAATTCACTCAAAGCTCCATTTTAAAAAAGGTTAGTAAGTTTTGCATTGAAGCTTACTAATCTTTGATCTAAACCTTCATCCAAACACTTTTTCTCCATTAGTTCTCTATATCCAAGCTTTGGTGATTGATTATTGTTGTTGAATTGAAGAAAATTCTGAAGTTGTTTGATAATTTTCAAATTCTACCTTTGGTAAGTTGGATCATCATCTTTAACAATGTGATCTCTAGTGGATTTCTGGTTTTGATTCATTAAGCATTGTTTTATAACTCCATGAGTGCTATTTTCTCAAAATTTGCTGGAATTTTCATGCTCAATTGGATCCATGATCATAAGGTGTTTGATGAAAAGTTGGAACAAGAATTTGATCCCAGAAATATTTTTCCGCCTTATTTTGGGGCTGTTTTGACTCAAAAAGTTTTCTACTCACTCTCTTTGATGAATAATTTGGACTGAAATTTCAATTTTTAATTTGTTTTTAAACTCAATGGACTTTGTGATGTAGATGAAGTTGGATAAATGTTCATCAATTCAAATCTACCTAAGAGTGAATTATTTAATTCATTTTTGGTGCTTTGAATTAATGATATGTTTAATACTTTAATCCATCTAAAGGAGTGGTTGAATTTAAAGATGAAAGAATTTTGAAATGGTGATCCAAATTTGCTTATCATTCCCCTCCCTCTTCATCTTATCCTTTTCTTTGTTAATTGTGCTATATGTTAAAGGATGGTGATCTCTATATCATTTATCCAAACATGAAGTACATAAATTTCTATTGACCGACCTCGAAATAGGTGCGACTTCTACATAAGTCCACTTACGATTGCTTAACATAGCGCTAAATTTTGTCCCGATTCGAATAAATGATCATTTGTGGCCCAAACTTATGATTGCAAGCCCAAGTATGTTAATTTGATCTCTTTGATCCAATAACCTTGAGATTCATTGTGTGGAGGCTTTGGTTCTACCAATCCTCTAATGGATCTACAACACCTTTGGTCAACGCGGATCACTTAAACATCGTTGATCATTAAATGTTACTTGTGAGAATTCCAAAAATGGATGATATACTTTACAAAAAGCAAATGCAACTTGTTGTATGGAGGCTTTGGTTCTACCAATCCTCTAATGAGTTCCAAATGCAAGTTTCAAGATGGTCATCCAACTAACCACTAATTTCTAACAATTAACTTTAATTTATGCTTATTATTTTTTATGCTTTATGTACCATTTAATTTGAGCATTTACATTTTCATGCCATTTTTATTTTGCTCATTTGAGCATTTATTTTTATGTCATTTTTATTTTTCTCACTTGAGCTTTTCTTTTCCTTTTAAAGACACCTAATAATCAACATGAACCATAAAAATCTTTAATGATACTTGGACTATTTGATTACTATCCTTGGCATTATGGAGCATTGGACTTCTTGGACTTAGGATTCGAGACCTTGGCCTATCTTGGAGACTTTGTGATTTTATTTGATATTTTGTCTGGAGTTCTTGAGGTTTACCTCGAGATATTGGGTTATTTGTTTGTTTTGTGTGCAGGTTATTGTGATTACATACTTTGTTTGTAATTTGGAATTCACCCGTATACAGCCATTACTCTGCCCAATTTTTGCAAAGACTTAATACCCTTGAAGTTTTGTTCTCTTGAGAGATCTGGTATCTTTGCTTGCTTGGTTCCAATCCGAAGAATGGGAATTCTATATTGACTCACAATGTCAAGTATTGGCTTCTTGTTGGTTAGACGGTTCTTATCCCTAGCTCTTACCTTATGCTTTAGGATAGCCTCTTCTTCTCCTGCTATATTCTTTAATTTCAAAAATCTTCTCCCTCCTTTTAAAAAACTCTTCTTATTTCTAAACTTGAAATATTTTCATAATAAACTTGGACTTAGGTCCATGAATTTTAAAAACATTTTCATAAATAAATTTCAATCAATTTAATAATACCTTGACATTTTTGTGAGAAGACTAAAAGTCAATCAATCTCATTTCAAACCATTTTTGCCACTTTGGCTTTCTATTTTAAAACTTTTTCTTAAAAGAGTAGATTCTTGTCAATCCTTGTAGTGATACAAACAACTATACATCTACAATATGTAGTGAAGAGAGATATTTTCCACTTGGGTGATGAGTGAGGCATTATTGATTTTAAAATCCAAGCCATATCATCCACTTTGGAGATGATGCAAATTCTCCTTTCTCATGATTGTGGGTAGTAAGTATGTTTTCCACACGGACAATGACGATGATGTCTTATCTCATAAAATTAACCAACACACTTGTGTTTCAAATTTTTCAAAAGAGGAACTACGTGTACCCTGATCCCCTATTGCATGAAAGGTGGTACATAGGCACTAAAGGTTCGCAACCGCGGCGGGTGCAAAAATCATAAAAGAAATATTTTTTTTTCTCACCTCCACCATCCATTTTATACATAACACATTTTCATAGCCAAAATATACAGATTTTTTCAAAGAGGTTCCTGCGGAGTACCGTAGATGTTTAGGGTGCTAATACCTTCCCTTTGCATAACCAACCCCCTTACCTTGAATCTTTCCCCCTTTTTTTGGGTTATTCGCTCTTTTCCCATTCCTTTGGAAATAATAAAGCATGGTGGCGATTTTTATTTTGATTTGTATAAAGTCTAGTCAATCCAATGGCTTAGTCTTGAACATTTCTACCGCTACAGAAAAATGGCGACTTCACTGGGGAAAGATTGACCTCTTGTTGGTCCATCCCTAAGTGGGTTGAGCCTATCTTTGTTTATATCTGTATATGTGTTATTGTGTTTATGTGTTATATTTTGTATATATGTTTGTCTGGATTTTCCTGGTTTACAGGGTGCTTGGTGATTTCTCATGTCATATACCCGGACTTGGGAAAACTTTAAGATAGGAAGGGCGGTATAGTCATGTTAACTTTGAGGGAGTAATCCCAAAAAAGGAGGCATGAGATCCCCCACTCAGTGGAGGCCCCTTTGACTGTAGTGTCGTTTACCGAGTAATGGGGAAGACGTATTGCTTTCGACCTGGGAGCCTGCTGAAACTGAGGACCGTAGATTACCTAACCCATTTTGGCCTTTTAGGTGTAGTGCGGAAGCTATGACAGAGTAATCCGGAAGTAGTTGTCACACGATACTACACTCGGACGAGTCTTTCTTGAGAATATTACTAATTACTGGATTAATCGGGAAGTTGGTAATATCCGAAGGAAGGATGTAGACTCTGGGAACCTCTTAGAACCTTGTTCGGCATCTGATAACTTTTTAGACCAACACCTTATGAGTAGTACCTTCGGCTTCATGCTCGTGACGTTGAACCTATGAACCCTATATGTGTGATCTTGTGTGTGATTGTTGCATCATGCATCCAAGAACTCATAAAAATCTTTTGAAGAAAACAATATTTCAAGGGATTTAAAGGTTGACTATTTGTGAATATCTCAGGTACTTTTAAACCATGGATTCTGGAAAGAGAAAGACCGGGAAATAAAGTTTCAAGGATCCTAAGATATATGAATTGATCAGTCTAATTCCAGAGATCGAGTGTTCTGCAGACTTTCGGAAGAAGTATGGGATCCATTATTCCTCTCATGAAGCTGAAGATAAAGGAGGGTATTCTCTCAACTTTGGTCCAGTTCTATGATCCAGTGTATCACTGTTTTACTTTTCCTGATTATCAGTTGATGCCAACACTGGAAGAGTATTCCTATCTATTGGACTTACCTATTACCGATCGTGTTCCTTTTACTGGTTTGGATGGTGATCCAAAACCACATAAGATTGTTGCTTTGATTCATCTGGTTAAGTCTGAGGTGGAAGCCCATATGACTACCAAAGGAGGGATTCGAGGATTACCAGCTCAGTTCTTATTGGAGAAAGCTCATTACTTTGCCAGGATGAAGAGTACGGTTACTTTTGAGGCCATCTTTGCTTTACTCGCCTATGGATTATTCTTATTTCCTAATGTGGACAAGTTTGTCGACATTAACGCCATCAGGATTTTCATGATTGGAAACCCGGTTCCTACACTGTTGGGTGATGCTTATTACTCTGTTCATCTTCGGAGTTCCTATCATGGGGGGATGATTATCTGTTGCACGCCTTTGTTGTACCGGTGGTTCATCTCTCATATGCCTCAGTTTGATGCTTTTTGGGATGTCAAGAAGGAACCCCGTTGGGCTCCTAAGATCATGGCACTTACTCACTCGGATATTGATTGATATCATCGAGCTTACCAGGATGTGGAGATTATTGACAGTTGTGGTAGTTTCCCCAATGTGCCTCTTCTTGGTACAAAGGGAGGAATTAACTATAACCCTGCTCTTGCACGGCGACAGCTTGGTTACCCGATGAGGGATAAACCAAATAATATGCATATGAGTAGTTTCTTTCTGAAGGAAGGAGAAGACCACAGGGAAGCTAAGGAGAAGATTGTGAAGGCCTGGCGTCACGTTCATAAGAAGAGTAGGAAGGATTTGGTACCTAGAGGTGTTGTTTCTTTGGAGCCATATCTTCAGTGGTTCCGATCGAGAGCTATTCAGTTGAAGATACCGTATACTCAGGAGACACCCATTCCTGATTTGTTTGTGAAGACCACTCCTCCTGTATTAGATGATCTGGAAGAGCTGCAGCTTGCTTTGGTTAGGATGCAACAGGAAAGGGATGCTTGGAAGAACAAGTTCCAAACTTTAGAGAGTTCCTACAGAGCAGACCTGAAGGAGAAAGATGATTTGATCGAGATCCTTGAGAGTCGATCGGTGGAGTCTATGGAGAGGCAAGGGGATTTATTTTCTCCTAGGCCTCAAACAGGTGTTGATTACTCACTTCCTGCTTCAGGTGATTGGAAGGAGGTTGCCATCAGATAGGTGGAAGAAAACCAGAGATTGAGAGCTCAGATTTCCAGGCTCACAGGGAAGCGCCAGCGTACATATTGATATCCATTACTTCCTCTTCTCAGGATTTTAGATTGTATTTTCATCTTATATTTGGGATCATTGAAACTTGTAATCCATTTTGAAGTTATTATAATGAAAATTTTCAGTATTTCAAAAGCTTTATTACTTGGATGTTTGCAATATAAATTTTAAATCCCTTGAAATATTAAATGATAAAATAAAAATATTCATATGCATTACATATCATGCATCATATTGTACATATTTCTTTCATTTGTTATGCATATCTAGGTGTCTCACTCAGTTTCTTTGCTTCACTCAGCAAGCTGACTCATCACTACAACACTCGGGCTAACTTTAAAAAGAAGATGGACAATTTGGAACAAGAGAATCGCGAGCTGCGCGAAGAAGTTTCTGCTTTGAAGGCTGGTGTTGTACCCCAAAATTTTCTCTCTCATTTTATCAACATTTCTCATCACAAGACTCTTGGAATTCAAGATCAAACTAGGGTTTGCTCTGCTCAAGACACCTCCTTGCACTGTTGACCTAAATTAGGATTTGAGTTTGCACAGGGATTTTTTGACCTACAATACCCAAAGTGACTTTCATACTTCATGTTGGACTCATAAGTTTGTCCATACCAAGTTTCAAGCCTTGAATCAAATTTTTGCCCAGTCAATTGGACAGTTGACCTAGAAATCAGCTGTATTGGGGAAAAAGTCAATTGTGGCCAATTTACAGTCAAACCTCATGAATTTTAACCCACATCAACATTATGAACTCATATTAACCATTTGATCAAGTTTGGACCATAATTCCACAAGAAATTTGATCAGGTCACCAAAAGGGCAAAATGGTCATTTTTAGGGTTTTGACTGTACAAAGGCAATTTTTGACTGTTTGACCTAGCCAATGGAAAATCAAGTTCAACCATGGACTCAAGGACTAAATGACATTATCTTGACCTATTCAACAAGTTCAAAAGATCTCAAATGCATAGGATTGACAGATGAATTTTTCAGTCAAATGATTAAAATTTGACTGTACACTGAAAATTCAAACTTTGACTTTTTGGTCAAAATCAAGTTCCAAGGGTCATTTTTCATCAAGATATGTCAAATTATGAAACTTGTTCATCAAGAAACCCAAAATTGCAAATTAGGGTTTGAAATTGAAAATTTTCATAACTTAGAAATTTTCAAAGTTATGAAATTTTCTTAATTTTTCCTAACTTTGCCCCACATTTTCACCAAGATGAAAATGGATTCAAACAAAACTTACAACATGAAAGTTGTAGTACTCCACAAATTCTACAACTTTGCTTCACAAAGTTTTCTCAAAATAAGCTTGGATCTCAAGTTATGATTTTTGGAACAAGGGTCCCTAAAACTTTTAACTTAGAGAAATTTTGCCCTAGTTTGTGCAGGATTTTGACCCATCTTCTTGGCCATTTTTCACATAGTTCCACTTGGAATCTCAAGTTGCATTTCAAATATGGATTATATTACATGCTGCAAGCTTTCCAAATTGTCCAAGAACTCCTCAAACACATTTGTGTTTAGGGAGAATCGAATGCTTGAAGTTGGCAAAAACTCACTTTGTAACCATGGTCAATACATGTTCATGCAAGTTGCAAAATCTGACCAAACTAGCTTTGTACTTAATTACAGGTCTCTAAACCCTTCAACACTCAAAAATTGAATGCAGACACATTAGTTAGAGGCATTGTTCTGATCAAGGAAGCATTATACAAAGGATTAATCCATTTTTGGCATAAAGATGGCACTTCCATTTTCATAAAGGCAACTTTATGTCAAATTGCTTATCTTGAGCCAAGGACCCAATCTATTGTAGCAAACAAAGTTCAACAATATTAGGAAATTGGTACCAACTCTTAGCAGACCCTAAGCTAGATTGTACAAGCCTTTGCATTGTCAATTCTCACTTTTACTTCAAAATCAAGAAACCTTGCAAAATGTCAACAACTTGCACATCTGATATAATCAACTTGAGCCAACATTTCAAAAATTTTTTGCACATCCTTGTGAGCCAGAAACACGAGCCATTCATCCCTCAAACACCCTTGTACACAAAAATCACATTTTCTTGCAAAACAGGGAAGGCCCTGCAGAATCACTTCCATTCTCACATCCACTCGTGCGTTTTGCTTGCAACCAGTTCCAATACATTCCATTCAACTCACGCAAGCTATCCTAAACCTCCATTGCCAACTGTAACTCCATTTACAGTGTTCACCATTTTCATTTCATGCTTGTGCAGGTTGACTTGTGGAGGCTGATTCAGGAACATTCGAAGCAAACTAGCTATTGGAAAAGACCAAGTGAAGTTCAGGCAAGCTACCAGGCACCTCAAAACTTGTTGAGAAGCTCTGCATTGTCCAACTCGAATCCAACTGAAATAGGTATTTCTCCAACTTCTATCTCTCTATTTAGGAACATTTAGCCTTAGGTTTGTGAATGAAAGATGTAGTACTCATTGCCATGAAACCATACATATGCTTAGTTTTCATTTATATTAAACGTGCTAAGAGAATTTCATCCATGAACATACTGAAAAAACTAGGTCAGATTTTAGGGCCAGAGAAATTCTCTCTGGTCTTTGAGAATTAGATTAAGTTTTTTATATGGTTAGAATCGTGGTTTAATGCTCTACAAGTTTCATGTTTTGAGTTTTGGCAAAAGATCACGTTTCCAAGAGTTAGTAGTTTATACAGGGCAAGCGCGCGTTTTTGTCACAAGGAAGAAGATGAAGTGGAAATGGGCTGGGTCTGTTTTGTTCTCACTTTTGACACCCCCCCCCCCCCCCCCCCCTCTTTTCTAAATGCACCCCTGGCCCAATTTCTTGTATTTTTATTATTTTTGCATTTTAATTTCATTTCTGACTTTATTATTTTATTTCCAAATATAAAAAATGCTTAAAAAATACTTTCATAATTTTTTACATTTATTTGGTATTTATTTTAATTTTTTCTAATATAGAAAACATTTTAATATCTTTTTATTATTTGTTTAAATTTAAAAACAATGTAAATAATACTTTTATTTTTATTTCTTATTTTTATTCACACTGAAAATATTTTCTTGAATATATTTTATTTTTGTAAATATTTTGTTTTATTTTATACATACTTAATATATATATATATATATATATATATATATATATATATATATATATATATATATATATATATATATATATATATATATATATATATATATATATATATATATATATATATATATATATATATATATATATATATATATATATATATATATATATATATATATATATATATATATATATATATATATATATATATATATATATATATATATATATATATATATATATATATATATACACCTTTATTTTATTAAAAACATAGAATAAAAATACAAAAATAGTACATTTTTATTTTCTTTATTATTTTATACTAAAAAACACTTTTTTCAATATATTTTTATTTTTGTACATATTAATATATTTTTGCATATAAATAATAGATAATATTACTTTCTTAAAGAAATTAGGGTTTCCCTAAAATAGATAAAATTAATCCTTTTTTTATTTATTTATTTCTTTATATTTCTTTACATTGAATATATTTTTACATACATAAAAACTTCTTTTTTGCATAATACATTTTATTCTATATTTATTTATTTTGTTTATTTAAATATTGTACATTTAAATATTGTTGCATTATAATTCAATTTGGATGTAATAGTAATCTAGGGTTTTATATTTCTTGCAAAATAATCCCCTATCCAAAATTGTACCCCCATCCCCATAATCATGTTGTAATAGCTTAGAATTTAAATTCTCGCACCTTTACGCTTTCAATTATGCCATGATTAGAGAATTAGGGTTTCTATGCAAAATCAAAACCAACAAATAGTTTGACCTAATCAAAGACAAAAATGCATGAAAAACAAACACAATACACACTTGCACCCCTAGGGTTACAATTCACTTGTTGCCTTCAAAAATGGGTCATGGTATGCATGTTAAGTACTTTGGCAAAACAAAAACAAAACAAAAGATCATAGTCCCTCGATGACGCTATCTTGGTTGCCTAAACAAAAATGATCAAGTCCCTCAAGAAAATTGCCAAAGATACTTGACACAATTTCTATCATGGTCTATATGATGACCTGCGCCTGTCCCGTTTAACATCCTAACACAAGGTTGTTCACCAAATACAATGGTGAAACAACACTGTTAAAAGGGTTAAAAACATAAGAAAGATCTTTGATTAAAATAAGTTAGACAACTCTTAGTTACTTGATCAAATACTTGCAAAAACATCCTTGCTATTTTCAAAAACACTTCACAACACAATTTCAAAATCCAACTTTCAAACATTGAAAACTTTTCATAAGACAAAAACACCTTTGTATACATTCAAACAAGAATCATTACAAAGGTTGCCACAACGATGGCCTCTTTTCAAAACATCTTTCAAAACCACACACAAAGCACCATTTCAAACAATTGAAGAGCACCATTTCAAACGATTGAAAAGCAAAGCAAGTGATCTAAACAAGTAACTAAGAGCCCATGGATAACCATGGATGAAAAGGGTGCTTGCACCTTCCCTTTTCATAATCTACTCCCCGAACCCAAGAAAACATCTCAAAGGTCTTTCCTGTGCTTTTTAACCTTTCCTTAGGATAAAATAAAAAGTCGGTGGCGACTCTTGCTAAACCGAAACATTTGCGAACACAAAACACAAAATCCCAAGTCAGTTCTCCCACCGTATCACAGAACTGGAGACTCTGTTGGGGATAACTTTAAAAGTGGAGTAACCTTAGGGTTTAGATCACCTTTTGCATGCTTATCTTGATTGCTTTGATTGCTTTACATTTTATTCTCTTGTTTGGGCTTGAAATCCTTTACCCGGATTTAGGAAACATTCATAGGTAAATAGCAATACGTTGTGGAAACTGTGCGGGGTATACCGACATGGTTGAAGCAATAGCTATATTAGTGTGACATATTTGTGAGTACCGGTAGCCTTTGAGTCAATCAAAGAGAATACGGGGCCGCTGAGTGATGTCATGAAGCACTAATGAACTCTTAGAACCTTACTTGACCATCTTGGCCTTTTTTAGGGGTAGTGAGATGACCGGCTTTGGTGCAGTCTGAAGTTGGTAGATACTCGATACTACACTCATTGAGGGTTATTTTCTTGGAATATTTTGGTCGCCAGTTAAGTGGCTAAACTAAAATAATGAACACAGAAAATAATCCAAGTATATTGAGCTCCTTAGAACCCAGTTACTATTTATAGGACAGGTTTGAGCCAACTAAACTCAAGAGGGTACTTACCTATGAAACCTCATGCAAGCCTGAAACTAGGATCTTGTGTGACTTGCTTGTACATGTGCTTGTGCATACATCATGAACATCATAAAGCATCATATGCATCCACTAACCATTTCAAGGGTTTGGATCTTCATCTTTGTTCTTGTTTTGTAGGTCATGGAATCTCTTCGCAGGAAAACAATTCAAGTCAACCTTGTGAGAATCCCTCCTCAACTCAAGGAGCTTACTTCCAAGATTCCAGAGAATTCTCTCTTCAGTGAAAGACATGGTAGACTTCTCAACTTGGTCAACTCCAACATTGAAGAAGACATGGTGAAAGTTCTCTTCCAATTCTTTGACCCCCTACACCACTGTTTCACATTCCCTGATTACCAACTAGTACCTACTTTGGAGGAATTTTCTCAACTCCTGAGAATTCCTATTCTTCATCAACTATCCTACAACGGTACAGAAAAAGAACCAAAGCCTGAAGATGTTGCTCAAGCATTACACTTGCAACCATCTGATATTAAAGGTCATTGGGAAACCAGAAGTGGTGTCAAGGGTTTCTTGGCAAAGTTTCTGTTTGAGAAGGCACAAGACTGCTGGAACTCTCTAGATCTACAAGCTTTTGAAGAGATTGTGGCACTCCTTATCTATGGGTTGGTCTTGTTCCCAAACCCTGATCAACTTATAGATGTGAATGCTGTCAAGATTTTCATATCTCGGAATCCTGTGCCTACATTGCTTGGGGATATCCTACACTCATTTTACACACGAACAATGAGGAAAAGAGGTGTTCTCATGTGTTGTACTCCTCTTCTAGCAAAGTGGTTTATTTCTCACCTTCCACAATCAGTTTTGAAGAATGAGCAGGGTTTGAGGTGGTCACAACGATTAATGACCCTTACACATTATAATGTTCATTGGTGTTCTCGGTCCAGAGAAAATGTCATCATCATTGATCGTTATGGGGAATTCCCTAATGTCCCACTACTTGGTATTAGGGTAGGCATTACCTACAACCCCTATTTATCTCTAAGACAATTTGGATATGCTCTGAGGGATGGCCCTCATGACATGCTGATTCCTGACCTAGTTTTTGACTTTGACAACGATGCGCAAGGACTTCGACAGAGGTTCATCAGAGCTTAGAGGATGCCCAAAAAGGTGGATAGTAAGACACTGGGGCACAAGAATTCCATCCCCCTTGAGCCTTATCTCAAGTGGGTACGAACCCGCGCCCAGAATCTTATGATGTCATACCCTTGCATTCTCCCCGTGATCAAAGAGCCTGTTATGGAAGGAGAGGTTCCATACACCCTCCTACATCCAGACATGCAAACATCATTGGAAGAATTGCAAAAAAGTTGGATCCAACTCAAAGAAGAACGGAATACTTTTGAAGCCAGCTTATATGCCAGTGAGAAGAAGGTTTTCGAGCTTACCCGCCGACTCCATGAGGAGGAAACTCTCAACACTTAAATCGCACCAAAGAGGATGCGCAATGTCTTTTTACATTAAGAATTTTGTAATATTTTGCCCATGGGGCATTTATGTACTAACAAATTTCTTCTTAATATGACGTGTGTTCTTTTTGTTTGCAACAAATTTGAATTTCTGAATCCTTGAATGCATTACATGAATAACATATCATTCATCATATGCATAAACAGGTCTTCACACCAGGTTTCCTTATCTTTCTGTTGTTTATTTCAGCAAGATGGATTTGGAGCAGACGGTTAAGGATCTGCAAGCACAGAATTCGCAATTCCAGCAACTCCTCATGACCTTAGCAAAGGGTCAAGAGGACCTTAAATCACTGTTGGAGAAAGATAAAGAGAAAAAGAAGAAAAGACCTGGTGTAGTCATCATGGGAAGAAGGTTTGAAAACAATGCTAGAAAAGTTCTCGAATTCCCCTCGACGTCTGATGAAGGGGTTGGTAAAGGAAAAGGAACAATGATGCCTTCTGAATCTGAGGTTGAAGAGGAGGAAGAGGAAGAAGACGAAGATTACTCCGAACAGCAATATCCCCCGGCGGATGATAAGTTTAAAAATCTTGAGGATCGGTTGGCAGCCATGGAGTTGCAAAGGGTACCTGGTTTAGATTTCGAAGAACTAGGGTTGGTCGCTGGGATCGTCATCCCTCCCAAGTTCAAAGTTACTACATTTGCTAAGTATGACGGTCTGTCCTGCCCAAAGATGCATCTGAGAACCTACGTCAGAAAGATCCAACCCCACTCATCAGATAAAGACCTCTGGGTACACTTTTTTCAAGACAGTTTGTCAGGCACACAATTGGACTGGTTCTATCAACTCGAGAGATCGGAGGTTCATAACTGGGAATACTTAGTTGTTGCTTTCTACCGACAATACCAATACAACGCTGATTTAGCGCCTACTCGTACTCAACTATAGAGTATGGGTATGGCTTCTAATGAAGGATTTAAAGAGTATGCCCAGAAGTGGCGTGATCTGGCTGGAAGGGTGCAGCCACCGTTGTCGGATAGAGAGCTGGTTGACATGTTTTTAGGGACGTTGTATGGCCCTTTCTTCAATCATTTAATCAGGAGTTCCTCCGCTGGATTCACCGAATTAATTCTGACCAGTGAAAGGGTCGAGGCCGGCATTAAAAGTGGTAAGATTCAGAAAGATGCCTCTGCGTCCACTGCTGTTAAGAAGACCTTCCCAGCTAAGAAGGAAGCTTATGTTGTTTATTCTCAGAAAAGCCAAGGAAGAACCGAGCGCCGACCAACGGTAGGGGCTGTGATGATTCAAAACTCTTCAAATGATCAACCTCGCAGCAATTAGCCAAGATCTAATCAGCAAAGGGTAGAAAGGCCACAAGGGCAATTCACTCGAATCAACATGACACCGGCTCAAGTACTCCCTCGTTTGCTAAAGCTGAATCTTACCAATTTGAAGGAAGCGCCAAAGAACCCTAATACCTCTTCTCCATATTATCACTCCAATGAAAAATGTGCTTACCACTCTGACAGTGTAGGGCATGATACCAACAACTGTTGGGCTCTTAAGAACAAAATCCAAGATCTGATCAACGTCAAGGAGGTAGAATTCGATACGCCCGAAAATCCGAATGTGATTTCTGCCCCGATGCCCAAGCACGGTCATAATGTTCATGCCGTTATGGAAGATCTTCATGTTACCAATGTTGCTGACCTTCTGACTCCATTACCAGTGATTAAAGTGAATTTGATGAGAGTCGGGATATTCCCAGGCTGTGGAAAATACTTTTACTTTTGTTTAAACATACGAGCTGACTGCCCACTGTTGAAATCAAGCATCCAACGCCTGATGGATACCCAAGAGATACTCTTTCAAAAGACTCTTGTTGATACCTTCACTCCTGTTACTCCTGCTACCTTTGTTACCTCAACCAATGACATTGCAATAATAACCATCTCCGATAATCTTCCCAAGGCTTGCAAAAGGCTTGTCAAGATTACTCCTGATCCTAAGTTTGTGCCGTTGAAAATCACCATGTCGGGGCCTGTCCCGTACAAATCTAACAAGACGATAACATGGAACTACGGAGGAGAAATCTTCTATCATGGTATCAAACAGATTGAATCAGTCCAAGAGAATTCTGATGATGAAACCCCTGATATAGGGAACATTGCAGGAACAAGCAAGATAACTCGCAGCGGAAGGATATTCTCTCCAGAGATTGCTCCCCCACGAGCAGTCTTCGGACCCTCGAGAGTTTATGCACCTGTCAAGCCATTTGTGCAAAGCCCGATAATTGAAGAAATTGATATACCTAAAGTTAGACCCTCTGATGCTACTACCAAAGGTAAGGGGATACTAGAAGTGCCTGTCAGGATGAAGGCTCAGATTGTGGTAATCCCCGAGACCACCCAGAAAGAAATGGAAGAAATCTTAAAAATAATCAAGAGGAGCGACTACGATGTCGTGGAACAGCTAGGGAAGACCCCTTCCAAAATATCCATGTTGGCTCTTCTACTCTGCTCTGAGGCTCACGCTAAGGCCTTAATCAAATTTTTAAGACGGCACATGTGCCTCAAGAAACTTCGGCTGACCAGTTTCAAGAGTGCGTGGCTAGCCTTACTGCTGATAATGGTCTTGGTTTTTCTGATGTTGATTTGACCCCTAAGGGAAGGAAGCACAACGACGCGCTGCATGTCTCAGTAGAATGCAGGGGAACCACACTTTCCCATGTCCTAGTTGATATCGGTTCATCTTTGAATATGCTGCCGAAAAAGGCGTTGGATAGATTGGACTGCGAAGGATTGACCCTCAAACCCAGTAACATCGTTGTTAGAGCCTTTGACGGTTCTAAGAGGATGGTTCATGGAGAAGTGGACATTCCTATCAAAGTGGGCACCGAGACCTTCAACTCTACCTTTTATGTGATGGACATTCGTCCTTCATATTCGTGTTTGTTGGGAAGGCCATGGATCCACTATGCTGGGGCAGTTACTTCCTCTTTACACCAAATGCTAAAGTATCATGTTCAGGGTAAGATTATAACGGTTCACAGTGAGTAAGAGTACATGATAAGTCACCTCAACTCCTTCCGCTATGTGGAGTTGGATGGAGAATTCATAGAAACGCCTTTCCAACATTTTGAGGAAGTTTCTCCTGAAGTCGCAGTTGTAAAGACAATGGTTGATGTGCCTATCATTTCCAAGCATGTGTCTAGGATGGCATCTCTCAAGGATGCAGAGGTTGTAATCAAAGAAGGAAGGAGTACAGTGTGGGGGCAACTGCCTAATTTTCCTCACAAGACAGACAAGTTCGGACTAGGTTTTACTGCTGCTGGCCAGAAAGTTGTGCGTCGCTCCAGGGCTGGAGAACCACCCGTAAAAATCACTCACCATGGAATTAATGCCTTAGAAGATGATGATGAAGAAGACAACTTTGAAGATTGGATCTTTCCTACCGTCGAAGGAGGATTAAGCAACTGGGAAGCGAAAGACTTTGTTCCTATCACTTTCATCAACCAGTAATTTATCTTTGAACAATTTCCTATTTTGGTATGTAATAACTAAATAATTCGTACACTATTTTCACCTTATGCCTTACCCGGGGCATATAGGTCCATTTGTAAGGGCTTGATTTCTTCATTATCATATGCCATGTTTAATGAATCATTGGATGTTTTCATCTATAAACTGTTGTGTTCATTTTCTTTCCTTTTTACATTTTGTTTTGTTTAAGGATGGTTATCCCTTACACACACACTCACAAAATGCAGGTACCCATCCACTCCAGATTCCATGGGTGACTATTCTGCTTTAGCCTTCGGTGACTCTGAAGATTTGGTCAATCATGCCGAGTACGAAGGTGATGAAGACTGTGAAGTGCTTGGAGAGCTATCCAGACTTCTACAACAAGAGGAAAGGGCTATTATGCCCCATGAAGAGTTGCTAGAGACTATCAACTTGGGAAAAGAGGAAGATAAGAAAGAGGTAAAGGTGGGTGCCAACCTGGAACCAAGTGTCAAAGAGTGCTTAGTGCAATTGTTGAACGAATATGTTGAAATCTTCACCTGGTCCTATGAAGACATGTCGGGATTAGACACAGATATCGTGGTTCACCGTCTCCTTACAAGAGAAGACTGTCCACCGATCAAACAAAAGGTCCACCAAATGAGGCTCGACATGTCTGAGAAGATCAAAGCTGAGGTAATGAAGCAATTCAACGCTGGCTTTCTGGCTGTTACTTCCTATCCACAATGGGTTGCTAACATTGTGCCTGTGCCTAAAAAGCACGGCAAAGTCAGAATGTGTATGGACTACAGGGATTTAAACAGGGCTAGCCCTAAAGATGATTTTTCAATGCCACACATTGACATCTTGGTTGACAACACAGCTCAACATAAGGTATTTTCCTTCATGGATGGATTCTCGGGATACAACCAGATCAAAATGGCCCCCGAAGACATGGAGAAAACTACTTTTGTCACGCAATGGGGTACCTTCTGCTACAAAGTGATGCCATTCGGGCTGAAGAATGTTGGGGCAACCTATCAACGTGCCATCGTAGCTTTGTTTCATGATATGATACATCATGAAATTGAAGTCTACGTAGACGACATGATAGCCCGTTCACAGACAGAAGAAAAACACCTCGATCATCTGCAAAAGTTGTTTGTCAGGTTGAAGGAGTATAAGCTCACACTAAACCCAAGCAAGTGCACTTTTGGAGTCAGGTCTGGTAAACTTCTGGGATTTATTGTCAGCAACAAAGGCATTAAGGTTGATCCTGCTAAAGTCAAGGCTATACAAGAAATGTCTTCCCCCCGCACTGAAAAGGAGGTTAGAGGTTTCTTGGGACGCTTAAACTATATTGCGAGGTTCATCTCTCACCTAACATCTACCTGTGAGCCAATCTTCAAGCTGTTGAAGAAAGACCAGGTGGTTGAATGGAACAATGATTGTCAAATTTCTTTTGATAAGATCAAGGAGTATTTGCTGGAACCTCCTATTTTGATGCCACCCGTCGAAGGAAGGCCTTTAATCATGTATCTGACTGTTTTGGATAACTCAATGGGGTGCGTACTGGGCCAACATGACGAGTCTGGCCGAAAAGAGCATGCCATTTATTACCTTAGCAAAAAGTTTACCGACTGTGAGACTCGCTACTCACTGCTCGAGAAAACTTGTTGCGCTTTGGTATGGGTTGCTCGCCAGCTAAGGCAGTATATGTTGACTCATACCACTTTGCTGATTTTCAAGATGGATCCGATCAAGTATATCTTTGAGAAGCCTGCTTTATCTGGAAGAATCGCTATATGGAAAATGATCCTGACTGAGTATGATATCCAGTATACTACCCAAAAAGCTATAAAAGGGAGTGTACTAGCTGACCATCTAGCTCATCAAGCCGTCGAAGATTACCAACCTATGAGATTCGACTTCCCTGACGAGGACATCATGACATTGGATAACATTGAAGGTAACGGACCGTATGACGGACCTGAACAAGGATCCCGATGGACCCTGTACTTTGATAGTGCTTCAAATGCACTTGGCAACGGTATCGGTGCGGTACTCATTTCTCCAAAAGGTTACCATACACCCTTCACTGCCCAACTTTGCTTCAGTTGTACAAACAACATCGCTGAATATGAAGCTTGCATCTTTGGTCTCAAGGATGCTATAGACTTGGGAATCAAATCTTTAGTCGTATTTGGGGACTCGGCTTTGGTTATCAGTCAATTCAAAGGAGAGTGGGACACTAAACATCCTAATCTTATCCCATACAAAGAACATGTCTTGACATTGTTGCCTCATTTCGAGCAGATTACTTTTGAACACTTCCCGCGAGAAGAAAATCAGCTAGCTGGTGCTCTGGCTACAATGTCTTCCATGTTTAAACTCAACTGGGATAATGAGGCTCCTCAAATCACCATCGAGCGAATGGACGAACCTGCGCACTATCATGAGATTAATACCGAAGAAGTAGTGGAACAACCATGGTTTCATGAAATCAAAAGGTATCTCCAGACTCGAGAATACCCTGAAGGAGCTTCCGTCAATGACAAAAAGTTCTTAAGGAGATTTGCTGCCAAGTTCTTCCTAAGAAATGGAATCCTTTATAAGCGCAGCCATGATTGTGTTCTACTTCGCTGTGCGGACAAGTTTGAAGCTGAGTTGATCATGACCGAGATACATAGTGGCACCTTTGGCACCCACTTGAGCGGACATACGATGGCTAAGAAGATTTTAAGGGCAGGATACTACTGGTCTACCATGGAAGCTGATTGTCATCAACATTCCCGTACTTGCCACAAATGCCAAGTCTATGCTGACAAGGTACATATTCCTCCTGTTCCTCTCAACATTATGACAGCTCCTTGGCCATTCGCAATGTGGGGCATTGACATGATTGGAGAGATCAAGCCTATGGCATCCAACGGACATCGTTTCATCCTGGTGGCTATCGATTACTTCACCAAGTGGGTCGAAGCATCTTCCTACGCCTCTGTTACAAGAAATGTGGTTGCCCGCTTCATCAAGCAGAACCTCATATACAGGTATGGTATCCCCGACAGGATCATCACAGACAATGGTATAAATTTTAACAACACTGTGATCACCGCTCTGTGCGAGCAGTTCAAGATTTATCATCACAATTCATCTCCCTATCGGCCAAAGATGAACATTGTTGTTGAAGCCGCAAACAAAAATATCAAGAAGATCATTCAAAAGATGACAGTAACCTACAAGGACTGGCATGAGATGTTACTGTTTGCTCTGCACGGGTATCGTACCATGGCGCGTACTTCAACAGGGGCAACCCCCTTTTCTTTGGTATATGGCATGGAAGTTGTTTTACCTATGGAAGTTCAGATTCCCTCCTTAAGGATTATGAAGGATTCCGGTTTGAGTGAAGACGATTGGATTCAGACCCGCCTTGACCAACTTAATTTGATCGACGAGAAGCGACTTACTGCTGTTTGTCATGGTCAGACGTATAAAAAACGGATGATCAAGGCTTTCAACAAGAAAGTCAAACGTCAGGTATATCAAGTCGGAGATCTTATAATCAAGCGGATCATCTTGCCGCAAAGTAATCCCAGGGGTAAGTGGACTCCTACTTACAAAGGACCATTTGTGATCAAGAGCATCTTTTCTGGTGGGGCAATGATTCTGACCACCATGGACAGTGACGACTTGCCACACCCTGCGAACGCAGACATAGTCAAAAGATACTACGCATAAAACGAACCGACAAGTTGAAAACCCGAAAGGGCGACTTGGGAAAAAAATGGGCATCCCGGTGAATCGAAAACCTAAAAGGGCGGTTCAGGAAAAAATTAGGGGTAAACAAAAAAAATTTGTACACCCGGCAAGTTGAAAACTCGAAAGGGCGACTTGGGCAAAAAAGGGTTTCCCGGTGGATCGAAAACCCGAAAGGGCGGTCCAGGTAAAAGTTAGGGAATTAAAGCGTATGACTATGTCTCGTCGAATCACTTTAAGAACAATCTCTTCACCAACAAGCTCCAAGCTTCTTATCAATCCAATCATCGATGGACGAAGCAGCGAATGGACAAGATACTCAGAGTTGTGAAGGCTATAGCAGAATGGGAACCCCATGGAATTGTTACACATAGCCATCTTTCTTTTTGTATAAAATTTTTTCTCAATTTTACGACAACATTCTCTTACTAGGATGTCTGTCTCCTTTGTACAAAGATACTTACAAAAGTTAATACAAAGATACTTCAAAGTGCAAAAATTTGCTTGCCTTTACTTTCTTTTTACACTTATGTTTTATTTGAAAACGTCCAATGTTTTGTTAAATAGGCATATGCATTTGAATATAATCACTTCTTACAAATCAAATGAAATTAAGAAAGGATAATTACTGATAGGTTGAAGGTGTAGGAAGATGTCTTTGTGCTATTCCATAAGAAATCCCCTACAGTACATCATTCAGATCCTCAACAAAGCTAAAACCTTGGAGTGTATATCCCCAGCAGAGTTAAATTCCAAGATCCCCAGTGAAGCCAATGTATTCTAAACTTTATTCCCCGGCGGAGTTAAGTTTCAAAGTTCCCATCAGAGTTAAGTCTCCAAACTCGCGATCCTCAGTGGAGCCCGAAAACCTTGAAATACATATCCCCATCGGAGCTAGAATATTCTAAACCTTCTTCCCCAGCGAAGTAAAATTTCCAACTATCAATCCCCAGCGAGAACCATTCAGTTTTCCCCAACTTCCCCAATAGATTGGCATACAACCCAAGCTCCTGATTTCCCCAGCCGAATAAACACTCTCCCCACAGAGTTTATTTCCCAACAGAACAAGGATTCTAGTTCCTGTTTCTCCATTTAAAGCCTCTCAGGTTTTAATTCCCCAGTAGAGATTTTCAGAGTTTTCCTTATTTCCCAGGAAGGTCATGAAGAATTCTCATTCCCCGCAGAAGTTGTCGAAGCTCTTGTTAAATCCACACCAATCACCAAGGATTTTCAATCCCCAGCAGTGGTCCCAGGATTTCTCGTTCTCAGCAATCAAGGATCTTTAATCCCCAAGCAGTCAGCAAGGATTTCTCATCTTCAACAATCAAAGATTTTGGAATCCCCAACATCGGTCAAGAATTCACTTTCCCCGGCAGCAGTCAAGGATTTCATCATCTCCAGCTATCAAGGATTTATTTTCCTCAGCAAGACAGCTACTCAGCTTACATGCACATCCATTACATTCATATTTCATAAACATTGATGAACCACATTTCATTGCATCATACATATCATGCAACATAACTTTGTGTTTTAGCTAACTTTTTACCCTTTTCAGGATAAGATTAAAAGGCTATCGTTAACAATTATTCAGACACAGTATGGATACACCCCAGACACGGCGATTATTCTACTACTCATTCAGACTTCAGCAATCTGATACAGACTAGATACGCTCCAGACACGGAAGCCATTCTATTTCTCATTCAGATTCAATTATCAACTTCAAGTTCAGATAAGCTCCAAACACGGATGCCATTCTGACCCTTACACCAGAAGTTTGATTCTCCCCAGTGCAGTCGTCACAGAGGTCATTCTGTCACTTATTCAGATCATAGTTACAGTTTCAGATACACTCTAGACACGGAAGTCATTCTGCTACTCATACAAGATATCAATTTCAGATACAGTCCAGATACGCTCCAGACACGGTTGCCATTCTGTCACTCGTTCGGAATTTATCCCCAGCACACAGTTGCTCCATATACGGATGTTTCTCTGTTACCAATTCAGAATACAAATACACTCCAAACATGGCAGTCATTCTGATATTCATTCAAAGTTCAAATACAGTTACAGCTTGGATACGCTCTAAACACAGACGTCATTCCCTTGCTCATACAAATCCAATCTCCAAATACAACTCAGATACGTTCCAAATACGGATACCATTTTGATGTTCATTCTACTGATTTTCAATAAACAAGTCTTGGATGGCATCTTTAAGCCCATCTCCATCAAGATTCTACCATCTCCAAATGGCATCTTTAAGCCCATTCCCTCAACAATATTTTGACGAGTGCAAATTTACGGGCACTCTAGTGTCCAATCTTCTTTTACCTTCGAGTCACGAAAGGCAAAACTTGCCAATCTAACTCTTCAGGTTCAAGAAGATTGAACAGGGGCAACTGTTGTACCCCAAAATTTTCTCTCTCATTTTATCAACATTTCTCATCACAAGACTCTTGGAATTCAAGATCCAAGCTAGGGTTTGCTCTGCTCAAGACACCTCCTTGCAACTGTTAACCTAAATTAGGGTTTGAGTTTACACAGGGATTTTTTGACCTAAAATACCCAAAGTGACTTTCATACTTCATGTTGGACTCATAAGTTTGTCCATACCAAGTTTCAAGCCTTGAATCAAATTTTTCCCCAGTCAATTGGACAGTTGACCTAGAAATCAGTTGTATTGGGGAAATAGTCAATTGTGGCCAATTTACACTCAAACCTCATGAATTTTTGACCCACAATCAACATTATGAACTCATATGAACCATTTGATCAAGTTTGGACCATAATTCCATAAGAAATTTGATCAGATCACCAAAAGGGCAAAATGGTCATTTTTAGGGTTTTGACTATACAAAGGCAATTTTTTTACTGTTTGACCTAGCCAATGGAAAATCAAGTTCAACCATGGACTCAAGGACTCAATGACATTATCTTGACCTATTCAACAAGTTCAAAAAGATCTCAAATGCATAGGATTGACAAATGAATTTTTTCAGTCAACTGATCAAAATTTGACTGTACACTGAAAAGTCAAACTTTGACTTTTTGGTCAAAATCAAGTGCCAAGGGTCATTTTTCATCAAGATATGTCAAATTATGAAACTCTTTCATCAAGAAACCCAAAATTGCAAATTAGGGTTTGAAATTGAAAATTTTCATAACTTAGAAATTTTCTAAGTTATGAAATTTTCTTAATTTTTCCTAACTTTGCCCCACATTTTCACCAAGATGCAAATGGATTCAAACAAAACTTACAACATGAAAGTTGTATTACTCCATAAAGTCTAAAACATTGATTCACAAAGTTTTCTCAAAAGAAGCTTGGATCTCAAGTTATGATTTTTGGAACAAGGGTCCCTAAAACTTTTAACTTAGAGAAATTTTGCCCTAGTTTAAGCAGGATTTTGACCCATCTTCTTGGCCATTTTTCACATAGTTCCACTTGGAATCTCAAGTTGCATTTCAAAGATGGATTATATTACATGCTGCAAGCTTTCCAAATTGTCCAAGAACTCCTCAAACACATTTGTGGTTAGGGAGAATCGAATGCTTGAAGTTGGCAAAAACTCACTTTGTAACCATGGTCAATACATGTTCATGCAAGTTGCAAAATCTTACCAAACTAGCTTTGTACTTAATTACAGGTCTCTAAACCCTTCAACACTCAAAAATTGAATGCAAATACATTGGTTAGAGGCATTGTTCTAATCAAGGAAGCATTTATACAAAGGATTAATCCATTTTTGGCATAAAGATGGCACTTCCATTTTCATAAAGGCAACTTTATGTCAAATTGCTTATCTTGAGCCAAGGACCCAATCTTTTGCAGCAAACAAAGTTCAAAAATATCAGGCAATTGGTACCAACTCTTAACAGACCCTAAGCTAGATTGTACAAGCCTTTGCATTGTCAATTCTCACTTTTACTTCAAAAACAAGAAACCTTGCAAAAGGTCAACAACTTGCACATCTGATATAATCAACTTGAGCCAACATTTCAAACAAGTTTTTGCACATCCTTGTGAGCCAGAAACACGAGTCATTCATCCCTCAAACACCCTTGTACACGAAAATCACATTTTCTTGCAAAACAGGGAAGGCCCTGCAGGATCACTTCCATTCTCACATCCACTCGTGCGTTTTTTCTTGCAACCAGTTCTAATACATTCCATTCAACTCACTCAAGCTATCCTAAACCTCCATTGCCAACTGTAACTCCATTTACAGTGTTCACCATTTTCATTTCAAGCTTATGCAGGTTGACTTCTGGAGGCTGATTCAGGAACATTCGAAGCAAACTAGCTATTGGAAAAGACCAAGTGAAGTTCAGGCAGGCTACCAGGCACCTCAAAACTTGTTGAGAAGCTCTGCATTGTCCAACTCGAATCCAACTGAAACAGGTATTTCTCCAACTTCTATCTCTCTATTTAAGAACATTTAGCCTTAGGTTTGTGAATGAAAGATGTAGTACTCATTGCCATGAAACCATACATATGCTTAGTTTTCATTTATATTAAACGTGCTAAGAGAATTTCATCCATGAACATGCTAAAAAAAACTAGGTCAGATTTTAGGGCCAGAGAAATTCTCTCTGGTCTTTGAGAGTTAGATTAAGTTTTTTATATGGTTAGAATCGTGGTTTAATGCTCTACAAGTTTCATGTTTTGAGTTTTGGCAAAAGATCACGTTTCCAGGAGTTAGCAGTTTGTACAGGGCAAGCGCGCGTTTTTGTCACAAGGAAGAAGATGAAGTGGAAATGGGCTGGGCCTGTTTTGTTCTCACTTTTGACACTCCCCTCTTTTCTAAATGCACCCCCTGGCCCAATTTCTTGTATTTTTATATTTTTGCATTTTAATTTCATTTCTGACTTTATTATTTTATTTCCAAATATAAAAAATGCTTAAAAAATATTTTCATAATTTTTTACATTTATTTGGTATTTATTTTAATTTTTTCTAATATAGAAAACATTTTAATATCTTTTTATTATTTGTTTAAATTTAAAAACAATGTAAATAATACTTTTATTTTTATTTCTTATTTTTATTCACACTGAAAATATTTTCTTGAATATATTTTATTGTTGTAAATATTTTATTTTATTTTATACATACTTAATATATATATATATATATATATATATATATATATATATATATATATATATATATATATATATATATATATATATATATATATATATATATATATATATATATAATATATATATATATATATATATATTATATATATATTATATATATATATTATATATATATATATATATATATAATATATATATATATAATATATATATATATATATATATATATTTATATATATATATTATATATATATATATATATATATAATATATATATATATATATATATATTATATATATATATATATATATATATATATATATATATATATATATATATATATATATATAATTATATATATATATATATATATATATATATATATATATATATCTATATATATATATACCTTTATTTTATTAAAAACATAGAATAAAAATACAAAAATAGTACATTTTTATTTTTATTATTATTTTTATACTAAAAAACACTCTTTTCAATATATTTTTATTTTTGTACATATTAATATATTTTTGCATATAAATAATAGATAGTATTACTTTCTTAAAGAAATTAGGGTTTCCCTAAAATAGATAAAATTAATCCTTTTTTTATTTATTTATTTCTTTATATTTCTTTACATTGAATATATTTTTACATACATAAAAACTTCTTTTTTGCATAATACATTTTATTCTATATTTATTTATTTTGTTTATTTAAATATTGTACATTTAAATATTGTTGCATTATAATTCAATTTGGATGTAATAGTAATCTAGGGTTTTATATTTCTTGCAAAATAATCCCCTATCCAAAATTGTACCCCCATCCCCATAATCATGTTGTAATAGTTTAGAATTTAAATTCTCGCACCTTTACGCTTTCAATTATGCCATGATTAGAGAATTATGGTTTGTATGCAAAATCAAAACAAACAAATAGTTTGACCTAATCAAAGACAAAAATGCATGAAAAACAAACACAATACACACTTGCACCCCTAGGGTTACAATTCACTTGTTGCCTTCAAAAATGGGCCATGGTATTGTTAGTTGGGAATTTCGACCAGGTTAATATAGGAACTTTTACATTTTAAAATTTCCATAAGACGGTTGAAAAAGAGCTTTTATGTCGAAATACATTACTAGATCTACGTCGAAGATAGTCTGAAAAAAACAAATTGTTTATTTGGTCCAAAGAGCGCATTTTCGACGGCCACGTAAGAAAATCATTACTGAAGGCTTGTGCGGGATTATTTGAAATTCGAAAAGGGTTTATTTGGATAAGAAGGACGCGTGGAAGCCTTAGAGTGTAGAAAGACATGCAAGAGAGTAACGTGGCCTTTTCCTAGAATAGTACCGTTATGGTTAGGATATTATAAATAGCTCTTTAGTGTTAAGGAAAAGGAGGTCAGATTTCATACAAAGTTACTCACAAAAATACTCAAATATCAAGTTAAAGAGAAAGAGTTTCGTTGAGAATGTACGTATGACCTCACAATTTTATATTTGAAATTGCACTTATCAATATAATTGTCTTTAAAATCATTCTTTTACAATTTCCTGCAATTGTTCTTAAAATTCTTTATGTTACGTTAAATTCTTTATGTTCTGTCGAATTGTCTTACTCTCCTACAAAGATTCATAGATCAAATTAAGTCACTTAATTCCAGTATTAAGTCTTTTTATTGTCAAACATTTATATTCAAACCTTTTTTTGTTTAACTAAGTTGCTTCGGCTAAAACTTTACATTTGAATTTAATTTCAGAAGCCTTGCACTCCAAACCTTTACACAAACACATGCACAAGTATCACTTCATATTTTACGTAAGCCCTCAAGAAAGTGTTACAATTGACGTTAAGGCAATGTTCTAAGATCAATCTAGTCGATCCTGCAAGTAACCATACACATCAAATCTGTTTGGAAGACTAGCGGTTATTTCGCCAGAAATCACTGCGAACAAATTGGCACACCCGGTGGGACCGTGTCATAACGTTTTAAGAGAAAACCAGTGGTAATCATAACAGAGGGTTTGAAACACTATTTTCTGGTAAGATACGCAAAAGCGTTATATGAACCTTAGGAGTGGCAGGGTTACTATAGAATCTCAACCAATACCTAAGAAAAAACACACCAGAAGAATGGTTAACACAACTAACGATCAAGGAGGACAAAATCCTCCACAAGGATCATGAACGGTTGGTATAAATTCGACGACTAGTTCCCAGGCCATTCCAACATCAATGGGAGCAATGGCCGCATCTAATTTGAATCCACCTTACACAGGAACTGCTTCTGTGGCTAGTGCGACCAACGTGCCCCCCTACGAGGGTACATCAGAATCTCTGTCGAATACTCAAAATGGCCCTGTTCTAACATATGTAGGAGGCCAAATACCACCTTTGACACCACACAGGCCACCAGGATTCGAAAATTTAAGGCCTTGGACAGAACAGCCATATGGAGGACCCTCATCGTCATTCATGAGCGGTTTACACAATGGCACTTCCACATATACTCAACCTAACATAAGTACTTTTTTGCCAATTCAAAATGTTGGTTCAACTGGTCGAAGCGCCCAAAACCAAGGCCTATCAGCCCAGATGCCTACTTTAACCACAAATACCCAAGCAGCACTTAGACAACAGATGGACGCTAGTAACCAAGATATGGTTGGAATTATGGCAAGGGAAATGAATACTATCTTTTCTCCCTTAATCCAGAATATAAATAGAACCAATCAAGAGAACACCCAATCATACCAACAGTTGTCAGCGCATATGGCGTGAATAGCAGATTTCTTTGGGAACCCCCAACCGCCTGTTCGACGCATGCAGAATATCATAGGGGTTCAAGAAGAACCAACTATAAACCAAATTCAACAACCTAGACAGAATTTGGTCGAAGAACCAAGAATTGAACCGGTATGCATTCGACAACCAGACCCCGAGGAACCACCCAGGAGAATAGCCATGGTCAATAGAGGCCAAGATGCAGATGAAGTTGTTCACAGAGTGAGACAAGACCACCTGTTGGTCGAAAATAATATAGCAAATATAGTCGAAAGAATCATGGCTAATAATGGTTTAAACACAGGTTTTCGACGCCCTAACTACACTTCCCCTATCGTGGAATTTATTCTACAAGCAGAATTGCCAAGGGGTCACAAGATCCCAAAATTAACTAATTTATCAGGGGATACAAGTGAATCCACCATCGAGCACATTGCCAGGTATTTGACAGAGTTGGGAAACTTAGTAAACAATGAAGACCTAAGAATAAAATATTTCCCTAGTTCACTAACGAAAAATGCTTTTACATGGTTTACCACTTTGCCTCCTAATTCCATAGATACGTGGTCTTACTTAGAAAGATCGTTCCATGAACAGTTTTATGTGGGACAAACAAAGATAAGTTTGAAGGAATTGGTGAGCGTAAAGAGGAAATTCACAGAACCCATAGATGACTACCTAAATAGGTTATATCTTCTGAAATCTAGATTCTTTACTGTGGTGCCTGAGCATGAGTTGGTCTAAATGGCTGCAGGCGGGTTAGATTATTCCATTAGAAAGAAGTTAGATACTCAACACTTGAGAGATATGACCCAGTTGGCAGATAGAGTTCGACAGGTCGAACGACTGAAAGCTGAGAAGGCCAGGGCAAGTAAAAATCATAAAAAAGAAAGGGTAGCCTATGTCGAAGCAGAAAGTGAAGAATACGAGCCACATAACAACCCTTATGGTGTCGAAGAGGTAGAAATAGATTTGGCTGAATTAAAAGAGGAACCCCCTTACTCTTGTAAAATGTTAACACCTTCGAATGGGAAGAACCCCGTCGAAGAGGAAAAGAGTGGTAAATATCCCAAAAGAACTTACACTTTCGATGTTGTAAGTGTTTGGTTGTTGGCATGTTTTTTTGGTAAAACCAGTTGTGTGAATGTCATGAATGATGTCATAACATTCTAGGGTACAAGGTACATTATGCAGAAAAAGAATGTCATACAGGAGCCGCTCAATATGATTGTTTAGCTGATCATTTTGCAATGATCATATTTATTGCATTCTACCAAAATCAGTAAACAGGGTTCTTGTTGTCATAACCAATGTTAAGACATCCTGTACTGAACTAACATTTGTGCAGATTTATTATTTCTGAGAATTTTCAGGAATCTGGTTTATTCAGTCCAGATCAGATTCTCACATGGACTTAGGTTAACTTTGCTTAACCCTAATCTGGTTGTTAAAGTCCTATGACCAAGTCTTGAGGTTAACCCTAATTAACCCTAGCTATTTTCGTGGAAGCCCTAACAGAAGAATAGTTGACTATATATTCATCATGAAGACTGTTGGTGAAAGATACTTTTGACAGAAGATCAATAAGGGACTGTATAGTTGTAACTATTGTAATCCAAGCAATTATCATTGTGATAAGTGACTTGGAGTAGGATTTGATTGTAAGGGTTGTGTATCACTCAAAGCTTTGAAGCACGAGTGTTTGTGTCACTTGATTAAAGCTTTGAAGCAAAGTCAAGTTAGGGTTGTGTATCACTCAAAGCTTTGAAGCACGAGTGTTTGTGTTACTTGATTAAAAGTTATGAAGCACAATCAAGTGTATGCTCTAAAGAGTGTCTTCATAATTTCATTAGTCAATTGTTTAGTATCACTGCTGTGATTGAGGGGGAGTGAGTAGGAACTCAGGTTTAAGTTGAACTTAGATTGAAGTTGCATTGGGTAGGTCTTAAGTGAAGGAGATAAACTGGTTGGTTTATTCCTGAATTAATATCTCTTATAGTGAATTTCCTCCCTGGCTTGGTAGCCCCCAGAGTAGGTGTTGTTACACATTGAACTGGGTAAACAATTGACTGTGTTCTTTACTGCTTTTAGATTTACTGTCTTGAAGAAAGTCAGATACGGTGTCATAACATTCACTGTGACATTAAGTATCTGCTGCCAGAATTTCAATTGGCATCAGAGCAGGCACCCTGCCTGTCTTACTGGGTGAGATCTAGGGATATTATTTTCTGGCGCTATGGACAAAGAAGGAGGTTTTGGAAACAGACCACCCATTCTGGATGGATCAAATTATGACTACTGGAAACCTCGTATGATTGCCTTCTTAAAATCACTGGACAAAAAGGCTTGGAGAGCTGCTGACAAAGGATGGAACCATCCCACCATAACTGGGAAAGATGGGTCAACCAGTCTGAAACCTGAGGAAGAATGGAGCAAAGAAGAAGATGAGTTAGCCCTGGGTAACTCCAAAGCATTAAATGCCTTGTTCAATGGAATTGATAGAAACATATTCAGACTAGTACATCAATGTGAACTGGCCAAGGAGGTTTAGGACACTCTCAAAACTACCCATGAGGGCACATCCAAAGTAAAAATGTCAAGGCTTCAGATGCTGACTACCAAATTTGAGAACCTAAGGATGATGGAAGATGAGACCATTCATGAGTTTCACATGAACATCTTGGAAATTGCCAACACCTCAGGAGCATTGGGAGAAAAGATGTCAGAAGAAAAGCTGGTGAGAAAGATTCTCAGATCCTTGCCTAAAAGATTTTCAATGAAGGTGACTGCTATAGAGGAAGCTCAGGATATCTGCAACTTGAAGGTGGATGAACTCATTGGGTCTCTTCAGACCTTTGAGATGGGGATCAGTGACAATGTTGACAAGAAAAACAAGAGCATAGCACTTGTATCTAATACTGAAGATGAAAACAAGGAGGATGAAGAAGAAAATATTTCAGAATCTATAGCCATGCTTGGAAGACAGTTCAACAAACTCATCAAGAGAATGGATCCAAAGTCAAGGTCAAATGTTAAGAACATTCCTTCTGACATCAACAGATCCTATGACTCCAGCAGAAGACCAAAGTCTGAAGAGAAGGGAAATCAAAGCAAAGGAATTCAATGCCATGGATGTGAAGGATATGGGCACATTCGAGCTGAATGTCCAACCTTTCTTAAGAAACAAAAGAAAGGAATGTTTGTTACTTGGTTTGACTGTGACTCAAAAAGTAATTCGGAAGAAGAATCTGCCAAACTAGTTACTGCACTAACTGGTATTTGTGACTCTGATAGTGACTCTAGTGATGAGGAAGTGACATTTGAATAACTGGCTGACTCCTACAAGAAGTTATGTATCAGAAGTGCTGAAGTCTGTCAGCAAAATGAGAGACAAACAAAACTCATAGTAAAGCTGGAGGCTGAGAAGAAGGCAGGCATTGATACTATAAGTCGTCTAGAAGGGGAAGTTCAAATGCTAAACTCAAAACTTGACCAGATGACCAAATCTGTCAAGATGCTGACAAATGGAACTGACAAATTAGAAGAAATCCTTCAGGTTGGACAAAATGTGGGAAACAAGTCTGGTCTAGGATTTGTGGCAGCAAAGAAATCTATTGTAGACAAGAAGAAGATCAGGCTTGATAAACAAATGTCAAAGCAGATGTCACAACACAGCACTCAACATCGAGAATAGAGAAATATGAATAAAAAGTATCAAAGATGGAGATGTCATCATTGTGGGAGATTTGGTCACATAAAGCCATTCTACTTCAGATTATATGGATATCCTAATCAGACCCCAGTTGTCAAACCTAAGTCTAACAAGGCACCATATACTCAACAGTGGAAGAAAAAGGCTACTGCCCTGATAGCTCACACCTCCCTTAGAGTCTCTGCAAAGGAAGACTGGTACTTTGATAGTGGATATTCTAAACACATGACTGGAATCAAGAATCTTCTCAATAATGTTAAACCTCACACTACTAGTTATGTGACTTTTGGAGATGGTGCTAGAGGAGAAATCAAAGGAGTTGGAAACTTGGACTGCCCTGGAGTTCCAAACCTAAATGAAGTATTGCTGGTAAAAGGCTTGACTGCTAATCTTATAAGTATCAGTCAATTATGTGATCTAGGATTCAAGGTCAACTTCACCAAGTCTGAATGTCTTGTAACTAATGAAAAATAAGAAGTTGTAATGAGAGGAGTCAGATCTAATGACAACTGCTACTTATGGGAGTCTGAGAACACTAATTATTCTTCTGTGTGCTCTATTGCCAAAGAAGAAAAAGAAGTGAAACTGTGGCACCAAAAACTTGGTCATTTACATCTAAGAGGAATGAAAAGGATTATATCCATGGAAGCAGTCAGAGGGATTCCAAGGCTGCAAATTGATGAAGGGAGAGTCTGTGGTGAATGTCAGGTTGGAAAGCAGACTAGAATGTCACATCCAAAGTCAAGACATCTGACCACCTCTAAGGTGTTAGAACTTCTACATATGGATCTGATGGGACCAATGCAGGTAGAAAGTCTTGGTGGAAAAAGATATGCCTATGTTGTTGTGGATGATTTTTCCAGATTCACCTAGATTAACTTCATTAAAGAAAAGTTTGATGTATTTGAAGTATTTAAGGAACTGTGCAAAAGAATTCAAAGAGAAAAATAAGGATGCATTGTCAGAACAGAAGTGATCATGGCAAGGAATTTGAAAACAGTAAGTTTGATGAGTTCTGCTCCTCAGAAGGAATTAATCATGAATTATCTTCATCTATAACTCCTCAACAAAATGGAGTTGTGGAAAGGAAAAACAGGACTATACAGGAATCTGCCAGAGCAATGATACATGCCAAAAGACTTCCTATTCATTTTTGGGCTGAAGCTATAAATACAACTTGTTATATCCATAACAGGGTCACCTTGAGAAAGGGAACATCATCCATCATTTATGAACTCTGGAAAGGAAGAAAGCCTACAGTGAAGTACTTCCATGTATTTGGAAGCAAATGCTATATTCTGACAGATCGTGAACAAAGGAGAAAGATGGACCCTAAAAGTGATGAAGGAATATTCCTAGGATACTCTACCAACAGCAGAGCTTATAGGGTATTCAATTCCAGGACCAAAGTTATGATGGAATCTATAAATGTCATAGTTGATGATTACCATGAGGAAACAAATGTCCCATATAATGTTGAGACATTCTTTGAGACTTCAACTCAAAAGGATGATATTCCTAAAACTACTTCATCAGAATCTGAATCAAAGGAAGCTAACAAAGACCCTTCCATCAGAATTCAGAAAGATCATCCTAAGGAACTCGTCATAGGAGATCCTAACAGTGGAATCATTACAAGATCTAGAGAAATCATCTCAAACTCTTGCTTTGTATCTAAAATTGAACCAAGAAATGTTAAGGAGGCTTTAACTGATGAATACTGGATTGGAGCAATGCAAGATGAATTGAACCAATTCAAGCAACATGAAGTATGGGAGTTAGTTCCTAGAGCAGAAGGAACAAACATCATTGGCACAAAATGGATCTACAAGAACAAATCAGATGCTGAAGGAGTTGTCACCAGGAATAAGGCAAGACTTGTTGCTCAAGGATACACTCAAGTTGAAGGGGTTGATTTTGATGAGACTTTTTCTCTTGTAGCCAGACTGGATCAATCAGACTCCTATTGGGAATTTCTTGTCTCCTTAAGTTCAAGTTATTCCAGATGGATGTAAAAAGTGCCTTCCTAAATGGGTACTTAAATGAGGAAGTTTATGTGGAACAGCCTAAAGGATTTGTGGATCCAAACTACCCTAATCATGTCTACAAATTGAGGAAAGCTTTATATGGCCTGAAACAAGCTCCTAGAGCATGGTATGACAGGTTGACAAAATTCCTCTCTGACAAAGGATACAGGAAAGGAGGCTTGGATAAAACTTTTTTTGTCAAAAATGAAGGAGGAAAGATAATGGTAGCTCAAATCTATGTTGATGACATAGTGTTTGGGGGAATGTCAGATAAAATGGTTAAACATTTTGCTGACCAGATGCAAGCTGAATTTGAAATGAGCCTCATGGGAGAATTGACCTACTTTCTTGGACTGCAAGTCACACAGATGGAAGACTCAATTTTTCTGTCTCAAAGCAAGTATGCAAAGAACATTGTCAAGAAGTTTTGGATGGAGAATGCCAGTCACAAAAGGACTCCTGCACCTACTCACTTAAAGTTGTTCAAAGATTCAAGTGGAGTCAAGGTGGACCAAAGCTTATACAGAAGAATGATAGGAAGTCTGCTATACTTAACAGCCAGCAAACCTGACATTGCGTTTGCAGTTGGAGTATGTGCAAGATACCAGGCTGAACCCAAAGTAAGTCATATCAACCAAGTGAAGAGAATTCTGAAGTATGTGAGTGGAACCCACAACTATGGCTTGTTGTACTCTCATGGATGTGAACCAACTCTGACTGGTTACTGTGATGTTGATTGGGCTGGAAGTGCTGATGATAGAAAGAGAACCTCTGGAGGATGTTTCTTCTTAGGAAATAATCTTGTCTCCTGGTTCAGCAAGAAACAGAACTGTCTGTCTCTATCTACTGCTGAAGCTGAATACATAGCAGCTGGTAGTAGCTGTTCTCAAATGATCTGGATGAAACAGATGCTTACTGATTATAATGTCACACAAGATGTTATTACATTGTACTATGACAATCTGAGCACTATCAACATTTCCAAGAATCCTATTCAGCATAGCAGGACCAAGCATATTGACATTAGACATCACTTCATCAGAGGTCTTGTAGAGGAGAAGACGATTAAACTGGAACATGTTGCCACATAACTACAACTGGCTGACATTTTTACCAAGGCACTTGATGCAAATCAATTTGAGGGGGAAGCTGGGTATTTGACAACATGAAGATATGTAGCAATTAATTTTGCTTAAAACAAGGGATGAGAGAGATTTTTTTGTTAAGTCTACTCTGATTGGGCTAATCATCTACTTCTCTATTTCTTTCCAAGATTTTAAGAAGTTGAATAGACATTCATATATCTCACTCCTCTCGCGTTTCTGCAACAATCTTCAATCTCTCAAACGAAGACTGCACTATTACTGCTACCTGTTTTCTAAAACTCTCAAAATGTCTCAACTATCCATGACATCATCCTCTTCAAAGGCGACTGCTTCTTCCGTATCCTCTGATCGAGAACCTAGGGCAATCATAAACTACATGGATTCTGATGTTCTGGAGATAACTCCTCTTCGTGAACTGGCAGTTGACCCCACTAAGGTTAAGAAGCTGCGAACCAGACATGCAAGAAGGTCACAAACTTCTTCATCTGGTAAACCCTCTCAATCATCATCTTCTGTTCCTTCAGAAATAGCAAATAGGGAAGGCTCAGTTTATGTTCATCAAGCTATAGCTAGACTTGTCACTAGGATTCTAAATGAGAATCACTCTGTACCTGGCATTTATGTACCTTTGAATCAAGAATCTGCTAGTCCAAATGTTGAAATGAATCCAGATGTCACTCAGAATGTTGAGACACCGGATGACAACATTAGGAAATCTTCTGAAAATCTTGATGATCACCAGAACCCTACTGAGAAGGATGTTGAACCCCCGGTTATTGATGTTGATAAAGAATACTCTGACAATGACTTAATTGCAAATATCAACCCTAGCATAGCTAGAAGTATGATGAACAGAAAAGGAAAGCAGGATGCTGCCAAAAGCCTCTCCAAAGAGAAGACTGCTGATGTTGTTCATAAGAAAACCAGGTCTGAGAACAAGACTGGAGTAGAAACTGTGAAGGCTGGATTGTCAAAAGGGAAGGTGAAAACTCGAGTACCTGTTAGTAGTCTCTCAAAGCCTGTAAGACAACCAATAGCAAAGAAAAGGAAAGAGCCTGAACCCTCTGAATCTGATGAGGAATCAGAATTTGAATTTGATGTTGAAGACATTCCTCTCAAAAGGAAACTCTCCTCAAGCAAAATGCCTAAAGTCCCTGAAGTCCCCACTGACAACATTTCCTTTCACCATCCTGAGAATGCAAACAGGTGGAAGTATGTATGTTTGAAAAGGATAGCCTTGGAAAGAGAACTGAACAACAGTGCCATGGAATGTAAGGAGATCATGGATCTAATCAAAACTGCTGGTCTAATAAATACTGTGGTAAAGTTTACCAACTGCTATGAAGTTCTTGTCAAAGAATTCATAGTGAATTTATCTGATGGGTGTGCTGATGGAAAGTCATCTGATTTTAAATGTGTATATGTGAGAGGAAGGAAGGTAAATTTCTCTCCCTCTGAAATAAACAAATTCCTAGGAAGACCAGATGATGCTTGCCCTGAGCTAGAGGTTATTGACAACCAAGTGTGCCAAACCATCACTGCAAATCAAGTCAAGAGCTGGCCCTTAAAAGGGATGTTGAATGCAAGCAAGCTGAGCATGAAATTTGCCATTCTGCACAAATTTGGTGCAGCTAACTGGGTTCCCACCAACCATAAATCAACCATCTCCACAGGCTTGGGAAGATTCATTTATGCTGTTGGAACCAGGACAAACTTTGACTATGGCAAGTATATCTTTGATCCAACATTAAAACATGTTGGAAGCTATGCTATTAAAGGCCCTATTGCCTTTCCCTCTCTCCTATGTGGTATAGTCCTTGCTCAGTATCCTGACATTCTAGTTGAAAAAGATACTGTATGCAAAAAATCCCCTGCTCTTGGGTTGCACTATAAGCTATTTCACGGAACACATGTTCCTGACATTGTCATGATATCAGCTGAGACATCAACTGTCAAGTCTCATTCCAAGAAAACTGATGTTATAGTTGTGCTGAAGGAAACCTGCAAAGAGCTTGATACAAGGAAAAGGACTCTTGAGGACCTGATTGCTAGACTAGAACAGGAGGAGATTGAAGGACAAAGAAGGGAAGAGGATGCTGCTGAAGACCAGCTTAATGCTGAAGATAGTGCCTCCTCTGAAGATGACAGTGCTTGAAGATCAGTGCAGTTGAAAAGTTTGATACTGGTACCTGATGCTGCAAATGACTTTTGATTTTTTTCTATCTGTGTTTTTATTATTCCTTTTGGATGACTGTATAACCTAAAAGTACAATTATCTTTGGCCTATTTATGGCTAAAGAGGGGGAGAAGATTTTGTGATAATTTTGGTAGAATTAGACTTGGTAGATATTTTTAATTTTGCTGCTGCCTAATCTCTGATTGTTTAGGGGTTTTAGCCAAAAATTTGCCAAAGGGGGAGTTTGTAAGTGTTTGGTTGTTGGCATGTTTTTTTGGTAAAACCAGTTGTGTGAATGTCATGACTGATGTCATAACATTCTGGGGTACAAGGTACATTTTGCAGAAAAAGAATGTCATACAGGAGCCGCTTAATATGAGTGTTTAGCTGATCATTTTGCAATGATCATATTTATTGCATTCTACCAAAATCAGTAAACAGGATTCTTGTTGTCATAACCAATGTTAAGACATCCTGTACTGAACTAACATTTGTGCAGATTTATTATTTCTAAGAATTTTCAGGAATCTGGTTTATTCAGTCCAGATTAGATTCTCACGTGGACTTAGGTTAACTTTGCTTAACCCTAATCTGGTTTTTAAAGTCCTATGACCAAGTCTTGAGGTTAACCCTAATTAACCCTAGCTATTTTCGTGGAAGCCCTAACAGAAGAATAGCTGACTATATATTCATCATGAAGACTGTTGGTGAAAGATACTTTTGACAGAAGATCAATAAGGGACTGTATAGTTGTAACTACTATAATCCAAGCAATTATCATTGTGATAAGTAACTTGGAGTAGGATTTAATTGTAAGGGTTGTGTATCACTCAAAGCTTTGAAGCACGAGTGTTTGTGTCACTTGATTAAAGCTTTGAAGCAAAGTCAAGTTAGGGTTTTGTATCACTCAAAGCTTTGAAGCACGAGTGTTTGTGTTACTTGATTAAAAGCTGTGAAGCACAATCAAGTGTATGTTCTAAAGAGTGTCTTCATAATTTCATTAGTCAATTGTTTAGTATCACTGCTGTGATTGAGGGGGAGTGAGTAGGAACTCAGGTTTAAGTTGAACTTAGATTGAAGTTGCATTGGGTAGGTCTTAAGTGAAGGAGATAAACTGGTTGGTTTATTCCTAAATTAATATCTCTTATAGTGAATTTCCTCCCTGGTTTGGTAGCCCCCAGAGTAGGTGTTGTTACACACTGAACTAGGTAAACAATTGACTGTGTTCTTTGCTGCTTTTAGATTTACTGTCTTGAAGAAAGTCAGATACGGTGTCATAACATTCACTGTGACATTAAGTATCTGCTGCCAGAATTTAAGATGTCACTAAATGTGATGAAATATTTGATTTACTGGTGAGGGATGGTCAAATGATAGTGCCTCCTAACGCTAAAATTCCTTCGTTAGAACAACGGAAGAAAAGAGGTTTTTGCAAATACCATGGTTTCCTTGGCCATAAAACATCAGCTTGTTTCCTTTTCAGGGATCTAATTCAAAATGCTATCAAGGATGGACGGTTGAAATTCGTCGGCAAGGGGAAAGGACCTATGAGAGTGGATACGGACCCTTTGAATGTGGCCGCCACCAAGTACGTTGAACCTCTAGACATCAATATGGTGGACATGGTCAGCACTGAAGAAGAAAAGGTCGTGGGGGAAGGAAAGCAGGCTACTGATGGCCTAAACACTGGAGCATCTTTCGACACTGACGTTGAAGATCCCCAGGCGGAACAAATCAAGTTTGGGGCTACTGAGGGTCCTCGGAAAGATACTAATGAGGCTACTTAAGGTCTCAGAGCTAGACTCGAAGAAATAAAAATCTCTGAAGGAGCCATGGGAGTCAACATGGTCAATCTGCGCCAATCCGCTTCAGAGATGGAGGAATTGGAAAACCACCTATTGAAGCAACAAAAGAGGGAGAATTTTGGCTACCCAAAGGCAAATGAGAACCTGCGCGAATACTTGTGGAGATGCCATGAGAGAAATGCTAACAAGATGAGAGAAACGAATTATTCAAAAAATGCTTGGGGGAAAATGAAGTGTATCTGGAATTATCAAGCGTTCACAGTGGAACCTGTGGGGCCCATCAAGCTGGACATAAGATGAAATGGTTGTTATTTAGATATGGGATGTATTGGCCAACTATGTTAAAAGACTGTATAGACTTCGCCAAGGGTTGCCAAGAATGTCAGCTGCATGCAAGCATTCAACATGCCCCTACAAGTGAATTGCATTCAATCATTAAGCCATGGCCATTTAGAGGATGGGCACTGGATTTAATAGGAGAGATTCGACCCACTTCGTCCAAGGGACAAAGATATATATTAGTAGGAATAGATTATTTCACCAAATGGGTAGAAGTTGTTCCTTTGGTGAATGTAGACCAAGAAACAGTCATTGAATTTATCTAAAAGCATATACTGTATAGGTTTGGAATCCCAGAAAGCATAACTACGGATCAGGGGTCAGTGTTTACTGGTCAAAAGATGCAAGAATTTGCAAAAGAAACAGGATTCAAATTGCTAACATCTACACCATATTATGCTCAAGCAAGCGGTCAAGTCGAAGCAGCCAACAAAGTTATAATAGGCTTAATCAAGAAGCATGTCAGAAAGAAGCCAAAAGGTTGGCATAAAACGTTAGATCAAGCACTTTGGGCTTGTCGAACTTCACCTAAAGAAGCAACCAATACTACACTGTTCCAACTTACTTTTGGGCATGATGCAGTATTACCAGTCGAAATCTTTCTTCAATCAGTCCGCATTCAAAGACAGGGAGATATAGCTCCAAACCTTTATTGGGAAATGATGTTGAATGAATTGATAGATGTAGACGAAGAAAGGTTGCGTGCCTTAGAAGTATTAATAAGGCAAAAGGAAAAAGTAGCTAGAGCCTACAACAAAAGGGTGAAAGGTGAAACTTTCGTTGTTAATGACTTAGATTGGAAAGTTATTTTACCTATAGATAAAAAGAAACAAGCTTTAGGTAAATGGTGTCCCCATTGGGAAGGTCCTTTTCGAATTTTAAAAGTGTTTTCGAATAATGCGTATGAGGTGGAGGAACTAGCAGAAGATCGGAGAATCCTAAGGGTAAATGGGAAATACTTAAAGAAGTACAAACTGTTTCTGCAAGATATTAGAATAAGAAAACAGTAGCGACAAATAAATATTAGCGAAACCAAGATGGAAATACTAGAATGGCTACTGCAACATATCAGAGAATTCTAAAGAGAAAATTTTAGAATAAAGGTGCCAAACTGGCATTTGTCTGAATATTACAATTTAAATGGCATTTTCAAGGCTAGCGGCTAAAAACTAGAAAGGAAGATTGTTCTTTATTCTTGCATATTTGATCTTTGACAAATTAAGTTTATACTGGATAGCTGCTTTGGACTCCTGAATCTTGGCTATTACTTTGTCCATATTGGTAGCCGCTTCCACTTGAACAACACTTTCTTTCGCCAAAAGGTCAGCCTGAGGGTCATTCAAGCCTTGAATGGTAGCCTGTTTTTCTTTCTCCTCAGCAATCCTTGTTTGTAACTCTGAGATCTGAGTTTCCCAAACTTGGATGGAGGATGCATAGTTATTATACTCCTCTTGGGCCTTTTTCTTCGACTGCATGAGAGCTTCATAGGCAGTATAGGCGTTTTAAGCTTTTTCATATACTAGAGATTGTGCCTTTTCTGCCGCTTGAAGTTTCGTCTGAGCATTGAAGTCTCTATTAAACTCAGAACTCACTTGATCAATCAATTACTGAATATCGATGAGAGCTTCGCCCACATTAGGTGGTCACGCTGTGATAGGTATCTGAGAAATCAGTTTCTTTATCCGAGAACCAGCGGTGCAATCCTTCTTTAGATTGATAAAAAGATCAACATCAAAGACAGCTTGCTTCACCTATTGCAAGAGGGTATCAAGAGAAGTTTCTTTGATGCCAACACCAGCTTGGGCAGAAGTATTAGGAAATGTTTTAGCAGGAGATGAATCCTTTAAAGCCATCATTAGTTTGTCATACTTTAAAGGATCCGTTGTTTTTAGGGCAGTTCTTTCCTCTTCTGAGAAAGTGGCAATAGTGGGCTGACTTGAAGAAGGCTGGTTGTGTGTCAAAGCAAGATTAGACTCTTCAGTGGCGTGAGCAGAATCCAAGTCTTTGTTACTAATAATCTGTTCTGGCTCTTCGGAGTTTCTTTCATCATCTCCCATACCCTCATTACCTTCTAAGAAACCTTATATATCTGAGGAACGTTCTGCTTCCTCATTTATTTCAATTTCCTCAGACGTGCCAGTGTTAGGGGAAGTGCCATTTTTTTGAGCATCTGCCTCAGGAGAAGAATTCTCCTGCTCTTCTGCGTCCTTCGACTCAGATTGAGGATGGCCAGTCGCAGACCCTTTGTTTTGCGCAATTCCAGCATTGGGAAGAGGTGAAGGGGTTCCTTCAACAATCAGATTTTTTAGAAGATCACAAGTTATGGGGGACTTGTCAGACTTTTTCTGCAAAAGTGAATACCAATATTGGTTCAAGGAATATAGTATGTCAAAATATAGGGAAATGAAAATAAGAGTTTAAAATAAAATACCTTATCAGCAGTAGAGGTGTTTCTTCCAATACGCTCCGAAATTTTGACTCCAGAGGTTGGAGGCCCCGCTTCTTTTGCAGAAGAGGGGAGAGTAGCAGTTTCGGTTTCCTTTTGGGCAGTGCCCTGGGACGAAGTAACCTTCGACCCTTTTTTATTTTGTTTCTTCAAAGGAGGAGGAGAGTCATAAGTGCTGCTACCTTCAAGTGTAATTATTTCTTTTTCAGAAACATTTTTTCTTTTCTTTGCCTTGGCAACTGGCGAACTCCCATCCTGCAGAAAATATCAAAATTTTGATAAATAAGCAAAACTAGAAGAAAATTCCAGAGAAGAAAGTTTAGTATAAAAACCTCATAAACTTTGACATTTTTTCTTGAAAAAGCGTTCTTCCCGGCATTGTCTGGTTGTAGAGAAGTAGGCTTTGACGTTCCAGTTGGAGTAGTCTTTGAAGCGGGTTTCCCCTTTTTTGGGGTTTTCCTTTCGACAACTGAAAATTAACAAAGTCAGAAGGGAACATGTTAAGATGGAAAATTTTAAAATACATTTTTCAACTTGGCACCTTGAAGCATTGGAGAAAGGATTTTCACAGCAGACAAATCATAGTGTAGGAAACCGTCGAAACTGTCCAGAGTGAGCTTAGTCGGAACAACCCGTTTTGCACGTTTCTTACTATCATTGTGTAAATCATGAAAAATGTTCCCACATATGAACCAGTCTGGATAAGGTGGAGAAAATGCCAGAGCGAAGTCCGCTGTGGGCAATTTTGGAAATCTAGGTGGTTGCAGTTCAAAAGCTAAATCATACTTGAATTCAGGTTTTACAGATTTGGGAAGTTTTAATTTTGAAAGAGTTTTCATAAATTTTTATTTCAAAGTAAGTGACGCTTGATAGATTGTTCGACTAAGCTGCGTAGGGTCATAGACAGTTTCAAAATAATCCTGAAAGGCTTTTATTTCTTTGGAATGAGTAGTTTTACCTTTGGGTCCATGATCCTGCAAAGATGAAAAGGCTTGAGTCAGTTGATCTTTTATTTCAGTACTGTCAAACATGTTGTTATTATAAAACTCGCTCCACCAAGTATAAAAGCCTTTGGTCATATAAGTCGCAGGTTCGAAAGAGGCAAGTTTGAAGGCAGCAAAGTCAGCATGGTATTCTTGATGTTTCGCCACGTCCCTCATAACGTAATCTATTCCAGCATAGCAGATCTCCTTCTTACGATTAAAGAGAGACACGGGGACAAGTTGATTCAACCCAAACTGTCGAGAGACAAAGTTTGGTTGATAAGCTAGCATGTATACATAGTTCTTCACAGGCAAAATCCTGGAAATGAGGAGTCTAGGAAGGAGGAATGCACGCCAGAAATTTTCAACTTCAGTATTGGCATCCTTTATGGCTTCTTCGATCGAAGCAGTAAACCAGGAAGGGCCATGAGTTTGTTTGGCAAAGGGAGCCATAGCAGGAGCAAAGGCATGACGTTTTGAGAACATCAGAATATACTTGGTGAGGCTGGATTGAAGATTCATGTCTTCACTAGGAGTCAGTAGCAGAAGCCTAGTTCCTTCAATACTTCTTGCTAATATCATGGGATCCTCTTCATTCACATTTCCGGAAGTTCAAAGAGAGGGTTCGAAGGTGGTATTCAGCCACAGTTGAAGAAGCCAGTAAGGTCCGGATAAGAGGAGGTTACTACCAGCTTCATGTTCTTTAAGCTTGGCTACAGCAGTGCCTAGACTTTCATACAAACTTACTAGTAATAATTCACTAAGGCAAACCTTTTGACCAGAATGTAATTGGTTAGCCAAAGTCAAAAATATTCTAACTACTTGGAGGGATTTGCAACAGAAAACAAATTTGGACAACCATAAAGCTAAGAAGCTATATGTTCGATGTCAGAAACATCTTCACCGTCCGTATGATAAAAATTCATATAAGCATTAAAAGAGGCGGTTTTGGTGTTGAAATCTATTGTGTTATCAGATTGGAGAAAAGGGTCAAATATTTCTCCAATAGGAGAAAGTCCTGTGATGGTTGTTACGTCGAACAGTGTAGGGGTTATCATCTCACAAGGAAGATGGAAAGTGTTGTAAGTGGTATCCCAAAAATAGTGAGACGCAAGAAGTAAAGGTTGGCAATAGCTAAAACCTAATTTCGACATCTGGATCAGGTCGAAAATGCCTAAATCTTTTCAAAATTGGCTTTTCTTTTTCTCTACTTTTTATAGCCAGTTCAAATAAGACTTGTCTAAAGTGGGGCAGGATCGGAAATGTCTAAAGTTCTCAGTGATATAGTTCATTTGGAAAGGTCCTCTGTTGACTTCAGGACTTTCTGTGGATATATTTTTAGGTGATTTGGAAGAATCATCGGGAATATTTCCTTTGTTAGCTATGGGTTTCACAGCATGATAGGTTGGAAAAAAGTTTTTGCAATCTTCCAGATGTTCGGTAGAAACTAAGGGACCTAGGAATCCTAAGGTTTTACCAGATAGTGAAGAAGAAATTAATACCTGGGAAGCAAAAAGGGCTTTTTGTTCTTTGGACAGCTTCGGAGGTGTGATAAACTCCTTATTCTCATGCGTGATTATTTTGCTAGTTGGAATGGATTGAGAAGATGAACCGGTGGAAGCTCCAGAATTTTTGATTTTGATTTTCATTGATTGTTTATCTGAGGCCATTGTTGAGGTTCTTTAAGTTTTCTGGAGATTTTCTGAGTTTTTTGGAAAGGAAAGGGTTTTACAGAGAACTGAAAGGGTTTTTGCTAAGAGAAATGTGTAAAAGTAGGAGAGAGGAAGAAGAAAAAATTGTTTTATAATGAAGAGCGCTCGTCTATCGAGGGACACGTGTTCACATCTTAAAGGAGAAGGTGAGAAGTTTGTCAAGTCACCTGACATTGGGAATGGTTATTCATCATTATAAACTGCTGCACGTACATCTTGAAACGACGTTTTTGGAGAGATGTCATGATGATATCTTTAAAATACGAAAAGGTCCTCTTTGTTGGTCGAAATAGCATAAATCACAAGAAATGCCTATTTCTTCACCCATTCGAAGCAGACATTTTTTGGAGGCAATTTGTTAGCTGGGAATTTCGACCAGGTTAATATAGGAACTTTTACATTTTAAAATTTCCATAAGACGGCTGAAAAAGAGCTTTTATGTCGAAATACATTACTAGATCTACGTCGAAGATAGTCTGAAAAAACAAATTGTTTATTTGGTCCAAAGAGCGCATTTTCGATGGCCACGTAAGAAAATCATTACTGAAGGCTTGAGCGGGATTATTTGAAATTCGAAAAGGGTTTCTTTGGATAAGAAGGACGCGTGGAAGCCTTAGAGTGTCGAAAGACATGCAAGAGAGCAACGTGGCCTTTTCCTAGAATAGTACCGTTATGGTTAGGACATTATAAATAGCTCTTTAGTGTTAAGGAAAAGGAGGTCAGATTTCGTACAAAGTTACTCACAAAAATACTCAAATATCAAGTTAAAGAGAAAGAGTTTCGTTGAGAATGTACGTATGACCTCACAATTTTATATTTGAAATTGCACTTATCAATATAATTGTCTTTAAAATCATTCTTTTACAATTTCCTGCAATTGTTCTTAAAATTCTTTATGTTACGTTAAATTCTTTATGTTCTGTCGAATTGTCTTACTCTCCTACAAAGATTCATAGATCAAATTAAGTCACTTAATTCCAGTATTAAGTCTTTTTATTGTCAAACATTTATATTCAAACCTTTTTTTGTTTAATTAAGATGCTTCGGCTAAAACTTTACATTTGAATTTAATTTCAGAAGCCTTGCACTCCAAACCTTTACACAAACACATGCACAAGTATCACTTCATATTTTACGTAAGCCCTCAAGAAAGTGTTACAATTGACGTTAAGGCAATGTTCTAGGATCAATCTAGTCGATCCTGCAAGTAACCATACACATTAAATCTGTTTGGAAGACTAGCGGTTGTTTCGCCAGAAATCACTGCGAACACATACATATTTCAAAGTAATTTGTTTTGCTAATTTGTTTCTTTCTTTTGAAAAGCTTTCACTATGCCCAAGGTGAAAGTATTGTATGGGCTTATCTGCTTGCTTTGACTGTTAAGATCATTAATAAAAGTTGTCTTTGCTTCCAAAATTATGTCTTTATTTTCTGCTTTTTCTTGGGAAATGGTAATCAAATAAAAAAACCCTTTCAAAATAAATAATAACTGAAAATTAATCTGCATGATCACTTGATATATGTGTCAGTTTCTAAAAGCAATCATAAATCACATGTGTAGATTAATTAAAAAACCCGCTGAATACAATGACCCTGCACCCTCTCCCAACTTTGATTGTCCTGTGTTTGGAGCTGAAGAAGAAGATTATGATGAGATTCCAGAAGAGGTCTCACGGTTGCTTGAGTACGAGGAAAATACCATTCAGCCATATAAGGAGCCTTTGGAAGTGATTAATTTGGGTTCAGAAGAAGATCCAAAGGAGGTTAAGATTGGAGCATCGTTGCATCCTGATGTAAAAAGCGGGTTGATTGAGCTGTTGAAAGAGTGTGTGGATATTTTCGCTTGGTCTTATCAAGATATGCCTGGTCTAGATACAGACATTATTGAGCATCATTTACCGTTGAAGCCAGAGTGTCCGTCAGTTAAGCAAAAGTTGAGAAGAACCCACCCGGATATGGCAGTAAAGATCAAAGAGGAGGTCCTAAAGCAGATTAATGTTGGTTTTCTTGTGACATCAGAGTATCCTCAATGGATTTCCAATATTGTTCCAGTACCGAAAAAAGACGGAAAAGTCCGCATGTGCGTAGATTACAGAGATCTAAATAAAGCTAGTCCGAAAGATGATTTTCCATTGCCTCATATTGACATGTTAGTGGACAACACAGCAAAATTCAAGGTATTCTCATTCATGGACGAATTTTCCGGGTATAATCAAATAAGAATGGCTCCAGAGGACATGGAAAAAACAACGTTTATCACACCCTAGGGAACATTCTGTTACAGAGTGATGCCCTTCGGGTTGAAGAACGCTGGTGCAACGTACCAGAGGGCTATGACAACCCTATTCCATGATCTGATGCACAAGGAAATTGAAGTATATGTTGATGATATGATTGCAAAATCCCAAACTGAAGAAGGGCATATAAAAGATTTGTTGAAGTTGTTTCAGCGTTTGAGGAAGTATCGTCTCCGCTTGAATCCAAATAAATGCACCTTTGGAGTTAGATCGGGGAAATTGTTGGGTTTTATTGTTAGCCAGAAAGGAATTAAAGTTGACCCTGATAAAGTCAAAGCAATTCAATAAATGCCAGCACCAAGAACTGAAAAGCAAGTCAAGGGTTTCCTCGGGCATTTGAATTATATCTCCAGATTTATTTCCCACATGACTGCAAAGTGTGAACCAATCTTTAAGTTGTTAAAGAAAGATCAAGGTTGTGTGTGGACGGATGACTGCCAAAGGGCATTTGAGAGCATCAAAGAGTATATGCTTGAACCTCCTATCTTGCTCCCTCCCGTAGAAGGAAGAACGTTGATTATGTATCTAACAGTGTTAGATAAATCCATGGGTTGTATTCTGGGACAACAGGATGAAACAGGAAAGAAAGAGTTCGCCATTTATTATCTCAGCAAGAAGTTCACTGATTGTGAGTCGCGGTATTCCATGCTAGAGAAAACATGTTGTGCTTTGGCTTGGGCGGCAAATCGGTTGCGGCAGTATATGTTGAATCATACCACTTGGTTGACCTCCAAAATGGATCCAATCAAGTATATTTTTGAAAAGCCTGCTCTTACTGGGAGGATTGCCCGTTGGCAGATGTTGTTATCTGAATATGATATTGAGTACCGCACTCAAAAAGCTATCAAAAGTAGTGTGTTGGCAGATTACCTTGCTCACCAGCCGGTGGAAGATCATCAGTTTGCAGAATATGAATTCCCCGATGAGGATGTGATGTTCTTGAAAGTGAAAGATTGTGATGAACCATTGCCTGAGGAAGTCCCTGACCCTGAATCGCGTTGGAGTATGGTATTTGATGGAGCTGTGAATGCTTATGGTAAAGGAATTAGTTTTGTGATCGTCACTCCTCATGGAGCGCACATTCCATTTACTACAAGGTTGACATTTGATTGCACTAATAATATGGCAGAATATGAGGCTTGCATCATGGGTCTCGAAGAAGTTGTTGATCTCATAATCAAAATTCTAGATGTGTATGGCGATTCAACTTTGGTAATAAATCAGATTAAAGGAGAATGGGATACCCGTCACCCTGGCTTGATCCCTTACAGAGATTATGCTAGAAGATTATTACCCTTCTTCAATAAAGTTGAATTCCATCACATTCCTAGAGATGAAAACCAAATGGCGGATGCTCTGGCAACTCTGGCTTCCATGTACCAAGTGAATACTTGGAATGATATACCCCGTATTACAGTTCGACGGCTGGATAGGTCCGCTCATGTGTTTGCAACAGAGGAGGTAGCAGATGAAAAACCTTGGTATTATGATATCAAGCATTTTCTTCAGACTCAGGAATACCCGATCGGTGCATCGAGGAAAGATAGAAATACACTGAGAAGATTGGCAGGCAGTTTCTTCCTCAGTGAAAATGTGCTATACAAGAGAAATTTTGACATGGTCTTGCTCAGATGCGTGGATAGACACGAAGCAGACATGTTGATGCATGAGATTCACGAAGGTTCATTTGGCACTCATGCTAATGGGCATTCGATGGCTAAAAAGATGCTAAGGGCAGGTTACTATTGGTTGACAATGGAATCTGATTGTTACAAATTTGCAAAGAAGTGCCATAAATGCCAGATTTATGCAGACAAGATCCATGTGCCTCCGACACTTCTCAATGTGATTTCCTTCCCATGGCCTTTCTCTATGTGGGGTATTGACATGATCGGGATGATAAAACCCAAAGCTTCGAATGGACACTGTTTCATCTTGGTAGCAATTGACTACTTTACCATATGGGTAGAGGCTTCTTCTTATGCCAATGTTACCAAATAGGTGGTTGTGCGTTTCATCAAAAACAATCTTATATGCCGGTATGGTGTGCCGAGTAGAATCATCACTGACAATGGCTCGAATTGGAATAACAAGATGATGACATAACTGTGTGAAGAATTCAAGATTGTCCATCATAATTCATCTCCATACAGGCCAAATATGAATGGAGCCGTTGAAACTGCTAATAAGAATATCAAGAGAATTATCCAGAAAATGGTTGTTACTTATAAGGATTGGCATGAAATGCTCCCTTTTGCTCTGCATGGATATCGGACATCCGTCCGCACTTCAACAGGAGCAACCCCGTTTTCCCTGGTATATGGAATGGAAGTTGTACTCCCTGTTGAGGTTGAGATTCCCTCGTTGCGTGTGATAATGGAAGCCAAGTTGACAGAGGCTGAATGGGTCCAGAACAGATTTGACCAATTGAATTTGATTGAAGAGAAGAGAATGACAGCTTTGTGTCATGGGCAGTTATATCAGAAAATAATGAAGAAAGCATTTGATAAAAAAAGTCAAACCTCGTGAATTCATAGAAGGTGACCTCGTGCTCAGGAAGATCATGTCTTTCAACACTGATTCTAGGGGCAAGTGGACTCCCAATTTTGAAGGTCCGTATGTTGTCAAGAAAGCCTTCTCTGGTGGTGCATTAATTCTTGAAACTATGGATGGCGAGGAGTTCCCACGTCCCATGAATGCTGACGCAGTCAAGAAATACTTCGCCTAAAGAAATAAAAGAACAGCTCGCTAAGTTGAAAACCCGAAAGGGCGGCTTAGGCAAAAGAGAGCGTCTCGGTAGGCTAAAAACCCGAAAGGGCGGTCTAGGCAAAAATTAGAGACATAAACAGAATAAATTTCCCGTTAAGTTGAAAACCCGCAAGGGCTTAAGCAAAAGTTAGGTATTTTTCTTGGCAAGTAACTACGTCAGATAAGACTTGGTCGTTGAAGCAACAATCTTCTCGGATCCTTACCATACTTCAACAAAAGCTGCTGCTCAGGATTTCAAAAGTTGTTAGGGGGAATAGTGGTCATTGTATCTCAATGTATCTTTTCCATTATATATTACCATTTCCCAAACTTTTTAATCATCCATGGAGTCTCGCCATTTGCAGACTACCATTCTATTAATGAAATTTGAGCTTTTGCCCAATTCTTTGTGTTCTTATTTTTATTTAGCTTGCAAAGACTTCATTTATTACTGATAATAACTTTCAAAGCAAAAAGATTAAAAAGCAAAATTGACTTTTCAAAAAAAAGAAAGACATCTTTACAATTCAATGTACTTTGGGATTTGTGATGAAACAATGACAACAAAAATGGTGATCCCAGGAATGAACAAACTCCGATTGTTTTAAAAAAAAATTACTTCTTTCATGAAGGTTTTTCTCAGGTCATCTTGTTGGTATGTGCACAATCTTTGTGTGTTTCTTAGATAGTTGAAGATGATACCAGTGGGTGCAAGGTACAGTGTTGGGTTTGTGATCCCTTTATCCCCATCCAAGTCTTGGTTCGCTTTTGATTTTGGGTTTGCATGGTCGGAAGCCTCCGTCCCTGATTCCCCAGCGAAGTTTTCCCTCATATGATGAAAGGTTTTATTCCCTCGGTGTGCTAAAGTTTGGTTGATATGAAGACTCAATCCAATATTCTCCAGTGAAGGCCTCGTTTATTTAATATAAGTCCTTTCTCCCCAAATAAGTTGGTGCAATAATTACTCTCGAAGTATGTATCTTCAGTTTCCTCAGCGAAGAACGTATCTCTGATTTCCCCAATGAAGCATGTATCTCTGCTTTCTCCAGTGAAGATCGTATTTCCAGTGGAGCACGTATCTTGGTTTTCCCTCGATGATGTGGTTTTGACCTCCCCTTTGAAGTCAGCATGAAGTCCCCAGTAGATGTCTCGATGATGAAGCATTGTCTCCCTTAGTGAAGTTTGTATGTTTTTCTTCCTTCAAAGTGGGCCTGAATTCCCCAGTGAATGTTTTGACAATTTGGTTTCCATCTGCCTTATTCAAGATCAGTATTGAAATCCCCAGTAGGAGTACGGAATGTGAAACTTTTGTTTCCCCATTGAAGTCTGTATGCTATTCCCCGGGCATCTCTTGTTGGAATGAGTATTCATGATGAAAAGTTTTCAATCCGCAGTTTTTTCTCCCGGGAGGTGGGTTTGAATTCTCCAGTAAGGTTTGGTTGTCTCGGCGTCAGTCTGCTTTATTTGAGACTGGTCTTGCAATCTCCAGTACGTATGTTGCTTTTGGAAAACTGATTTCTCCGTTGAAACCGGAAGAAAGATGTTCTATCCCAGTATCTGTTTGATTTAGCTATATCCGGATTATGTTTCTCCTCAGTGAAGTTAAGGCAGGCAATAGGTTTGGTTTCCGCAGTTGCTTTTACCTCTCTTGGATTGATCTTTCTGGTTGAAGTTTAGCCCAATGTTGTTGGTACCTGAGGCGGTTTTGTCTAATTATGTATCCTTTTACCAGCATATGCACGATATCACTCATACATTCATACATGCATCTTACATTGCTACAAATCATTTTATTGATATTGTGTTCTAACCCTTCCTGCAGCGCTCCTTGCTTAGTTGGATTTGGTTTTCCCTCTTGAGTTTATTTCTCAAAGGATGTATCTTCGTTGGCCGTCTTGCTCCAGTTCGTTTCTAGTTGAATTCGTGGTTGCATGACAATATTATTTACTTTGGATTTCTGAGAACTTCGAGTTTTGGTTTGTGCATTTATTTTGCACGAGAAGACTTTATCTCCTCAGCAGGAATAATGTGGCATTTCCCCAGGAAGTCATATTTCCCCAGGAAGCCATATCTCTTTCGCCAGGAAGTCGTACCTCTCTCTCCAGGAAGTCATATTTCCCCAAAAAGTCATCTTTCTTTGCATTTCCCCTTTGACTGTAAGTGGATGTCTCTTTATTTGAGATAAGTTTGCATATTACCCTTTCAAGCCAGAGTGTCTTGGTTAAAGAAGAAGTTGAGACCCGTTCCAGGTGAAACACCGGAATTTTGGGGAAAACTTATGATATTTTCAAAATCTACCTTCAGTGAACGTTGGTAGTGCATCGGCAGTGAACGTCAGTGTTTCTTATATTTTTGCTATCATCAGTGAACGGTGGTAGTTCCTCGCCAGTGAACGGCGATGGTGTGATATTTTCAAAATCTACCTTTAGTGAACGGTGGTAGTTCCTCGTCAGTGAACGACGATGGTGTGATATTTTCAAAATCTACCTTCAGTGAACGTTGGTAGTGCATCGTCAGTGAACGTCGGTGTTTCTTATCTTTTTGCTATCATCCGTGAACGGTGGTAGTTCCTCGTCAGTGAACGGCGATGGTGTGATATTTTCAAAATCTACCTTCAGTGAACGTTGGTAGTGCATCGGCAGTGAACGTCGGTGTTTCTTATCTTTTTGCTATCATCAGTGAACGGTGGTAGTTCCTTGTCAGTGAACGGCGATGGTATGATATTTTCAAATCTACCTTCAGTGAATGTTGGTAGTGCATCGGTAGTGAACGTCGGTGTTTGTTATCTTTTTGCTATCATTAGTGAACGGTGGTAGTTCCTCATCAGTGAACGGCGATGATTTGATATTTTCAAAATCTACCTTCAGTGAACGTTGGTAGTGCATCGGCAGTGAACGTCGGTGTTTCTTATCTTTTTGCTATCATCAGTGAACGGTGGTATTTCCTCGCCAGTTAACGGTGATGGTGTAATATTTTCAAAATCTACCTTCAGTGAATGTTGGTAGTGCATCGGCAGTGAATGTCGGTGTTTCTTATCTTTTTGCTATCATCAGTGAACGGTGGTAGTTCCTCGTTAGTGAATGGCGATGGTATGATATTTTCAAATCTACCTTCAGTGAACGTTGGTAGTGCATCGGCAGTGAACGTCGGTGTTTGTTATCTTTTTGCTATCATCAGTGAACGGTGGTAGTTCCTCGTCAGTGAACGGCGATGGTGTGATATTTTCAAAATCTACCTTTAGTGAACGTTGGTAGTGCATCGTCAGTGAACGTCAGTGTTTCTTATCTTTTTGCTATCATCAGTGAACGGTGGTAGTTCCTCGTCAGTGAACGGTGATGGGATGATATTTTCAAAATCTACCTTCAGTGAATGTTGGTAGTGCATCGGCAGTGAACGTCAGTGTTTCTTATCTTTTTGCTATCATCAGTAAACGGTGGTAGTTCCTCGTCAGTGAACGGCGATGGGATGATATTTTCAAATCTACCTTCAGTGAATGTTGGTAGTGCATCAGCAGTGAACGTCGGTGTTTCTTATCTTTTTGCTATCATCAGTGAACGGTGGTAGTTCCACGCCAGTGAACGGTGATGGTGTGATATTTTCAAAATCTATCTTCAGTGAATGTTGGTAGTGCATCAGTAGTGAACGTCGGTGTTTCTTATCTTTTTTCTATCATCAGTGAACGGTGGTAGTTCCTCGTCAGTGAACGGCGATGGCATGATATATTTTCCCTTCTTCCTTCAACTACGGAGTTGGTAGTTTACCGTCATCTATGAGTCAGTATATCTCTTTCTATCTACCTTCATTGAATGTTGGTAGACATTGGCAATGAACGTCGATGTTTGTTATCCTCCTCTCTGATTCATTTCTTTTGGTCCACCAGTGATTTATTTTCCTGGTGGGGGTTGCTCCTTTGTTTCTTCATTTTTGTAGCATCCCCAGTGATACTTTGCGTCTCTTTTGCTCTGTCCATTTGCATTCATAAACATAAACATTGCATGGCATCTTAGAGACAAAATTAGGGCTTGTTTTATATTTAAGTATCTTCAATCGCGTCGACACGAAGATTTCTAACCTCCGTATCTCCGGATAGAAGACACTTAAATAAGGGCAGCTGTTGTACCCCAATTTTTGCCCCTAAGATTCCCCTATCATATCATGTCAACTTGATCATAACAAGATCACATTAGGTTTGGTTCTTCATCTTGCTCTATCTCCTATATTTAAGTTTTCTCTTGAGGAATTTACAAGCACCTTGGTTGTGTATCTTGTATATGTGTTGTTGACTAATCTTTAACTAAAATACAAAAAATATTTGTCTTTATCTTTGCACAATTTGTATTTTGTAGGTACCAAGTTGAAGCATCCAACAAATAAGCTCATGCAAAGTTGATTTGATCCTATTGTGGCAAAAAATCCAGCATGCATTGACCCATCAAGGTATGCATCGACTCATTTTGTTGTGCATAACTTGCGTGTGTCGACACATGCATGTATGTATCGACTCATCCTGCTTGTAAAACTAGCATGTGTCAACACATACGTGTTATGTATCGACTCATGCAGTTTGTGTGGTTCTGTAATAAGTTGAAACAACAATATGTATCGACAAATAGAGGCATGTATCGACACATGCTGTGTTATGAAGCTAGGATGTATCGACACATACCCCTTATGTATCGACTCATAATGGCAAAATGCACGTGTTTTTTAAAAAAAAAGCCAGCAAATTCAAATTATATCATTTTGGCTCCAATTTTTTTTTCTGCATAATTTGAAATTATATCATTAATTCAAATTTGGCTCCAAGAATCAATTACCAAATTACCACTAATCCCAATCCTAAAACTCTATAAATAGAGACCTCATTTCATTCAAATTACAAGCTTTTGATAGCCAAAATTATCTTGCTAAAAAATCTCTCAATTCTCTCCATTTTACCCAAATTCACTCAAAGCTCCATTTTAAAAAAGGTTAGTAAGTTTTGCATTGAAGCTTACTAATATTTGAGCTAAACCTTCATCCAAACACTTTTTCTCCATTAATTCTCTACATCCAAGCTTTGGTGATTGATTCTTGTTGTTGAATTGAAGAAAATTTTGAAGTTGTTTGATAATTTTCAAATTCTACCTTTGGTAAGTTGGATCATCATCTTTGCCAATATGATCTCTTGTGGATTTATGGTTTTGATTCATTAAGCATTGTTTTATAACTCCATGATTTTCTCAAAATTTTCTGGAATTTTCATGCTCAATTGGATCCATGATCATAAGGTGTTTGATGAAAAGTTGGAACAAGAATTTGATCCCAAAAATATTTTTCTGCCTTATTTTTGGGCTGTTTTGACTCAAAAAGTTTTCTACTCACTCTCTTTGATGAATAATTTGGACTGCAATTTCAATGTTTAATTTGTTTTTAAACTCAATGGACTTTGTGATGTAGATGAAGTTGGATAAATGTTCATCAATTCAAATCTACCTAAGAATGAATCATTTAATTCATTTTTGGTGCTTTGAATTAATGATATGTTTAATACTTTAATCCATCTAGAGGAGTGGTTGAATTTAAAGATGAAAGGATTTTGAAATGGTGATCCAAATTAGCTTATCATTCCCCTCCCTCTTCATCTTGTCCTTTTCTTTTTTAATTGTGCTATATGTTAAAGGATGGTGATCTCTATATCATTTATCCAAACATGAAGTACATAAATTGCTATTGACCGGCCTCAAAATAGGTGCGACTTCTACATAAGTCCACTTACGATTGCTTAACATAGCGCTAAATTTTGTCCCGATTCGAATAAATGATCATTTATGGCCCAAACTTATGATTGCAAGCCCAAGTATGTGAATTTGATCTCTTTGATCCAATAACCTTGAGATTCATTGTGTGGAGGCTTTGGTTTTACCAATCCTCTAATGGATCTATAACACCTTTGGTCAACGTGGATCACTTAAACATCGTTGATCATTAAATGTTACTTGTGAGAATTCCAAAAATGGATGATATACTTGACAAAAAGCAAATGCAACTTATTGTGTGGAGGCTTTGGTTCTACCAATCCTCTAATGAGTTCCAAATGCAAGTTTCAAGATGGTCATCCAACTAACCACTAATTTCTAACAATTAACTTTAATTTATGCTTATTATTTTTTATGCTTTATGTACCATTTAATTTGAGCATTTACATTTTCATGCCATTTTTATTTTGCTCATTTGAGCATTTATTTTTATGTCATTTTTATTTTGCTCACTTGAGCTTTTCTTTTCCTTTTAAAGACATCTAATAATCTACATAAACCATAAAAATATTTAATGATACTTGGACTATTTGGTTACTATCCTTGACATTATGGAGCATTGGACTTCTTGGACTTAGGATTAGAGACCTTGGCCTATCTTGGAGACTTTGTGATTTTATTTGATATTTTGTCTGGAGTTCTTGAGGTTTACCTCGAGACATTGGGTTGTTTGTTTGTTTTGTGTGCAGGTTATTATGATTACATACTTTGTTTGTAATTTGGAATTCACCCGTATACAGCCGTTACTCTGTCCAATTTTTGCGAAGACTTAATACCCTTGAAGTTTGGTTCTCTTGAGAGGTCTGGTATCTTTGCTTGCTTGGTTCTAATCCGAAGAATGGGAATTCTATATTGACTCACAATGTCAAGTATTGGCTTCTTGTTGGTTAGACGGTTCTTATCCCTAGCTCTTACCTTATGCTTTAGGATAACCTCTTCTTCTCCTCCTATATTCTTTAATTTCAAAAATCTCCTCCCTCCTTTTAAAAAACTCTTCTTATTTCTAAACTTGAAATATTTTCATAATAAACTTGGACTTAGGTCCATGAATTTTAAAAACATTTTCATAAATAAATTTCAATCAATTTAATAATACCTTGATATTTTTGTGAGAAGACTAAAAGTCAATCAATCTCATTTCAAACCATTTTTGCCACTTTGGCTTTCTATTTTAAAACTTTTTCTTAAAAGAGTAGATTCTTGTCAATCCTTGTAGTGATGCAAACAACTATACTTCTACAATATGTAGTGAAGAGAGATACTTTCCACTTGGGTGATGAGTGAGGAATTATTGATTTTAAAATCCAAGCCATATCCTCCACTTTGGAGATGATGCAAATTCTCCTTTCTCATGATTGTGGGTAGTAAGTATGTTTTCCACACGGACAATGACGATGATGTCTTATCTCATAAAATTAACCAACACACTTGTGTTTCAAATTTTTTTAAAAGAGGAACTATGTGTACCCTGATCCCCTAATGCATGAAAGGTGGTACGTAGGCACTAAAGGTTCGCAACCGCGACGGATGCAAAAATCATAAAAAAATATATTTCTTTTCTCACCTCCACCATCCATTTTATACATAACACATTTTCATAGCCAAAATATACAGATGTTTTCAAAGAGCTTCATGCGGAGTACCGTAGATGTTTAGGGTGCTAATATCTTCCCTTTGCATAACCAACCCCCTTACCTTGAATATTTCCCCCTTTTTTTGGGTTATTCGCTCTTTTGTCATTCCTTTGGAAACAATAAAGCGCGGTGGCGATTTTTATTTTGATTTGTATAAAGTCTAGTCAATTCAATGGCTTAGTCTTGAACATTTCTACCGCTACACAAATAAACCTGAACCACATCTTTCATTGTTGTGTACTTAGGTTGTACCATAACTATCATAGACACTATAACTTGCTATATAAGCTAGAATGTACATTAATTGAAAATTAATGAACAACTTAGCTTGTATCATATAAGAAAGAATAACAAAATCAATAGGATTAGTGGAATCCCAAGTATTAGAGGAGACATAAATATAATTGACATAATTGAAGAACAAGTTGCTTAATAGTTTTAGAGGCTTCAAGTATCAAATCTCCTATCCTCAAAATCGGTATTTATTTGTATTAGAAAGATAATTTAGTTAATTACTACAATTCCCAATGCTTATTCTTTAATAGGGCCTTTTGGCATTTTCAATATTTAGTATAAATATGCTATACTAGACTATCAATATTGTATCCCTACTTTATATCCTCTACTTTATACAACAGTAGTCTTCTTGTTATCATTTTTGTTCATTCTTCTTCTCCCACATCATTACCTTGCACCAACAAATTGGTATTTAGAGCACTTGGTTCTGTTTTTCCTGGGAAACACGAGTGTTTGTGAGTTGTGTGTTTGATTTTGGTTCATTTTTTTTCTGTTGAAATCTTGAACAAAATATGAACAGAATCTGATTATGTGGGTTGGGAAACAGTGTGTTTGAAGATCTGAAAATCCGTGCAAGGTTTAAAATGAGTGAAGGCAGTAGTTTGAACACTAAACTCCCAGTTTTTAATGGCAAAAACTGGAACAGATGGATGATACAAATGTGTGTGCTATTTAGTGCGCAAGATGTTCTGGATCTGGTTACAGATGGTTATGTACCAGCTGCAGCAGATGCAACTGAAGAACAGAAAACTGGTGAGAGGGTTATGAGGAAGAGGGACCAGAAAGCTCTATTCTATATTCACCAATGTGTGGATGAAAGTGTGTTCGAGAAGATTGTTGATTCAATAACATCAAAAGGGGCGTGGAATTTACCGGTGAGATGTTACAGTGGTGACGCATCAGTAAAGAATGTGAAGCTTCAATCCCTGCGAAAGCAATATGAGAACTTGAACATGAAGAACAGTGAGGAAATTTCTGAATATATCTCCACAGTGATTCTAATCACTAACGAGATGAAGGCGTGTGGAGAAACTTTGTCTGAACAGGTAATCATAGAGAAGATTCTGAGGTTGCTTACTCCTTAGTTTGATTACATTGTTGTTTCTATTGAACATTCTAAAGATCTGGAAACCATGAGAATAAAAGAATTGCAAAGCAGTTTAGAAGCACAAGAGTTACGTCTGTCTGAGAGAACTTCTGAGAGGGAAGTTGAGCAAGCTCTGAAGGCTTCTTTTGTCAATAAAGACCATAAGCAGAATAAACGTGGTGATAGATTCCAAAAGTCAGAAACCTCAACTTCTGATGATAAGAGATATCATAAAGTAAAGGAGAGGTATGACAAAAAGAAGGTTCAATGTTACTCTTGTAAATAATTTGGCCATTTTGCCAGAGATTATAGGTCAAACAAGGAAAGGAAATCAGAAGAAGCGTATATGGTAAGGGAAACTCTAATGATGAACCTGTACTATTAATGGCTTCTAACTCTGATGGAAAATACTCATGAGATTGGTGGTATATGGACACTGGCTGTTCAAATCACTTAACTGGAAACAAACAATGGCTGAAAGACTTTGACTCCAAAAGGAGAAAAAAGATCAGATGTGCTAACGATAAGTATCTTAATGCAAAAGGTATGGGAGATGTCAGAGTTAGAGTGAAGAATGGGAAATACATTTTGATCAAAGACGTTTGGTATGTCCCTGGTATTAGAAGCAATCTGATGAGTGTGGGTCAGCTGATTGAGAAAGGTTTCTTAGTTGTTATGAAAAACAATCTCTTGACGTTGTATGATTCCAATCAGAAGTTGATTATGAAGTCTGAACAAGGAAGAAACAGAACATTCAAGGTAAATGTAGAAACAGCTGAAGCAACATGTCTTAGTGCAGAAGACGCTGAAAGTGACAATAAGCTGTGGCATAAGAGATTGGGGCATTTGAACTATAGAAGCCTAGGGCATCTATATTCTAAGAAGCTTGTACATGGTATTTCGAAGATTGTGAAGCCAAAGAAGTCATGTGAGATATGCATGAAACGCAAGCAATCCAGATTTCCATTTGCATCAGAAGTAGCCCACAGAGCGAAGCATGCTCTGGGAGTAGTACATTCTGATGTGTGTGGACCATTTCCAGTACCTTCACTTGGAGGAAACAAATATTTTGTGTCTTTTGTGGATGATTTCACATGAATGACATGGGTAACACTCATGAAGTTCAAGCATGAAGTGTTTACTGAGTTCCATAAGTTCAAAGTGAAGGCTGAGAAGCAGAGTGATCAGAAGTTGAAGATTCTGAGAACGGATGGTCGAGGTGAGTATAACTCTACAAAGTTCCAGAAGTTCCGTGAGGAGGATGGAATAGAACATGAGGTTACTGCTCCATATACTCCTCAGCACAACGGTCTTGATGAAAGAAGAAACAAAACTTTGCTTGATATGACCAAGCATGCTGAAAGAAAAAAAGCTACCTCACGTGCTATAGGGAGAAGTTGTTGCCATATCAGCATATATTCTGAATAGGTGTCCAACGAAGAAGTTGAAGGAAGTTGTTCCTTTAGAAAAATGGACTGGAGATAAGCAGAGTGTCAGTCATCTAAAGGTGTTTGGCTCTGTCTGTTACAAACACGTTCCAGAAGCTAGAAGACAAAAACTGGATGATAGAAGCAAAGTGATGTTACTGGCGGGGTATCACAATACAGGTGCGTATAAGATTTATTATCCAGAAACTAATAAAGTTGAAGTCAACAAAGACGTTGTGGTGAAAGAGTTTGAAGCATGGGATTAGAACGAGTCTCAATCAGATTCTGATGTAGTGCCAACACCAGAGTTAGTTTCTGAAGATGTTTTAGAAAGTTCTGAAGATAAGTCAGAATCAGAAGATGAATCTGATTCTGAAGATGAGTCAGAAGGAGGTTTTGATAATGGATCTGATTCTGATCCATATGCTGATGATGATCCAGAATCTGGTGGTGACCATGGTTCTAGAAGGGAAAACTCTGAAGGTGGTAACTCTGAAGATAGTAGTTCTGGTGCAGTTTCAGAACAAGCTCAAAGACCACAGAGAATCAGACAAAAAACAAGAAGGTTTGCAGATTTCAAGATGTTGCTGGATAATGAAGTTGACCCTGAAGGAGAAGTCGTTCAGTGTACCATGTTAGTAGATTCTGAGCCAGTGGGCATTGAAGAAGCTCTCAAGAAGAAAGAATGGTTGAATTCCATGAAAGAAGAACTTGAGGCAATAGAAAGGAAAAACATGGAAATTGACTAAACTTCCAGATAAGAAAAAAGACATCAGTGTCAGATGGGTTTTTAAGTTGAAACTTAAGCCAGATGTTTCAATTGGCAAGCACAAAGCTAGGCTAGTAGCTAGAGGTTTTCTTCAGAAACCTGGGCTATATTACTTTGAGGTGTTTGCGCCTGTATCTAGGCACGGAACAGTCAGACTGGTGATTGCTTTAGCTGCAAATAAAAATTGGCCTTTAATGCATCTGGATGCGAAGTCTGCATTTCTGAACGGTCCATTACAGGAAGAAGTTTACGTGTCACAACCTCCTGAATTTGTGAAAAAGAATCAGGAAGGGATGGTATACAAGTTGAATAAAGCTCTGTATGGACTGAAGCAAGTGCCCAGAGCTTGGAATCTGAAAATTGATTCGTTTTTCAAGAAGCAGAAGTTTCAGAAATGTGAGATGAAATATGGCGTTTATGTGCAACACTCTGATAACAATATGATTTTGGTGTGTCTCTATGTTGATGACATTTTGCTAACAGGAAGCTGCCCAGAAGATATAAAGAAGTTCAAAGAAGTTCTGATGAATGAGTTCGAGATGACAGATCTAGCTAGGGATGGAGATTCTGTACTCGAAGAAGGGTATCATTATGCATCAGTTGAAGTACAAACTAGAACTTCTGAAGAGATTTAAGCTGCAAAATTGTAAAGTTGTTGTGACACCATCAGAAACTAATCAAAAATTGGATTCTGACTCTGATGGTGATTTTGTTGATACTACAACCTTCAAACAGTTGGTTGGTTCTCTAAGGTATTTATGCAATACTAGACCTGACATTTGTTATGCAGTTGGATTAGTTAGCAGATTCATGAGTAATCCAAAGTGGTCTCATTTCCAAGCTGTTGTCAGAATTCTGAGATATATCAAGGGAACCCTAAAATATGGAGTGTTGTTTCCTTCTGAAAGAAAGACAGAACCAAAATTAGTAAGTTATTCTGATTCTGACTAGTGTGGAGACAGAGTGGACAGGAGAAGTACTTCTGGATACTTGTTTAAATTTATGGGAGGTCTCATTTCCTGGAGTTCCAAGAAACAGCATGTCGTGGCTCTGTCAACATGTGAAGCTGAGTATATCGCAGATGCTGTAGCTGCTTGTCAAGTTGTTTGACTTCTGAATCTCTTGCATGATCTGAAGGTTGAAGTTGAGGAACCTCTGAAGCTGATGATTGATGATAAGTCTGCAATTGATCTTGCCAAGAATCCAGTGCTACATGGAAGAAGCAAGCACGTTGAGACGAAGTATCATTTTCTCAAAAGTCAAGTGCAAAAAGGAGTGTTAGAAGCTCTGCACTGCAACACCTAGAAACAACTAGCAGATCTTCCGATGAAGGCAGTTAAGACAGATCAATTTCTTCGTTTGAGAAATGAAATTGGTGTTGTTAGCTTCTGATAGAATATCTAAATTAAGGGATGGTATTTGAAAGATAATTTAATTAATTACTACAATTTTCAATGCTTATTCTTTAATAGGACCTTTTTGGCATTTTCAATACTTAGTATAAATATGTTATATTAGACTATCAATATTATATCCCTATTTATCTCCTCTACTTTAAATCAACAATAGTCTTCTTATTATCATTTTTGTTCATTCTTCTTCTTCCACTTCATTACCTTGTACCAACAATTTAGAGATATTATGATTTTAACAATCCGCCACCGTTTATAAACCATTACACCCTCGTTTGCGGCATTATTCTTAACTCAATCTAATAAGTTACCCTAGTATTTATGACTCATTCAGAAAATCCCAACACAAACACATATATACATCCAGCTTTCGAAAAACTTGACAAATACACCACAACTCTAATATACATATGTACTATATTTCAACGAAAAAAATGACGTGGGATGGAGTCAAAATTTCCTAAACGTTGAAAATTATTTTCATCACATTAAGTGTTAAGCAAACTTTTATATACACTGACGAACATATATCATATTCTCACAATTATCATTCTTAAAAATTATGATTATCCTATAGTTACAGCCAACTACCAACTAACATAGTCATTGGGTCAGAAAACAACAAACATAAGTCTCAAGTTTTCGTGTTGAGGACTCAATCTCTGTTTTCATCTTCAATTGTAACAATAAGTTAATTAAATTTCCACTTTTATTGAACATTTATCCGTTTAGCAGTAGCCAGCTAGCCTCATCCACATTAATTAAAAACCAAAATATCAACATTAATCAATATTGTTTGCATTAATAGCACCACAAAATATACAGAACAAATTTGAATTTAAAAATATAAAAAAACAATTACAATCAATTAAATCAAATAAAAAAAATAAAAAAAGACCATTATTTTCTATAGGCCACAAAATAAAAACCTTTTCATTTTCATCAAACTGATAATAAACTTGGTTATTTTTTATTGTCAAAGTATCAACTCTTTGAAACCACACCTTCATTCCCAGCCAAAATCAAATACTTATCTTTTCTCGTCAGTTTCGTACACTCAAATCCCAAAGCATTCCCTATCTCACCTTGAACCCGGTTCGCCATTTCAAATCTACAACCCTCAACATCCTCATTAACCCACGAAAACTCCGAACGATAAACCTGGTTCAACAACCGAACCGTATAAACCGGAAAAGGATTCGAGAGGAAAAAAACCGGGTCCAAACACTTTAAACCCCCAGCAGTTGTACCATGAAACAAGCTGACGTGGCTATCAACAGCCACAGGTGTTATCTCATCGCACATCTCAGAAAACAAAGGACTGAACCTTAATAAATAACGTTCCCTACAAGTAGTTCCTTCCGGACAAACAACTATGTCTCCTTCTTGTAACAACCTCTTCATCATTTTTGAATCAATGTCTCTGTTTCTACTCAATCGCACCGTTTTGATCGGTGCAATTATTTCTGAGACTTTGCTTAAGCTATAAGTTACCGCGATTAGTTTCTTTTGTAGTGAGAATGAAATGTAGAGAGGGTCTAGTAAGGTTCTGTGGTTGCAAACGTAAAGGTGACTGTTGGATTTGTTGTTGTCGTTTTGTTTGTTAGGGTTTGCGTTTTTGGGGAGTGAGGATGTGAGACGAAGGCCGGTGAAGATTAGTAACGGAGTTGAGAGTTTGAAAGGAAGTGTGAAGGCTAGTAAGATTCTGATAACGGAGAGGAATATTCCGTATGGAAGCCATATTAACATTGCAAGGGATTTTAATGGTGTTGGTGTTAGTGCTAATCTTCCATCATGGAAAATAAGTGCTTTTGGATAATTCTTTTTTGCTAGCTTTTTCCAACTTCTTTTCTCAGCTTGTGACACTACATATACTTCCTGTTGAGAAAAAGAAAAACAATTTGTTAGTTAAAATTTATAACCAATTTTCTAACCGCTCAGACGATAGTTGTGCAGTGATATCATAGACATAGACATTATATATTGATAGTTATGTAGAGACATTAAATATATATAGAAAGTTATGTTGAGATATCGAACAGAGGTAAAACAAACCTTGCAAGAAAAGAAAATTTCATGTTCACTAATGCTATTGAATCTTGTAATTCCAATCATGTCTAAAGAGCCTTTCCCCTCTTGAACTTGCTTCAAAGAATGAACATTTTCTGTCTTATCTATCAACCCAACATAGTACCCACAAAACATTTTCAGTTCCTTAGCATCCACAAAATCAATTTCTAAATACTCTTTCAAGAAACTCTCCACCATTACACGAGGTAGATTACTAACACCCATATTCTTCCCACCTTTATTAACCACCTCAAAAATTTCCGAACCAACATCTTCCAAAAAGAATTTCGGCATAACCGATCTTCCAATTCTAAAGCTCTCTGCTTTTATACCAAAAAAACATACCATGACCATAATCTTCAACCCCATTTTTTCTCCGGATAAATAAATAAAAGGGTATAGGACAACAAGAATAATGGCTCTTAGAAGTCCTCCTGCTTCAAATGCTACAAGCATGAAGTATTGAAACAGAGAAGAGGATTTAAGAAGAGTGTTTTCGACATCGAAGATTAATGTATGGTCATTTAAGTCTGATCGATTAAGAAGAGATGGAAATTTTTGGTATTTGGTTTGTGATGATGTTGTGGTGGTACTAGCAAAAGTGTTGCTAATAGTTCTGTGGAAAACTATGAGATTTTTTAGTTGTCTAAGGAGAAAACAGTACCAAAAGATGAAAAGAGATTTGAAGATGAATTTAGCCATATTTTGATATAGTTAAAGATATGTTGTTGAATGTTGCTATGTTGAGAAGTGGAAATAGGTTGTATTTATAGAAGAAATAAAATATATGGATTATATGATTACCCATATTGGCTCATTTATTACAACGAGTAGCAACTTGACTTTCAACAAGTAGCTTAGCCACTAGAATACTTTTCTAGTTTTATATTTGTTGACCAAATTCCAAAGTTTCATATAATACTTTTACATTCATATTAAATAAGTATACATGAGCTGGGTCATATGCTATGTTTTATTTTTGTTATTAAAAAAAGCAATTGTTGACTTCATTGCTCTCATCATATTCCTGGTTTCGTAGAGAATGAATCAACCATGCACTTTAAGTTAATAATCATTGGCACTAACAATTACTTTTAATTATTTTGATTTTACATGACTAATATAATTATGTTATATATTTCTTCCGTTTTAAAATGAATATCGTTTAAGGTTTTTGCATACAGATTAAGAAATACAACTATATTATTATGAGACATTGTTTTTACTAAATTAGTCTTATTAATTTATTAAAAATAGTATGCAGAGTAATAATTATAGTACACAATTAGAAAAAATACCTATAATTAATATATTAAAAAGTAAAAATGACATTCATTTTAAAACAATTTTTATTTCTAAAACGATACTCATTTTAAAACGGAGAGCGTATAATGTTAAGAGTCTTACATTTCATAATATATGACATTCACATCTTTTTATAATTGAGATAATTCTCATCTTACAAATTGATTTTGTAAGATTGAGTTAGCTCCAATTAGATTTCTTAGCATGTAATCAAGAATTTTGTTTAAGATTCGATTGACCATTTGTTATTAAGCTTTTTGCTATCAAACTACTCATCATTTATTTTCACACTCCATAAATCTAATTCTAGAGGTGACGAAGTGTGTTAAGAGTCTCAAATAGGACAATATGGTATAAACATGATTTTATAAGTGGAGACAGTCTTCATCCTACAAGCCGATTTTATAGGATTGAGTCAAACCAAACCACATTTCTTAATATGATATCAATAGTCTCGTTTGAGATCTGGTGGACCACCTATTATCAGATTTCTATATTGTGTCACACATCATTTATTTTCACGCTTCAAATGTCTCGTCTTAGACGTAAGAGTGTGTGTTAAGAGTCTCATATCGAATATATATATATATATATATATATATATATATATATATATATATATATATATATATATATATATATATATATATATATATATATATATATATATATATATATATATATATATATATATATATATATATATATATATATATATATATATATATATATATATATATATATATATATATATATATAATACAAATTTTTATATAAGAAAGAAATTATGAGATGATATATAAAGGCTTAAATAATCTGTTACAAAAAGGTTACATGGCAAACATTTCTGGTCCCACACACATGAGAGGAAGAAATCTCAACATTTTTTTTCAAATTCAACTTCTTCCTCAATCCATTGCCAACTTACAACCTCTATTTTTTCTCATCCCAAACTCCAACCTTCATTTTTTTCATCTGGAACCTCTATTTTTTTCCTCATCTCCAACCTCCATTTTTTCCTCATCTTCAACCTCTATTTTATCATCTCTAGTCTTTATCTCCAACCTCCATCTCCATCTCCATCTTCAACCTCCATCACCAACCTCTTTTTTTCCCTCATCTCCAACCTTCATTTCACTATAAAAAAAACTCTCAAGTGTGACGTGAAATTCATGTCACAACGTGAAAAATCACGTTACAACCATTAATTTACGACGTGAACAATTACATAGTTGGGGAGGGGGTGGAAAATTTATTGCGACGTGATTTTCATGTCACAAAGTTGTAACGTGAAAATCACATCGCAACTCGCTTGCACAGAAATCTGAACATTATAGTGGGAGCAGGCGTAGCAGGTGCAGGAGTCAGAGGAGCACTTTATTTGCCACGTGATTTTCATGTTACTAATTTGTGACGTGAAAATCACGTCACTAGTTAATTACATTTAACAATGAAACGTTCTATTCAGCTTTGTTTTTTTTTTATAAAAAAAATTAAGTTGCGACGTGATTTACATGTCACAACTTTGTGACATGGAAATCACATCACTAATGTTTTTTTTTTAATTTAATTGCTGAAATTTATTTTTCTTTTATAGTTATTAAATTAATAAATTAAATATATAAATTAATAAATTAAATAAATTTAATATAATAAAATTAATAACCTAAATTATTAATTTAAGATTTTTTAATTTAATATATTAAATAAGTTTAATTAATTAGTATGTTACACAAATTCAAATTTGAAAGCAAAATAAAAAAAAAAATTAATTCAACGGATCATCTTGGTTGGGATAGTTGTCAATGTCAAAATTATCTTTGTTTTCGTCATCCTCCGGCTCTTGACCACAAACGTTTTGATTTCCGCCAAATCCTTGCATAAATTGTCTCATTGTTGCTCCATATCAGCTTGCCTCTTTGCCATAACCTCTATTTCCTCTTGTTGCTCTTGCCTCATTGCCTCCATTTGGGCCTTCATTACCGCCTCACGTTACACTGACTCGTGTCTCACCTTATTTAACGCCAATTATCTTACTGTTTCAAGTTGTTATGGTGTTAAATTTGGTTGACGTGACCCTCCTTCTCCATCTCTAACTCTTTGAAATAGAGTTTTATCCTCACTTCTCAAGGTACCTGTCAAATTTCCACCATAAAAAAATAACCGTTAAGCCATTTTCCGCCAATGACTTGATCCCAAATATAAAAATACACATCTGGATGAAGCGACTCTCCCTCTCTCGGAGTATATTGTGGATTATAAATCAGAAAATTTGTGAGCAATGTCTGATAATCCTCCTACACATTCAATAAAAAAATTAAGTTAAATATATATTAAATTAAATTAAATTAAATTATTTTATATTAAAAAAATTGTCACGTCATTTTCACGCCACGACTTCTCAATTGCCACGTCATTTTCACGCCACAACTTCTCAGTTGCCACATGAAAATAACGACACAAAATTGTCATTAAATTAAAAAAATCCCCCGTTTTCTTTGTCCGAGTCTTTTTAACTAGTTGAATCATCAATGATGGTCTCCCCAAAGTCTTAGTCTAAATAACAAAGTTAACTTTAATTAATAAAATATATTATGAATCAAAATATAAATTTAAAAAAATGGTAATATTTACCATGCGTCGAACATGCTCTGCGGTATTTATACTTCCAACTGCATTAACGCAACTCCCTTTTTCATATGCCCTCATCTTTTTAAAATTTTTAGATTTAGCCTAAAATTCTGGTGACTCTCAATATTTACGAAGTTCCTAAAAAACCTCTTTACCTATCCAATTGGGACGGATACCCTGAAGTTCCCAACACTCTCTAACACGCTGCATTATGTCCGGAAATCATCTTGAGGTTATGCCATAATAATTTTTTTTAATCACCTTCTCGTTCAATGGGTCTCACATACATTTTTCCTGCAATATTGTAGGATATTAAAATAAATAGTTAGATAATTATAATGAAAAAGTCATTTAAATAATAATAACTAAAAAATAAATTAATTATACATTAAATTTGTTAAACCAAACTTCTTTATTTTTAACGTCTTTGAAGGTCTTCCAAAATTGTTTATACATCTGCTGAATTATATAGTTTATAACCTTGGCAGGAGTCCGACTCGGCGAGAAACTAAACAACAATAATTTTAATTAGCAATATTAAATATAAATTTATATTAAAAATGAAAAAATATACTTAAATAAAAATTTATAAATAAGAAACTTATGAGCTTCCTTCGGGCCAAATATAAAATCTCTCGCCAATGATATGAATTTCACTTGGATCATCATTCCCTCAAAGATCATTTCCATCCAACTCATCATCATCCCCATCCACATCATCATCATTATCCGACTACGCGTGATCATTCTCACGTGCAGGTACATATGTGGGATATGGGATGCAGGATCCTCCAATCTGTGTGGAATGTGGGGTGCTGGATCCTATAGTCTGCTGGAAGGATAAGGGCATCTATATGGGATATTGAAAATTGAGTCCTCTAATATGCTGGAAGGATGAGGGCATTTAGGTCTGCAGAAAAAGAAAACTAGGTGGCCTAACAAAAGATGGTACCCCAGACGGGCTAATAAAAGATAAACTCTCAGATGAGAATGATATATTCTGATAGGAGAGTAATGACACAAAAGTTTGAGTATTGGTCATAGACATAGGATCAACCTGACTCTACGGGGGAGGACACGTGGCCGACTGAGGTGCCTCACATGTTACTAACCTCGGGCATTGGGACTTCTTACCCTTATCCTTACTCTTATTAATTCGAGGTAGCGTTTTAACTATTTATATAGAAAACACAGTTAATATATATATATATATATATATATATATATATATATATATATATATATATATATATATATATATATATATATATATATATATATATATATATATATATATATATATATATATATATATATATATATATATATACACACACACACACACGCACATCAACAAAAATAATATATTTGAAAAATAAATTCTCATCAATACACATTTATTAACACATTCAATAGACGATTCATTATTCTCATCAATACATATTCATTAACACATTCAATAAATAGTTCATTATTCTAAATCTTCATGCTCGTCATCCATATCTTTCTTATCATCTGATGTGATATTGTCCTCGGATCCAAACTCTTTATCATGCTCTTCGTCCACATTATTATCAACCAACAATATAGACACATCAACTTGATGTCTCTCAACCATTGCATCAGACAAACTTGTAATTGTTCATTTATAATCACATCATTAATTTTCTCAACTTCATCAACTTGGTAAGCAACATCTTCTACTAGATCGCCAGTTTCAATATGACCCACCGATTTTGTTTTTATTACAACACACCATCCTCATTTACGTGGTACAAATAAAGGACAAGGAATATAATAAACTTGTCTAAAAATATGTGACATTATGAAAGGGTCATACTCTTTGTACCTCCGATCCATTTGAATCTCAACAATACCATATGACTTATCTATTTTTATGCCTCTAGTTGGATCATATCATTCACAATAAAACAAGACAACTTTATTTTGAGTCCAAGTAATTTTATACCAACTCATAGATATATTTAACAAATCCATAGAAGTCATCTTCACCGCCATCTGTAACTCCTTTTACAAATACACCACTGTTTATGGTTTTTTTCCCTTCAGTCCATGTCTCAGTGTGAAATTTATATTCATTCACGAAGTATGTATGCAATTCATTTATGCTTTGAATAGGGCCTTCAAACAAGTTTTTCAAATGGAGTATTTCTGGAGTCAGTGCAACAATGCTAAACAATCTCTCTTTGAACCATGTTGGAAATTGAGCATGAATGACACCGGATGTTGATTGTACACTAGTACTATGAAAATAGGCGATGTTAAATTCTCTAAAAAGAAAAACACTATAAGTTTCAAGGTAATAATTTTATATTAACATTGTAAAGAAAATTAAACAGTTGGGGTATACTTATTCAAGATATGGTTTAACTTCAACGCAGTTGATCAAGACATGGGCATGTGCAGATTGCATTTCTTTTTGGTTCAACCAATGCACACCCTTCTTTCCAGAGGGACGAACTGGAAGCCCAAAGACTGATAAGGTGAATTGACTTCTCTCGTTGATATTTACAGGATTTCGTATGATTCTAGGAGTTAACATCAAGTGATTGAAATAGAGACTGCAAAAATGTGATGTTTATCGATGTAAGTAATATGCATATATAGATCCTTCAACTCTAGCTTTATTTTTCAACGATCTCTTTGAATCATCCATGAACCTTTCAAACGGGTATATCCACCTATATTGAATAGGTCCACCAAGATATGCTTCATATGCAAGATGCACAGGTAAATGTTCCATGGAGTCAAAAAAACCAGGCGGAAATACCTTTTCCAACTTACAGAGAATGAATGGAATGTTTCGCTCCACCTTAATGATGTCATCCACTCTTAAAGCTGACACACAAATATCTCTAAGAAATTGACTAATTTCAGTTAGTGGATGTGATCGGTGGAAATAGAACTGACTGTTTTTTAAGCTGGTTCGCGAAATGTCGCGGTAAGCAAGAGTCGTCACCGTATTTTATGTTCTCCAATATGGAAAGGAAAAAAGCACAGCAAAATTCCTTTTTCGAGAATGTTTCTCGGTTCGGGAGGTAGATTTATAGAAAGGGAAGGTGTTAGCACCCTTTCTATCCGTGGTTATCCACGGGCTCTTAGGTACTTGCTCTATATTTTCAAAAAATTGTTTGCTTTTCAAGTGTATGTGGGTTTTGAAAAAGTTTCGTTTGAAAAATTTCTAGGTAACTCTTGTATCAGTCCTCAAGAGTGTATGAAATATTTGTTTGAAAACCTTTTGAAAGTGTAGGTGCGAAAAGTTGTTTTTGTTATTTTGAAAGAGCAAGTACCCAGGAGAAATCTACCTACCCTAAGGAATTAGGCTGTGTAAGAGTCCTTTAGACAGTACTATCCCACTATTGAGAAGTAGGTAGCACCGTCGTTGGAGTTATTCGGGTCAATTCGATTATAGGGACAGTGTGGTCACCAAAGCAATAGTAGGACGCCTTAGCGGTAACCCTAATGTCCTAGATCCTTTTTTATCCGAGGCAACCGTTTTGAGGCAACTGGATCTTTAGACAGGAGGGCGACCTCTAAAACACCCTATACTTGACGACCACGTCGAGGCAACCAGTGAGGCGTACCCTAGGAGTGGCATGTGCATGTGTGTTGTTTCAGTTTATATTTATCTTGTACATATTATTTGTGAGCTACGGATTGGTTTTATTTGTCATACAAGTCTTGCAGGCATATTAACAGTTAAGAGTGCGGAAAATAAATTGCGGAAAGTTGAATCTACGCTATTACAAGGCGCGGGTCTATACATCGCCAAAAACATAACCCGTTTGGAAAATAAAAATGCGAGAAATTAAAAGAAAGCGATAAAGTTCTAATTAACTATTACATTTCTGAGCAGATACATAAATAATCAAAATAATGAATTAAAAATAATATGCGCGCGAAAGATTGAATCGGGACGTCCTTAGGGTTTTGACCCTTTTTGAGAAAAGAATTGAAATTGGTACCTTTTTGCAATTAATGAAATTAAGCCTAATTACTAATTAATTAATTTATTAAAAGAAAAAATGTTTTTGTGTTTTTTATGTTTTTAATGAAATAAAATAAAAAAAAGGAAATTAAAAGTGTCAAAGAAAAAAAAACCTAAGTCTAATTCATTTTTATTTATTAAAAAATTAAAATTACACCTAATTAAACTAAATTAATTTAAATTAGTGTTTATTTACAAAATAATTAAGCTAAAGTGGAATTAATAATAATAAATAAAATATTTACATTTTTTAATTTTCTGAATTTTTATTGTGAAAATGTTAATTAATTTGCTGGTTAGTAATTAATTAAAAAGCAATAAAAATAAATAAAGCAAATGAATGAAATAAAAAAATAAAATGCAAACCCAGGGGGGGTTTGGGCCAGCAAGGAGGTTTGTTTAGAAATCTGAGGCCCACTTGTTTTCTCAACCCGTTTGACCTTTTGCCATTGTCTACAGCGTGCTTTGACTTGGAGTATGGTGGTCAGCACCTTATGGCCTTTGGATCTGAGCATGTAGCCACCTGGCGCCTGATTTGTGAGGTATATGGTACACCTTCTTTGGCAAGCCTCACAAGAATACCTGAAAAATAAAGGCAATAAGATTTTTTGGGGGACCTGGGATTCGAACCCAGGTCTCAGAGGTCATATGTATGCGCGCTCTCCACTCAGCCAAGCTATTCCATTCGTTACAATAATAGGAAATTAATATTATATATAATAAAGGGAAATATCCTGGAAAATAAAAGATGCGCGAGTTTTGGATTTGAATGGGCCGGTGGGAAGAGGACGCGTGGTCGTCTTCTTCCTTGAACCACCTGATTATTTCCTGCGGATTCTAGTCCGTAACAAAATCCGCGTCCTCATCCTAAAATGGTTTCTAGGTCACGAAAACACAAACCAAAACCCTCGTCTTACTCGTCTGGTTCTCCTAAGTCCATCCATAGCCATAGCTTGTCCTGATTTTACCTACAATAAAAACACCTAAAAACAAAGAGCCAAAACCCTAGCTTCGGGCATGGCTATGCAGGCTACAAGAATGAAATTAAATATTGGAGAAAGGTTGGAAATCATGCCATGATCAAGAATATATCAATATTTTTGCAAAAAAGATGCAAGAAAACGGATTTATGATCTCATGTTCAGAGCTAAGTTCAGGATAACTTACAGAGCGTTTCAGGCGATGAGAGGACTTGGTTCTTATGCCAATCGCTTCAGGGGATGGTAGGCTAGCACTCTATGTTGAGTTTTTTGATTGAAACAAGCTTTTACTAAGAATTCGAATTCTCTTTTTTTCAAGCTTTTTTCGTTTATGGTTTGGCCGTTTCAGCAATGCTTGGGTCGTGAATGTTGTTGCTACTGCCTGCTTATGTATGTATGAACGAAATTAGGTCAGCAACTGGGCCTGTATCCTTGTGTATTGGAGTCTTGAGATCTTGTTGACCACCATTGAAGAACTTTCCATGTTTGGAGCAAATCTTGGATTTTATGCACAAAAAGGCTTAGCACGAATTTGGTAGCTGGCATATGACATATAAAAGCTATTCAAATCAAAAGATGCTATTCCATTAATTTTTTTAGATTTTATTTGAATTATTATGGATTTAAAATGAATTAAATCAATACAAATTAAATAAAATAGAAAAAAAATGTTTGATCTTGAAATTAATCATGGGACACGTGGGTGGCATGACAAGGCTGAATCAAGTGGAAGAAAGTGGGCCCTTTTGTCAAAAATTGAAGTTTTAAGGATAGTTGACTTTTGCCATTTCACAAAAATTTCCCAACTTCTCCAATGCATATCTTGCTCAATTTTGATCATATGAACATGTTCTTCGACATTTCTGAAAGGTCTTGAAGTCCTCTAACCAATGCCTTTGGTCCCATGTCATTTGGATTTACCAATCTCAAGTTATGTTCTTTGACTTAAAATGCCTTTTTGTTGACTTTTGAAATTGACCTATAATATAGAAATTGATAACTTTTTGTGAGAGAATTTCTTGGAATTGAAATGTGAAGATGAGTTGTAGGAAATGTCATCCCCTTCAAAATGAGCATTGGATGGGATTTTTCTGATGAACCATGAAAAAGTTATGCCTTGGTCAAGTTACAGTTGACTTTTCAACTGTCCAAAAATAGTAACTTTTGCATCTTTGATGATTTTTGAGCCATTCTTGTGGAATAATGATCAAGACTTGATCAAATGATGATTGTGGCTTCAAAATAAGATGTTGACCAAATTTTTTGACTTTTGACTGTAAAATGACCATTTTGCCCCTGTAGTTGATTGTGAACCAAATAGGGCTTTTGACTGTGCAACTTGCCTCTGTGAGTCTTGAAACTTGGCATGTAGATGCTTGACAATGTAAATAGGCCTATGGGACTTGATTGAGCCATTGAAAACCTCAAATTCCCTGAAAGAAGCCAAACCCTAATTTTGATTGGCTTAGGAGATGTTTGGACTGTGCAATCCCTTAAGTGGTCTTGAGCCATTTGAGGATGATTCTTGACAAACTTTAAAGAATATGGGAGGGCAAATTTTGGGGTACAACAGTTGCCCCTGTTCAATCTTCTTAGACCCGAGGATGTAGATTGGCTTGCATGCCTTTCGTGATCCGAAGGTGGAAGATGATTGAACACTAGAGTGCCCAGAAATTTGCACTCGCATAGTAGAGTATCAGCAATGTGATGTCGGGAATGGGCTTGCAGATGCCATTTAGAAAGATGGTGGATAGGAGGATGGGCTTATAGATGCCATCTGGAGATGTGACAGAACCTTGTCTGGAATGGGCTTATAGATGCCATTTGGAAATGTGATGGATAGCTGTGGAGATGGGCTTAAAGATGCCATCCGGGGATGTCGATCGCGTAAGAGATTCCTTAGCGAGAACTTGCGTACCTGAGAAAATAAAGATAATTTCCTGGCCTATTACAGGGGTTGATCTTCAAACTCTTCATGCAGATATGCCCTGGCTAGATACAGGTGTCGAATCCACAATTAATCGCTCACAGATATGCCCTGGCTAGATACAGGTATCGAATCTGGAACTTCAAACTCATCATGCAGATATACCCTGGCTAGATACAGGTATCAAATCTGGAACTGGTCGTCTACAGATATGCCCTGGCTGGATACAGGTATCGAATTTGGAATTTGTCGTCTACAGATATGCCCTGGCTGGATACAGATGTCGAATCTGGAATTTGTCGTCTACAGATATGCCCTGGCTGGATACAGGTGTCGAATCTCTAAACTCTTCATGTAGATATGCCCTGGCTAGGTACAGGTATCGAATCCACAATCAATCGCTCACAGGTATGCCCTGGCTAGATACAGGTATCGAATCTGGAACTGGTCGTCTACAGATATGCCCTGGCTGGATACTGGTATCGAATCCATAATCAATCGCTCACAGATATGCCCTAGCTAGATACAGGTATCGAATCTGGAACTGGTCGTCTACAGATATGCCCTGGCTGGATACAGGTATCGAATCTGGAATTTGTCGTCTACAGATATGCCCTGGCTGGATACAGGTGTCGAATCTCTAAACTCTTCATGTAGATATGCCCTGGCTAGGTACATGTATCGAATCCACAATCAATCGCTCACAGATATGCCCTGGCTAGATACAGGTATCGAATCTGGAACTAGTCGTCTACAGATATGCCCTGGCTGGATATAGGTATCGAATCTCTAAACTCTTCATGTAGATATGCCCTGGCTAGGTACAGGTATCGAATCCATAATCAATCGCTCACAGATATGCCCTGGCTAGATACAGGTATCGAATCTGGAACTGGTCGTCTACAGATATGCCCTGGCTGGATACAGGTATCGAATCTGGAATTTGTCGTCTATAGATATGCCCTGGCTGGATGCAGGTATCGAATCTCTAAACTCTTCATGCAGATATGCCCTGGCTAGATACAGGTATCGAATCTACAATCAATTACTCACAGATATGCCCTGGCTGGATACAGGTATCGAATCCGGAATTAGTCGTCTACAGATATGCCCTGGCTGGATGCAGGTATCGAATCTCTAAACTCTTCATGCAGATATGCCCTGGCTGGATACAGGTATCAAATCCACAATTAATCGCTTACAGATATGCCCTGGCTAGATACAGGTATCGAATCTGGAATTGCGAAAGTTGATAGTAATCATCTTTGGATTGACCTTTTTCCTGAAAAGACAAAACATCAGTTGTATGCAATGTCATGATGTATGAAATGCATGATGTCATGATGTTTCAAAATAAGTGAGATAGTGTCGTATGCACTTTGTCATGTATGTAAATAGGATGTGTGAAATGTCTATGAATGTATTTTTGTCTAGAAAATAAATTCTTGACGAATGCCGGGAGCTTGTTGAATCCTGGGCTGATGTTGAAGAGTAGAATTCTTCGTTTCCACTGGGGATGATGATTGCAAGGATATACCGGTAGGAGAAGATGACTCCGTTGGAGGATAAACTTGTTGGAGAGATTACTCTGTGGGAAGAGATACTTCGCTGAGGTTTTGATGAGAATTCCGCTGGGGATTCCAATGATAAGTTATGCTGGGGAATTTGATGAACTCCGTTAGGGGATAGGAAGAACTTCGCCGAGGACGATCTTTCCGTGGTAATTAGCTGAGGATAACCCAGTTATAAGCTCTGGTGGGGAATAACCTTTGAATAAAGCCGGGGAGATGTGTTCGTATTCTGCAGGGGACAAGCTTCCAGAATCTACTGGGGATAAGCTTCCAAAATCTACTGGGGAGATTGATTCAACTCTCATGGGGAAAATTTTGGACTGTACCAGGGAAGTGGCTCCACTGGGGTGTCTGGTATTCCGCCGGGGAACAATCTTATATTAAGACTGCCGGGGATGCTTGTTGAGGAATATTTGTATACTCCGCTGGGGAATATTGGGATCTTCTGGGGGTATCCAACTTCCTTAAGGCTGACAGTAGACTAACTCTGTTTGGGGAGAGTGTTGCTGACTTGCTGGAGATACTGTGCCTTTTTAGGGCTGATGGGAGACCAACTCTGCTAGGGGAGAGTATTGTTGAATCCTGTCTTACTCTGTGGGGAGTGAAGGTATCTTGGTTACATTCTTCAGCCGAACCTACCTTGGTACCTTGGTGGACAGAGCAACTAGATCGCTTAGACAACTTATTATTGCCCCTGTTTCTGATGTCACCTGTAATTAGTCCTTTGTTTCGCATGCAAGTATTTATGAGTTAGCAATTAATGTCAAATGCATACATCAAAAATGAACATTGGACATTCTTTGCAAAACAAAACAGATAAAGGGAAAACAATTGGCAATTTGTCTGAAAAAAGTGGATTTGTATTGATTTTGAATTTGCCTGTAAATAGGCGTTTTTGTGTACAAGAGGCTGACGTCCTAGTAAGAGAACGCCGCCGAGCAAAATAGAGTTTATACAATTTTGTGAAAAGGAAATAAAACAACTATGTGAAAAATAATCCCACTGGGTTCCAACTCTGCTATCGCCTTTATGTCTTCAAGCGTCTCATCACTTGGCTGCGTAGTTGACGATGAAGCTGATTGATTGGTGCCGTCTGAACCTGACAGTTGATGCCGAATTCTGGATGCAAGGTGATCCAATGAGACATAGTATTACGCTTTATCCCTAACTTTTGCCTGGACCTCCCTTTCGGGTTTTCAATCCACCGGGATACCCATTTTTGCCCAAGCCGCCTTTTCAGGTTTTCGACTTGCCGGGTGTACAGATTTTTTTCATTTCATCCCTTATTTTGCCCGAACCCTTTTGGTTCGCCGGGAAGCCCTTATTTTTGCCTAGGTGTGTCAACCTAGCGGGTCTTTAATTCATGCGTAGTATCTTTTTACTATGTCTGCATTGGCGGGGTGAGAAAGGTCGTCACCATCCATGGTAGTTAGAATCATCGCACCTCCTGAGAAGATGTTCTTAACCACAAATGGCCCTTCGTACGTAGGGGTCCATTTGCCCCTGGGATCACTTTGAGGAATAATGATGCGCTTGATTACCAGGTCTCCGACTTGATACTCTTGTCGTCTGACTTTCTTGTTAAATGCCCTGATCATCCGTTTTTGGTACGTTTGACCATGACAAATAGCGGTGAGTCTCTTTTCATCGATTAGATTTAATTGGTCAAGTTGAGTCTGGATCCAGTCATCTTCATTTAAAACTGCATCCTTCATTATTCAGAGAGAGGGTATCTGGACTTCAATAGGCAAGACTGCCTCCATGCCATAGACCAAGGAAAAGGGTGTTGCCCCTGTTGACGTCCTTGCTGAGGTACGGTACCTATGAAGAGCAAACGGTAACATCTCGTGCCAATCTTTGTAGGTCACTGTCATCTTCTGCACAATCTTCTTGATATTCTTATTAGCTGCTTCTACAACCCCATTCATCTTTGGCCGGTAAGGAGAAGAGTTGTGATGCTGTATCTTGAATTGCTCGCAGAGCTCAGTGATCATTTTGTTGTTAAGATTGGTACCATTATCCGTAATGATCCTCTCAGGTACACCGTATCGACAGATCAGGTTATGCCGAATGAACCGTGCCACGACGTTCTTGGTTACAGTAGCATAGGAAGCTGCTTCAACCCATTTTGTGAAGTAATCAATTGCTACCAGGATGAAGCGATGCCCGTTGGATGCCGTAGGTCTGATCTCTCCGATCATATCAATGCCCCACATTGCAAAAGGCCAAGGTGCTGTCAAGACGTTCAGAGGGACTGGAGGAATGTGCACCTTATCAGCATAAATCTGGCATTTGTGACAAGTCCGAGAATGTTGATAACAGTCGGCTTCCATTGTGGACCAGAAATATCCTGCCCGAAGGATTTTCCTTGCCATAGTATGTCCACTAGAATGTGTTCCGAAGGTACCTTCATGCAGCTCTGCCATGATCCTTTCTGCTTCAGTCTTATCCACACAACGCAGTAAGGTTGAATCATGGTTTCGTTTGTAAATAATGTCGTTGTTGAGGAAGAACTTTGCCGCGAACCTTCTCAGAAACTTCTTGTCATTCACAGATGCACCTTCGGGGTATTCTTGAGCTTCAAGGTACCTCTTCACTTCATGATACCAGGGTTTTTCTGTCACCTCTTCAGCCTCAAGATCGCAGCAATGTGCAGGTTCGTCCAACTTCCAGATAATGATCCGGGGAGCTTCGTTATCCCATTTGAATTTGAACATAGAAGACATTGTAGCCAGCGCGTCCGCCAACTGATTCTCCTCTCTTGGGAAGTGTTCAAAAGTTATCTCCTCGAAGTGGGGAATCAATGTCAACACATACTCTTTGTAAGGAATAAGATTTGGGTGTTTCGTATCCCACTCGCCTTTGATCTGATTGATCACGAGAGCGGAATCTTTGAAGACACTCAGAAACTTGATCCTTAAGTCAATTGCAGCTTGAAGACCCATGATACATGCTTCATACTCCGCCATGTTGTTGGTGCAGTTGAAACATAGCCGGGCAGTGAGTGGAGTATGAGTGCCTTTAGGGGATATGATCATGGCGCCAATACTGTTACCCAAAGCGTTTAAGGCTCCGTCAAAGTGCATAGACCATCGGGATCCTTCCTCAGGTCCTTCATCCGGTCCAGGTACTTCACAATCAGTCACTACCATGATATTCTCGTCTGGAAATTCAACGTTCATCGACTGGTAGTCATCCACTGCCTGGTGTGCCAAATGGTCTTCCAATACACTTCCCTTGATTACTTTTTGAGTCGTGTACTGGATGTCATATTCCGTCAAGATCATCTGCCATCTTGCTATTCTTCCGGACAAGGCGGGCTTTTCGAATATGTACTTGATTGGATCCATTTTTGAAATCAACAGAGTAGTGTGAGTCAACATATACTGTCTTAGCCGGCGAGCAGCCCATACCAAAGTGCAACAAGTTTTCTCGAGCAATGAGTATCGGGTCTCACAGTCGGTAAACTTTTTGCTAAGGTAATAAATAGCGTGCTCTTTTCGGCCAGACTCGTCATGCTTCCCCAGAACACACCCCATTGAGCTGTCCAGTACTGTCAAGTATAATATTAGAGGTCTCCCTTCAACCGGTGGCATAAGAGTGGGTGGTTCTTGGAGATACTTTTTGATTCTTTCGAAAGCTGCCTGACATTCATCGTTCCAACGTACTACTTGATCTTTCTTCAGTAGCTTGAAGATTGGCTCACAGGTAGCAGTTAGATGCGAGATGAATCGGGCAATATAGTTCAGCCGTCCTAGAAAGCCTCTGTGATCGGTGGAAATAGAACTGACCGTTTAAAGCTGGTTCGCGAAATGTCACGGTAAGCAAGAGTCGCCACCGTCTTTTATGTTCTCCAACATGGAAAGGACAAAAGCACAACAAAATTCCTTCTTTGAAAATGTTTCTCGGTTCGGGAGGTAGATTTATAGAAAGGGAAGGTGTTAGCACCCTTTCTATCCATGGTTATCCATGGGCTCTTAGATACTTGCTCATTGTGTTTTCAAAATGTTTGTTTGCTTTTCAATCGTGAGTGGGTTTGAAAAAAAGTTTCGTTTTAAAGATTTCAGATCGACTCTTGTATCAGTCTTCAAGAGTGTTTGAAAAATTGTTTTGAAAGCTTTTGAAAGTGTCGGTGTGAAAAGAGTTTTGATTTGTTTTTTAGAGCAAGTATCTATGAGTCATCTACCTACCCTAAGGAATTAGGCTGTGTAAATGTCCTTAAGGTAGTGCCATCCCACCATTGAGAGGTAGGTAGCACCACCGTTAGAGGTGTTCGGGTCAATTCGTTTGTAGGGACAATGTGGTCACCAGAGTAACAGTAGGACACCTTAGAAGCTACCCTTATGCCATTGATCCTTTTTTAATCCGAGGCAACTGGATCATGGACATAAGGACTTACTAAAACGTCCTATACTCGACGACCACGTTTCGAAGGTAAGGCAACAATGAGGCGTACCCTAGAAGTGGTGTGTGAATCTGTGTGTTGTTTTCAGTTTAGCAATTATCTTTAAACATGTTATGGTGAGCTACGCTTTGTTTTTAATTAGCCATTCATTCTTTCGTGCAATTTAGAATTTAAAGGTGCGAAAAATTAAAAGACGAAAAGCTAAAAGCTACGCTATTACAAGGCGCGGGTCTATACATCGCCAAATTACAAAGACCCGTTTGGAATAAAAAATGCGGAAAGTAAATAAATTCCTAATTACTATTACATGGCTTGAACAGTTACATAATATTCACAAGAAAAAATAAGAATAAACGCGCGAAAGAATTAAAGTTGAATGTCCGAGGGCGTTGGACCCTTTTGAAATTAAATTAAATTAAAATTTAATTAATTATTAAATTAAAAGGAAAGAAATGTTTTTTATGTTTTTTTGTATTTAATGAAATAAGAAAAGAATTTAAAATTAGAAGGAAACCCTAGTTCTAAATATTTTAATTAGTAATGAAAATATTAAAGTTAACCTAATTTACTAGTTAATTAATTTATTTACATGTTTATTTACAAAATTAATGATAATTAATAATAATGATGATTAATAATTTATTTAAGAAAAAGATGAAAATGTCAAAACCTAATTCTACATACTTTTTACTTATTAAGAAAAAGATTAAAGTTTAAAAACCTAAATTAAACTAAGTTAATTGTTAGAGTTTATTTACAAAAAATAGGTTAGTGATGAAATTAATAACAATTAAATATATTTGTATTTTTTATTTTTCTGTTTTTATTATAAAAAATTATTTTATGGTGAAAAAAAACAATTAAAACAATTAAAAAAGAATTAGAAAAGAAAAGAAAATTAAATTAAAAAGGATGCAAACCAAGGGGGGTTTCAGGCCCAATGGGAGGTTTTTTTTGAAGTATTCTCGCCCATTAGACAAAAAGCCTTGTTTGACTTTCTGACATCACGTGCGTGTTCATTGACTCCTGAGTACCGTGGTCTGCATTCTTTGGCCATTGGATTAGGTTTCATGGACATTTGTGTTCTGGCCTCAACGTTCCTTAATCTTCTCAGGATGTCTGTCTCGCCATGTATTGGTGTCATGCATAAGTTGTTCTTTTGGCCATTTGGCTTTTGGCTTTTGGCTTTTGGCTTTTGGCCATTTGGCTTTTGGCTTTTGGCCATTTGGCTTTTGGCCTCAACGTTCCTTAATGAACCTGCATGGGATCCTGTCTAAATCTGCAGTGTTGAATCTCATGAACACATTAAATAAAATCATAAAATGCAAATAAAGCCAATATATGAAGAAATTTAATGTTTAGGCACAATATGGCATGTATGAATGATTATACCCTTTTGATCATGGAGATCAAATCAATCTTACCCTCACTGGAAAATTAGTGACATGAATGCTTTTATGCCTTTTGGATCATGGAGATCAAGCCAGCCTTACCCTTACTGAAGAAGTAGTGAGGTGTTGGTTTGTAACTGTGATGACTTGTTTGTAGTGAGAGAGGGATTTGTAATAAGGATTTCAAGGTTTTAGGGTTCTTGAAAGAATTTGATATTCTGACAGTGTTGTGGCCAGGTTTTTTCTCTCTTTTTCTCCTTCCTGGTTTGTGTGAAAAGAAGGTGATTATATAATGAAAATTAGGGTAAAGAAAATGGGTTTTGAATGTGCAATTGGGCCTCCAATGTTTACTTGAGTTCGTCACTTTCCAGGCTAAATCGCAGGGACTTAAGTGAAATTTTTGAAGTTAAAATGTGAAAACAAAATGTAGCCGACATCAAGAACTAACTCCTGTCCGAAAATCGGCTCAATCGGATAAACGGTGAATTAGTTATGAATTTTTGAAGTTTCAGCTCAGACAAACTTATTTTGAGCTCCAGTGTCGACTCTGACACGTTCTTCAATAAAAAACTGGTATTGATTGGTGCATAATTTGGTCTCGACTTTTGAAGCAAGGTTGTAGATCTGTGAGTCAGTGACCTTGTGTAAAAACATGAGCCCAATCCGATAAAAATTGACCGAGTTATGAATTTTCGGAGTTTCGGCCCACATGAAATAATATTCAGCATTCAGGATTTTCAGCGTGTCACGCACTCTGAGCAAAAAACGAAGGCCTTTTGAATACCGTTTGAACTCAATACCTTATGTGAAAATGTAGTCAACTCAATTTGTGAAATTTTGGCGCCGGAACCAGCTCGATACGATAAAAATCGACCAAGTTATGATTTTCTGAACATGACGTAAATAAACTTCTGTCACAAATTTTCTGTGCGAAAATACTTGATAAATCCACATTTTTGAAGACCTTCTGATCAAAATTGGCTTCCAGCCGTGAGAGATGAAAACGTAGATGATGTCAAGACGGAATTTAGGCCACCGGAACGGGTTCAAAACGAGCTACGATCTTCAAGTTATGAATTTTTTTAGCGCATAAAAACTGCACTTTCAGCACACTTTTTTACCATATTTCTTCGAGAAAACTCACACATTCGGATACCTTCTTTAAAGAATTGACTCTTGAGCCGAACCTGAATTTGAGAATATCTTATCAGAGATATCTTGGCGAAAGAATACCTGAATATGACGCGCCGGGTTGGACTTGTGAATTTTTCTTGAAATATTTTGAGAAATATGGGAGGGCAAATTTTGGGGTACAACAGTTGCCCCTGTTCAATCTTCTTAAACCTGAGGATGTAGATTGGCTTGCGTGCCTTTCGTGATCCAAAGGTGGAAGATGATTGAACACTAAAGTGCCCAGAAATTTGCACTCGCATAGTAGAGTATCAACAACGTGATGGCGGGAATGGGCTTACAGATGCCATTTGGAGAGATGACAGATAGGAGGATGAGCTTATAGATGCCATTTGGAGTTGTGACAGAGCCTTGTCGGGAATGGGCTTATAGATGCCATTTGGAGACTGTTGGTATATGGATGGGCTTACAAATGCCATCTAGGTGTCGATCGCGTAAGAGATTCCTTAGCGAGAACTCGCGTACCTGAGAAAGAAAAATAATTACCTGGCCTGTTACAGGAGTTGATCTTCAAACTCTTTGTGTAGATGTGCCCTGGCTGGATACAGGAATCGAATCTTTTAAACTCTTCAGACGTGCCCTAGCAAGATACAGGAATCGAGTCCGGAGAATACAGTCGTCAACAGATACACCCTGGCAAGATACAGGAATCGGATCTTCGAACTCTTCAGACGTGCCCTGGCAAGATACAGGAATCGAGTCTGGTAATATTAGTCGTCAACAGATACACCCTGGCGAGATACAGGAATCGGATCTTCGAACTCTTCAGACGTGCCCTGGCAAGATACAGGAATCGAGTCTGGTAATGTTAGTCGTCAACAGATACACCCTGGCAAGATACAGGAATCGGATCTTCGAACTCTTCAGACGTGCCCTGGCAAGATACAGGAATCTAGTCTGGTAATGTTAGTCGTCAACAGAAACACCCTGGCAAGATACAGGAATCGGATCCTCAAACTCTTCAGACGTGCCCTGGCAAGATACAGGAATCGAGTCTGGTATTGTTAGTCGTCAACAGATACACCCTGGCAAGATACAGGAATCGGATCCTCAAACTCTTCAGACGTGCCCTGGCAAGATACATGAATCGAGTCTGGTAATGCTAGTCGTCAACAGATACACCCTGGCAAGATACAGGAATCGGATCTTCGAACTCTTCAGACGTGCCCTGGCAAGATACAGAAATCGAGTCTGGTAATGTTAGTCGTCAACAGATACACCCTGGCAAGATACAGGAATCGGATCCTCAAACTCTTCAGACGTGCCCTGGCAAGATACAGGAATCGAGTCTGGTAATGTTAGTCGTCAACAGATACACCCTGGCAAGATACAGGAATCGGATCCTCAAACTCTTCAGACGTGCCCTGGCAAGATACAGGAATCGAGTCTGGTAATGTTAGTCGTCAACAGATACACCCTGGCAAGATACAGGAATCGGATCCTCAAACTCTTCAGACGTGCCCTGGCAAGATACAGGAATCGAGTCTGGTAATGTTAGTCGTCAACAGATACACCCTGGAAAGATACAGGAATCGGATCTTCGAACTCTTCAGACGTGCCCTGGCAAGATACAGGAATCGAGTCTGGAATATAGTCGTCAACAGATACACCCTGGCAAGATACAGGAATCGGATCCTCAAACTCTTCAGACGTGCCCTGGCAAGATACAGGAATCGAGTCTGGTAATGTTAGTCGTCAACAGATACACCCTGGCAAGATACAGGAATCGGATCCTCAAACTCTTCAGACGTGCCCTGGCAAGATACAGGAATCGAGTCTGGTAATGTTAGTCGTCAACAGATACACCCTGGCAAGATACAGGAATCGGATCCTCAAACTCTTCAGACGTGCCCTGGCAAGATACAGGAATCGAGTCTGGTAATGTTAGTCGTCAACAGATACACCCTGGAAAGATACAGGAATCGGATCTTCGAACTCTTCAGACGTGCCCTGGCAAGATACAGGAATCGAGTCTGGAATATAGTCGTCAACAGATACACCCTGGCAAGATACAGGAATCGGATCCTCAAACTCTTCAGACGTGCCCTGGCAAGATACAGGAATCGAGTCTGGTAATGTTAGTCGTCAACAGATACACCCTGGCAAGATACAGGAATCAGATCCTCAAACTCTTCAGACGTGCCCTGGCAAGATACATGAATCGAGTCTGGTAATGTTAGTCGTCAACAGATACACCCTGGCAAGATACAGGAATCGGATCCTCAAAATCTTCAGACGTGCCCTGGCAAGATACAGGAATCGAGTCTGGAATTAGTCATCAACAGATACACCCTGGCAAGATACAGGAATCGGATCTTTAGTTGCGACCATTGATGGTAATTATCTTTGTATTAACCTTTGTCCAGAAAAGACAAAACGTTAGTTGTATGAAATGTCATGATGTATGACATGCGTGATGTTCCATGAATGAATGAGATTGTATGTTCATGATGCGTATACGCATGCTGTAATGTATGGAAATGCGATGTTTATGAATGTATGTTTTTGTCTAGGAAAGTAAATCCTTGACGGGTGCCGGGAAGTTAAATCCTGGGCTGATGTGGAATAGAGCTTCGTTGTTTCCACTGGGGATGATGGTTGTAAGAATACCGGTAGGAGAAGATGACTCCGTTGGGGAATAGACTTGGAGAATAGATTACTCTGCGGGGAGTGAACTCTGTGGGGAAAGAGATGTACTTTGCTGAGATGATGATAACTCCGCTGGGGATACCATTGTTATGTTATGTTGGAAGATTGATGAACTCCGTTGGAGGATAGGAAGAACTTCGCCGAGGACGATCTTTCCGTGATAATTGGTTGAGGATAACCCAGTTATATCCTGGTAGGGAAATAACCTTTTTATAAAGTCGAGGGAGCGTTCGTACTATACGGGAGACAAGCTTCCAGAATCTACTGGGGATAAGCTTCTTGCTGAGGAGATGGATTCCACTGAATGTCCGGTATACCGCCGGGGAACAATCTTAGATCAAGACTGCCAGGGATGCTTGTTAAAAATGTTTGTATACTCTGCTGAGGAATGTTGAGATATGCTGGGGATACCCAACTTCCTTAAGGCCGACTGTGGACTAACTCTGCTTGGGGAGAGTATGGCTGACTTGCTGGAGATACTGTGCCTTTTAGGGCTGATTGGAGACCAACTGCTTGGGAGAGGATTGTTGAATCTTGGCTCACTCTCTGGGGAATTAAGATTTCTTGGTTACATTCTTCATCCGAATTTACCTTAGTACCTTGGTGGACAAACCAATTAGACCGCTTTGGCAACTCATTATTGCCCCTGTTTCTGAGGTGAGGGAAGAATATACCTTGTGGAGGTGCTTGATGAATGCCGATTGACAAATCTTCTTCTGGTAAGCAAGTGACGAGATGACGGGACATAGTCGTACGCTGTGATCCCTAAATTTTTCCTGGACCGCCCTTTCGGGTTTTCAGTCCACCGGGATACCCATTTTTGCCTAAGCCGCCTTTTCAGGTTTTCGACTTGCCGGGTGTACAGGTTTTTCCATTTCATCCCTTATTTTTGCCCGAACCCTTTTGGTTCGCCGGGAAGCCCTTATTTTTGTCTAGGTGTGCCAACCTAGCGGGTCTTTGGTTGTGCGTAGTATTTTTTCGACTATGTCCACGCTCTCAGAATGTAGGGAGGTGCCCCTGTTGTTGTGTCGCCATGCGACCAGAAGATCTTCGTTTGATCAGGCAAGATTCATAGTTGGACTTCATGTCCAATGCCCCAAGTGATTCAGGCGGAGATTTGCCCCAGGCTATTAGGCATTTGAGAGATTCTCAGAATCTTGACCTAACTGCCCCAGATGGTAGACCATGATCATGCCCTGCCCCTTGATTGGAGATACTCTTGTTCATTAGACTTTCGTTATGCGAATTTCTCTGCTGTTCAAACAACTAGTCATATGCAAGCAATGTTATATTAGAAATGCAAAGCTTATGTCTGTCTTGAAGTTTTTTGAAAATGCATTTTTTAGTAAAAACAAGTGAATTTTGTAAACTGCGATGTCAACTCGTTATTTTACCGCAAGCCTTAAGGAGTCAGGATACCTTTTGTAACAATATGCTTTCGAACTAACCCATGCTTCAGCTAGGACTTTTTAAGGGTTATAACGTGGCCTGGTTCACGGTTTAAGAAACAAAGGATAAGGCTCAAATTATTTGTACCCACCCGTTCTTCGTGATGTTCTTCAAACCTAAGCTCAGTTGATCGCGCGTTAGACCTTGTTTGAGTCTTTGTCCTGATGTTCCAATGATGGTTCAGATATTGATGATTTATTCTGAATAGGCAGTCATTTTTGTCGAGGGTTTGTAGGACCTCTTTCTTTTTTATTTTGTTATCCCTGTTTTTTGCCTGAACTGTTTCTTTTGTGATTACAGTCAGCGGGATGCCCCAGTTTTGTAAGTCTCTTCATAGGTTTTGACTTATTGGGCTTTAGTTTTTTTTTTTTGGTAATGACTGCCTGTCTTTATGATTATTCGGAACCATCATTGTCTTTTGTTTTGTAAGGACCTCTTTGGTGCCATTCGTTATGCACTTGGATCAACTGAGAGAACTACCCTGCCCCAGGTTATGATTAAGGGTTTTAATTTTCGAAAAGAAAACTCCTACTTCTTTGGCTCAGAGGGGTTGACGAGGGATTATCTTCCTTATAACTCCAGTGTTTAGGGATTTGAAACAATGCCTGTACTTCATCAGCGGGGTCTGTTCAAAAGCATATTGTAGATTGTGGTATCGTCTTCGTCATCCTCCCTCAAGAGGCTTAGAATTTCTTAATCAAGAGTTGATCATCAAAAAATATGAAATCAGTTTGAATACAGCGAATGCGAATATATTGCTTCAAAACAGACATATGCGATGCATTAATGAAATAACAACGTTTAACATGAATAAATGTTTGAACAGTCAAAAGAAATTTACAACTTGAAAATTCTAATAAACAAAAGTCTTCTCATCTCAGGGCTTGTTACTTCAAATGGTGAATCCGGTAGGGATGGTAGAAACATTCAGCCTGACCCACTTGGGTGAAATCCACTGCTCCTTCATTAATCATATCCTGGACTTTGTTCTTCAGAGCCCAGCAGTCAGCAGTGTTATGTCCAGGACTATCAGAGTGGTATGCACATCTTCTGTCGGGATGATAGTTAGGAGCAGAGATGTTGGGGTTCCTGGGAGGAGCCCTTAGTGTAATCAGATTCAACCTTAACAGGTGTTGCAAGGCTTGAAACAGCGGCATGTTAAGCTGGGTGAATTGCCTCTTGGACCTGCTTGGCTTACTCTGATCCACCTGTTGCTCTGGGCGAGGTTGATGCTGGGCTTGTGAAGTGGTAGCAATTTGGAGAGGTCTATTCTTCACCATACCAGATTCTTGTCCTCTTGGAAGCTGATCAAAGACCTGGTCCCTGGCTTGGACTGGTTGCTTCATGTTAGATCTGTCTTGGTGGAGTTGACTGATCATGGTCCTCAACTCTTCTTGTTCCTGAGCTAAACCTTGGATGAAAGCCCTTTGCCCTAGCATCTGGGTTTTCACTGTATCTACCTCAGCTTGTAGGCGTTTCAGCCGTTCGTCCTTGTCATCCTCGAGACTTTTCTTGGCCAGATTCCCCGTGAGGAGTGTCCTCAACTCTTCTTGCCCCTCGGATAGGCTTAAGAAGATCTCCCTAAACTGAGTCTCTTGAGCATGAAGATTCTGGTTATCTTGTTGGCAAGCCATTGCTGAAATAAACAGCGGAGAAGGTAAGTGACATGTAACAAGGGTACCTGTAATGCAATGATATGTATGATATGCATGTAATGTTTTCAAGGACCTCGCGGGGTAAACAAGAAAATTATTAGAGTTGGAATCCGGTAGCTTGATTGAAGGAACTGCATATTGTTGAGAGTCCTTCTTCAAGGGTCAAAGGCTCACCATATCCAGTGGGTCATAGCCCCTGACAACCTTGGCTAGAGGAAAATAAATCCCTTTTGCCCCTTGCCAGACATGTTGGTTCATCATGACCTGCATCACAAGCCCTTGAGATCCTTGAAATGGGTTAGTCCTTATGCGGGATGCATGCAATGGTATGATGTTATGCTATGCATGAGGTAATGTAGGTAAACCCTATTATGAGTCCCAATTAAGGACTATAAACAAAACCTGCAAGAAACTCAAGTGTCAGATAACAAGCATGCAAGTAGTCAAGTATGAAAGCACACAAGTCACACCACAACCCTTAGAGTTTAGGCCAGCATGGGGTCTAGGTATTACCCTCTTGAAGTTGGTGGGCTCAACCTGTCCTATCAGAAGTAACCGGGTTCTAAGGGTCCCAATATCATTGGATTGCTTTCATTGTTCATCGTTTCAATTTAGCCACTGAACTGGCGACCGAAATATTCCAAGAAAACAACCCTCAATTGAGTGTAGTATCGAGTATCAACCAACCTCGGACTGCACCAAAGTCAGTTATCTCACTACCCTAAAGAGGCCAAGATGGTTCAATTAAGGTTCCTAAGGTCAGTTGATGCTTCACGACACCACGCGGTGGCCCCGTACTCTCCTTGACTGGACTCAAGGGTTACCGGTACTCACCAAAGTGCCACATCAACGTAGCAGACTGCTTCAACCATGTCGGTATACCCCGCACAGTTCCCTCACAGTCTTGTTGCTACTTTCTAAGAAGGTATCCCCCAGATCCGGGTTAGGATCTATAGAACTCCCGAGACAGTACCCACAATAATAAAGCAAACAATTCAGACAATTGAGAACACAAGTGATCTTAGTCCTAAGGTACACCTCACTTTTACAAATGTCCCCAGCAGAGTCGCCAGTTCTGTGATCGGTGGAAATAGAACTGACCGTTTAAAGCTGGTTCGCGAAATGTCGCGGTAAGCAAGAGTCGCCACCGTCTTTTATGTTCTCCAACATGGAAAGGACAAAAGCACAGCAAAATTCCTTCTTTGAGAATGTTTCTCGGTTCGGGAGGTAGATTTATAGAAAGGGAAGGTGTTAGCACCCTTTCTATCCATGGTTATCCATGGGCTCTTAGATACTTGCTCATTGTGTTTTCAAAATGTTTGTTTGCTTTTCAATCGTGAGTGGGTTTGAAAAAAGTTTCGTTTTAAAGATTTCAGATCGACTCTTGTATCAGTCCTCAAGAGTGTTTGAAAAATTGTTTTGAAAGCTTTTTTGAAAGTGTCGGTGTGAAAAGAGTTTTGATTTGTTTTTTAGAGCAAGTATCTATGAGTCATCTACCTACCCTAAGGAATTAGGCTGTGTAAATGTCCTTAAGGTAGTGCCATCCCACCATTGAGAGGTAGGTAGCACCACCGTTGGAGGTGTTCGGGTCAATTCGTTTGTAGGGACAATGTGGTCACCAGAGTAACAGTAGGACACCTTAGAAGCTACCCTTATGCCATTGATCCTTTTTTAATCCGAGGCAACCGTTTCGAGGCAACTGGATCATGGACATAAGGACTTACTAAAACGTCCTATACTCGACGACCACGTTTCGAAGGTAAGGCAACAGTGAGGCGTACCCTAGAAGTGGTGTGTGAATCTGTGTGTTGTTTTCAGTTTAGCAATTATCTTTGAACATGTTATGGTGAGCTACGCTTTGTTTTTAATTAGCCATTCATTCTTTCATGCAATTTAGAATTTAAAGGTGCGGAAAATTAAAAGACGGAAAGCTAAAAGCTACGCTATTACAAGGCGCGGGTTTATACATCGCCAAATTACAAAGACCCGTTTGGAATAAAAAATGCGGAAAGTAAATAAATTCCTAATTACTATTACATGGCTTGAACAGTTACATAATATTCACAAGAAAAAATAAGAATAAACGCGCGAAAGAATTAAAGTTGAATGTCCGAGGGCGTTGGACCCTTTTGAAATTAAATTAAATTAAAAGTTAATTAATTATTAAATTAAAAAGAAAGAAATGTTTTTTATGTTTTTTTGTATTTAATGAAATAAGAAAAGAATTTAAAATTAGAAGGAAACCCTAGTTCTAAATATTTTAATTATTAATGAAAATATTAAAGTTAACCTAATTTACTAGTTAATTAATTTATTTACATGTTTATTTACAAAATTAATGATAATTAATAATAATGATAAATAATGATGATTAATAATTTATTTAAGAAAAAGATGAAAATGTCAAAACCTAATTCTACATACTTTTTACTTATTAAGAAAAAGATTAAAGTTTAAAAACCTAAATTAAACTAAGTTAATTGTTAGAGTTTATTTACAAAAAATAGGTTAGTGACGAAATTAATAATAATTAAATATATTTGTATTTTTTATTTTTCTGTTTTTATTATAAAAAATTATTTTATGGTGAAAAAAAACAATTAAAACAATTAAAAAAGAATTAGAAAAGAAAAGAAAATAAAATTAAAAAGGATGCAAACAAAGGGGGGTTTCAGGCCCAAGGGGAGGTTTTTTTTGAAGTATTCTGGCCCATTAGACAAAAAGCCTTGTTTGACTTTCTGACATCACGTACGTGTTCATTGACTCCTGAGTACCGTGGTCTGCATTCTTTGGCCATTGGATTAGGTTTCATGGCCATTTGTGTTCTGGCCTCAACGTTCCTTAATCTTCTCAGGATGTCTGTCTCGCCATGTATTGGTGTCATGCATAAGTTGTTCTTTTGGCCATTTGGCTTTTGGCTTTTGGCTTTTGGCTTTTGGCTTTTGGCCATTTGGCTTTTGGCTTTTGGCCATTTGGCTTTTGGCCTCAACGTTCCTTAATGAACCTGCATGGGATCCTGTCTAAATCTGCAGTGTTGAATCTCATGAACACATTAAATAAAATCATAAAATGCAAATAAAGCCAATATATGAAGAAATTTAATGTTTAGGCACAATATGGCATGTATGAATGATTATACCCTTTTGATCATGGAGATCAAATCAATCTTACCCTCACTGGAAAATTAGTGACATGAATGCTTTTATGCCTTTTGGATCATGGAGATCAAGCCAGCCTTACCCTTACTGAAGAAGTAGTGAGGTGTTGGTTTGTAACTGTGATGGTTTGTTTGTAGTGAGAGAGGGATTTGTAATAAGGATTTCAAGGTTTTAGGATTCTTGAAAGAATTTGATATTCTGACAGTGTTGTGGCCAGGTTTTTTCTCTCTTTTTCTCCTCCCTGGTTTGTGTGAAAAGAAGGTGATTATATAATGGAAATTAGGGTAAAGAAAATGGGCTTTGAATGTGCAATTGGGCCTCCAATGTTTACTTGAGTTCGTCACTTTCCAGGCTAAATCGCAGGGACTTAAGTGCAATTTTTGAGGTTGAAATGTGAAAACAAAATGTATCCGACATCAAGAACTAACTCCTGTCCGAAAATCGGCTCAATCGGATAAACGGTGAATTAGTTATGAATTTTTGAAGTTTCAGCTCAGACAAACTTATTTTGGGATCCAGTGTCGACTCTGACACGTTCTTCAATAAAAAATTGGTATTGATCGGTGCATAATTTGGTCTCGACTTTTGAAGCAAAGTTGTAGATCTATGAGTCAGTGACCTTGTGTAAAAATATGAGCCCAATCCGATAAAAATTGACCGAGTTATGAATTTTCGGAGTTTCGGCCCACATGAAATAATATTCAGCATTCAGGATTTTCAGCGTGTCACGCACTCTGAGCAAAAAACGAAGGCCTTTTGAATACCGTTTGAACTCAACACCTTCTGTGAAAATGTAGTCAACTCAATTTGTGAAATTTTGGCGCCGGAACCAGCTCGATACGATGAAAATCGACCAAGTTATGATTTTCTGAACATGACGCAAATAAACTTTTGTCACAAATTTTCTGTGCGGAAATACTTGATAAATCCACATTTTTGAAGACCTTCTGATCAAAATTGGCTTCCAGCCGTGAGAGATGAAAACGTAGATAATGTCAAGACGGAATTTTGGCCACCGGAACGGGTTCAAAACGAGCCACGATCTTCAAGTTATGAATTTTTTTAGCGCATAAAAACTGCACTTTCAGCACACTTTTTTACCATATTTCTTCGAGAAAACTCACACATTCGGATACCTTCTTTAAAGAATTGACTCTTGAGCCGAACCTGAATTTGAGAATATGTTATCAGAGATATCTTGGCGAAAGAATACCTGAATATGACGCGCCGGGTTGGACTTGTGATTTTTTCTTGAAATATTTTGAGAAATATGGGAGGGCAAATTTTGGGGTACAACAGCCTTTGACTTCTTTTTCTGTCTTGGGAGTTGGCATCTCTTGTATGACTTTCACCTTGGCAAGGTCCACTTGAATACCTTTGTCACTTACGACGAAATCTAGTAGTTTTCCAGATCTCACCCCGAAGGTGCACTTGTTTGGGTTCAACCTCAGCTTGTACAACTTAAAACGGTCAAACAGCTTCTGTAGATGGTCAAGGTGTTCCTCCTCAGTTTGGGACCTTGCAATCATATCGTCGACATATACTTTGATCTCGTGATGGATCATGTCATGAAACAAAGCAACCATGGCACGTTGGTAGGTTGCCCCAGCATTTTTCAACCCAAAAGGCATGACCTTGTAGCAAAAGGTTCCCCACTGAGTAACAAAAGTGGTCTTCTCCATGTCTTCAGGAGCCATCTTGATCTGATTATAATCGGAGAAGCCGTCCATGAAGGAGAATACTTTATGCTGAGCAGTGTTGTCAACCAGAATGTCGATATGAGGCAGAGGGAAGTCATCCTTAGGGCTCGCCCTGTTCAAATCCCTGTAATCAACACACATTCTGACCTTACCATCTTTCTTCGGCACTGGAACCACGTTGGCAACCCACTGAGGGTAAGAAGTCACTGCTAGAAACTCGGTATCAAATTGTTTTATAACCTCAGCCTTGATTTCCTCAGACATCTCTGGGCGCATACGACGAACCTTCTATTTTACCGGAGGACATTCTTCCTTGGTAGGCAAGTGATTAACCACAATGTCGGTATCCAACCCAGGCATGTCTTCGTAAGACCAGGCAAAGATTTCCACATAATCATGCAACATCTGAATCAACCGTTGTTTCACACTGAGCTCTAGATTGGCACCAATCTTGACTTCCATTCTGTCTGTCTCAGTACTCAGATTTACCGTTTCCACTGGCTCTTCATGTGGCTGAATGGCCCTCTCTTCCTGGAGTAGCAGTCTTGCAAGCTCACCAGGCACTTCACAATCATCTTCACCTTCATCTTCGGCTAAGTTGATCGGATTTTCGAAGTCATAACTGGAAGTAGCAGAGTCGTTACCAGTGAGATCCAGAGTGGATTGGAACCTGTATAGGTGAGTGTGTGTAAATATAGTTGTTTTGCAATATATAAAGAAAGAAAGGGAGCACAAGATTTGAAATGCAAAAAACGTCCAATGCTTTTATTAATGATATATGAAAGTGACACACAAAAGCCCTCACAAATGAAGCCACGGTGCCCCGGGTAAGGCACCGGGCCATAAAATTTCAAATTATTGTTCGTTACAAATTTAAAACAAAGGAGTTCATTACTGAGTGACAAAAGTAATAGGTGTGAAGTCTTTCGCAGTCCAGTTGCTTGGTCCACCGTTGGTTGTTGGGTAGATCCAGCTGTCGAATTCAGATTCCTCTATATCGTCTTCAATAGAATTTACTCCCGGGTTGGTGATGAACACAGGAGGTCTTCCAATCCTTACTTTACGCACAGCCCTCTGAGCCTCTGCAGTGAAACCCAAACCAAACTTGTCAGTCTTCGGAGTAAAATCAGGAAGTCGGCCCCAGTTTGCACACTCACCCTTCTCAATCACAGCCCGAGCATCCTTTAAGGAAGCCATCTTCAAAGGAGAGTCTTCTTCAGTCACAATTTCTGCTGACGCCAGTGTCTGAGGCACCTCTTCAAAGTGTTGAAGGGGGTCTCAATGAATTCCCCATCCATCTCTACGTACCGGAACGAGTTGAGGTGGCTGACCATATATTCTTCCTCCCCTTGAACTGTTACTATCTTCCCTCTGACCGGGTACTTAAGCTTCTGATGTAATGTGGAGGTCACAGCTCCAGCCTTGTGGATCCAAGGACGACCCAGCAAACAAGAATAGGATGGACGAATGTCCATCACATAGAAAGTAGAGTCAAAAACTTGAGAACCAACCCTGATTGGAATGTCAATTTCACCATGTACCATCCTTTTTGACCCGTCAAAGGCCCGGACAACAATGTTGCTAGGCTTGAGCTCTAAGCCTTCACAATCCAACTTGTCTAGGGCCTTCTTGGGTAATACGTTCAACGAAGAACCGGTGTCTACCAACACATGGGCAAGAGTAGTGCCCCTGCATTCAATGGAGACATGCAGGGTGTCGTTATGGTTTTTTCCTTTGGCAGTCAGATCGGCGTCAGAGAAACCCAACCCATTATCAACAGTCAAGTTAGCCACACGATCGGTAAATTGATCAGCAGACGTTTCTTGTGGCACGTGGGCCGTCTTCAGGAAGGAAATCAGGACCTTGGCATGGGCCTCTGAACACAATAACAGTGATAGCATAGATATTTTAGATGGGGTGTGCCCCAGCTGCTCAACTACATTGAAATCACTCTTCTTGATAATCTTGAGGATCTCTTCCATCTCTTGCTTGGAAGCTTCGACAGTGGTTGTCTTTGGTGCCTCCGTCCGGGCAGGCATATCAGTAGCAATCCCTTTGCCCCGAGCGTCAGATGACTCGGCAGCAGGGGTAGGAACAGGAACTTGATCAGGAAGGGAAACAGGCACACTTGCATGTGTGATGACAAGAGGTCTCTGAATAGCTGGTGGCGCAATATCAGGCGAGAAGAGCCTGCCACTGCGAGTGACTTTAGCAGGCCCGGTAATGTTGCTGACACCGGTACTAGTATCAAACTCTTGTTTTACTCCAATCACATAAACATCTGCCCCATAGTGCCAAGGGACAGCTTTGTCAGATGTATAGGGGATGGGCCCCGGAACAGTAATGATGATGGGAGCAATCTTCTGAGTGGACATGATTTTGACAGGCTTCTTTGAGAGAGCCTTAGGAGGGTTGTTAAAAATAGTGACAATAGACACTTCTTCAGCAGGGACAGCAGGAATAGCAATCTTCTCGAACAAGATCTCTTTATTATCCATCAGGCTTTGGATACCTGACTTCAATGAAGGACAACCAGCAGGTGAAACAGAACATAGAAGGCAACCTTTACTACATCCCGGAAATAAACCGGCTAGCAACAGGTTCCTTTTGACAGTCAACAACGGAGTAACAATATCATTCACGGAGGCTACATACAGGTCTTCCTCAACAGCATTCACTCTATGCTGGGGCATGGGAGCAGTCACAACATTGGGCCTTTTGGGCGCCTCGAACTGTATTTCCTTAGCATCAATAAGGTCCTGAACCTTATTCCTTAGAGCCCAACAATCATCTGTGTTATGCCCTGGGCTGTCAGAGTGATAAGCGCAGCAGGCGTTGGGATTGTATTTTGGAGAGGTTGTGTTCACTACCTTCGGAGCTTCTTTGACAGTTACCAGATTGGTTGATAGTAGTTACGGCAATATCTGAGACAGGGTCATACTGAGCCGAGTGTACTGTCTTTTGGGTCTCTCACCCCTTGGTTGGTTATACTGCTGAGGAGCAGCAGCAGGCTTTGAAATTACCACCGCGTTGACATCTTGGCGGCGTTCTGGTTTGTTCTGTCTCCTTGGACCATAAACAGCACTAGCTTCCTTCTTGAAGGGCTTCTTTTCAGAGCTCGAGGAGGCACCCTTTTGTATCTTCCGGGACTTGATACCAGCTTCTATCCTGTCACCAGTCAGAATGAGGTCTGTAAAACCTGCATAAGAATTACCAATCAGATGGTTGAAGAATGGACCAGACAGGGTCCCCAAGAACATGTCCACGAGTTCACAGTCAGTCAACGGTGGCTGCACCCTACCAGCCAGGTCTCTCCACTTTTGTGCGTACTCCTTAAAACCTTCACCCGTCCCAAGTGACATACCCTGGAGTTGGGTACGTGTGGGAGCGAGGTCGGAATTATACTGATACTGCTTATAAAATGCAGTAGCCAAGTCCTCCCAGTTTCGAATACTGGTTCCATCCAGCTGATAGAACCATTCGAGTTGAGCCCCTGAAAGGCTATCCTGGAAGAAATGGATCCATAGGTTCTTGTCTGCAGTGTAAGGTTGGATCTTCCTTACATATGATCTGAGATGCAGCTTAGGGCAGGAAGCCCCGTCGTACTTCGCAAAGGCAGGTGCCTTGAACTTGTGTGGGATCACCACCCCAGAAGATAAACCTAGATCTCTGAAATACAACCCAGGCACGTGTTGAATCTCCATGGCATTTAACCAGTCCTCCAGCTGTTTGTACATGTCCTCAGCAGGAGGGTACTGTTCGTCATTGTAATTTGTCTCGTTGTCGGAGACCACGGGACTAGGAACCCTTCCCCCTTGGGGACTATCCTTCCCTACAGAGGAAGTAGCCTGATCAGCCTCATTCTGCAGTGTATTCCCAAACCTCCGTCCAGTGTTAAACAACACAGTCCTCTTCTTCTTCTTCTTCTTCTTCTTCTTCTTCTCCTTCAAGAGCAGAGTCTTCAACTCCTGTTGACCCTGGGCTAAGCTCATGACCAGCTCTTGAAACTGGGCGTTCTGGGCCTGGAGGGCCTTGATAGCTTGTTCAGTAGTAGGTTTAGGATTCATGATGATTGCTGAAATAAACAGCGAAGAAGATTAAGCAACCTGTAGAAAAAGGGTACCTGTTATGCACATGATGCATGATATGCTATTTATGCAATGCATTCAAGGGTTCGAAAGTTCAAATTCGTTGTAGACAAAAAGGAACACACGTTATATTAAGAAATAATCTGTTCAGTACATCAATGCCTCATGGGCAAAACATTACAAAATAATTAATCCCAAAAGACACTGCGCATCCTCTTTGGAGCGATGTAGGTGTTGAGAGTCTTTTCCTCGTGAAGTAGGCGGGTGAGCTCCAAGACCTTCTTCTCACTGGCATGTAGACTGGTTTCAAGAGAATTCCGTTCTTCCTTGAGTTGGATCCAGCTTTTTTGCATTTCTTCCCAAGATGTTGGCATGTCAGGATGTTGAATGGTATAGGGCACCTCTCCTTCCAAAATATGCTCTTTGATTACGGGGAGAACATGAGGATATGGCATCACAAGCTTCTGGGAGCGGGCTCGTACCCACTTGAGATAGGGCTCAAGGGGAATGGAGTTCTTGTGCCCCAGTGTCTTGCTATCCACCTTGTTAGGCATCCTCCAAGCTCTGATAAACCTCTGGCGAAGTCCTTGCGTATCGTTGTCGAAGTCAAAAACTATGTCAGGAATCACCATGTCATGAGGGCCATCCCTCCGAGCATATCCAAACTGTCTCAAAGCCAGACATGGGTTGTAAGTAATTCCCCCTCTAATTCCAAGTAAAGGAACATTAGGAAACTCTCCGCAACGATCAATAATAGTGACGTTTTCTCTGGACTGAGAACACCAATGTATATCAGCATGCGTAAGAGTCATTAATCGTTGTGACCATCTCAAACCCCGCTCGTTCTTCAAAACTGATTGTGGAAGGTGCGAAATAAACCACCTTGCCAGGAGAGGAGTGCAGCACATGAGAACACCTCTTTTTCTCATGGTTCGAGTGTAACATGAGTGGAGGATGTCCTCAAGCAACGTAGGTATGGGATTACTGGACATGAAGATCTTGACAGCATTGATATCTATAAGCTGATCCGGATTCTGGAACAACACCAACCCATAGATAAGGAGTGCCACAACTTCTTCAAAGGCTTGTAGGTCAAGGGCATTCCAACATTCTTGTGCCTTCTCAAACAGGAACTTCGCCAAGAATCCTTTGATACCACTTCTGGTTTCCCAATGTCCCTTGATGTCAGATGGTTGTAGGCGTAGTGCTTTAGCAACCTCTTCAAGTTTTGGCTCCTTTTCCGTACCGTTGTAGGGTAGTTGACTAAGGATAGGAATCTTCAGAAGCTGAGAAAACTCTTCCAAAGTAGGCACCAATTGATAATCCGAGAAAGTAAAACAGTGGTGCGAAGGGTCAAAGAACTGGAAGAGAACTTTTATCATATCCTCTTCAATGTTGGTGTTGACCAAGCTGATGAGTCTACCATGCCTTTCACTGAAGGAAGAGTTCTCGAGAATCCTGGATGTAAGCTCCTTAAGCTGAGGAGGGACCCTTACAAGGTTGATCTGAATTGTTTTCCTGCGGATAGATTCCATGTCCTACAAAACAAGAACAAAGATGAAGATTCGAACCCTTGAAGTGGTTAGTAAATGCATATGATGCTGTATGATGCTATGATGTTATGATAAGGACACACCACAAGTATTCACAAAAAGCAAACATGATAAGGCACACAAGTCACACCAGACAGCCCTTAGAGTTTAGGCCAGCATGAAGTTCAGGTACTACCCTCTTGAAGTTGGTGGGCTCAAACCTGTCCTATCAAAAGTAACCGGATTCTAAGGAGCTCAATATCATTGGATTATTTTCTATGTTCATTGTTTTGATTTAGCCACTGAACTGGCGATCAAAATATTCCAAGAAAACAACCCTCAATGAGTGTAGTATCGAGGATCTACCAACTTCGGACTGCACCAAAGTCGGTCATCTCACTACCCCTAAAGAGGCCAGGATGGTCAAGTAAGGTTCCTAAGGTCAGTTGATGCTTCACGACACCACGCGGCGGCCCCGTACTCTCCTTGACTTGACTCAAGGGTTTCCGGTACTCACCAAAGTGCCACATCAACGTAGCAACTGCTTCAACCGTGTCGGTATACCCCACACAGTTCCCTCATAGTTTGTTGCTACCAAAAAGGTATCCCCCAAATCCGGGTTAGGATCTATGAAACTCCAAGACAGGCCCACAATTTTAGAGCAATCAAAGCAAGCAATTGAAAACATAAGAGTGGTCTAATCCTAAGGTACACCTCACTTATAAGTGTCCCCAGCAGAGTCGCCAGTTCTGTGATCGGTGGAAATAGAACTGACTGTTTTTTAAGCTGGTTCGCGAAATGTCAAGGTAAGCAAGAGTCGCCACCATCTTTTATGTTCTCCAATATGGAAAGGACAAAAGCACAACAAAATTCCTTTTTTGAGAATGTTTCTCGGTTCGGGAGGTAGATTTATAGAAAGGGAAGGTGTTAGCACCCTTTCTATCCGTGGTTATCCACGGGCTCTTAGGTACTTGCTCTATGTTTTCAAAAAATTGTTTGCTTTTCAAGTGTATGTGGGTTTTGAAAAAGTTTCGTTTGAAAAATTTCTAGGTAACTCTTGTATCAGTCCTCAAGAGTGTATGAAATATTTGTTTGAAAACCTTTTGAAAGTGTAGGTGCGAAAAGTTGTTTTTGTTATTTTGAAAGAGCAAGTACCCAGGAGAAATCTACCTACCCTAAGGAATTAGGCTGTGTAAGAGTCCTTTAGACAGTACTATCCCACTATTGAGAAGTAGGTAGCACCGTCGTTGGAGTTATTCGGGTCAATTCGATTATAGGGACAGTGTGGTCACCAAAGCAATAGTAGGACGCCTTAGCGGTAACCCTAATGTCCTAGATCCTTTTTTATCCGAGGCAACCGTTTCGAGGCAACTGGATCTTTAGACAGGAGGGCGACCTCTAAAACACCCTATACTTGACGACCACGTCGAGGCAACCAGTGAGGCGTACCCTAGGAGTGGCATGTGCATGTGTGTTGTTTCAGTTTATATTTATCTTGTACATGTTATTTGTGAGCTACGGATTGGTTTTATTTGTCATACAAGTCTTGCAGGCATATTAACAGTTATGAGTGCGGAAAATAAATTGCGGAAAGTTGAATCTACACTATTACAAGGTGCAGGTCTATACATCGCCAAAAACATAACCCGTTTGGAAAATAAAAATGCGAGAAATTAAAAGAAAGCGATAAAGTTCTAATTAACTATTACATTTCTGAGCAGATACATAAATAATCAAAATAACGAATTAAAAATAATATGCGGACGAAAGATTGAATCGGGACGTCCTTAGGGTTTTGACCCTTTTTGAGAAAAGAATTGAAATTGGTCCCTTTTTGCAATTAATGAAATTAAGCCTAATTACTAATTAATTAATTTATTAAAAGAAAAAATGTTTTTGTGTTTTTTATGTTTTTAATGAAATAAAATAAAAAAAGGAAATTAAAAGTGTCAAAGAAAAAAAAACCTAAGTCTAATTCATTTTTATTTATTAAAAAAATTAAAATTACACCTAATTAAACTAAATTAATTTAAATTAGTGTTTATTTACAAAATAATTAAGCTAAACTGGAATTAATAATAATAAATAAAATATTTACATTTTTTAATTTTCTGAATTTTTATTGTGAAAATGTTAATTAATTTGCTGGTTAGTAATTAATTAAAAAGCAATAAAAATAAATAAAGCAAATGAATGAAATAAAAAAATAAAATGCAAACCCAGGGGGGGTTTGGGCCAACAAGGAGGTTTGTTTAGAAATCTGAGGCCCACTTGTTTTCTCAACCCGTTTGACCTTTTGCCATTGTCTACAGCGTGCTTTGACTTGGAGTATGGTGGTCAGCGCCTTATGGCCTTTGGATCTGAGCATGTAGCCACCTGGCACCTGATTTGTGAGGTATATGGTACACCTTCTTTGGCAAGCCTCACAAGAATACCTTAAAAATAAAGGCAATAAGAATTTTTGGGGGGCCTGGGATTCGAACCCAGGTCCCAGAGGTCATATGTATGCGCGCTCTCCACTCAGCCAAGCTATTCCATTCGTTACAATAATAGGAAATTAATATTATATATAATAAAGGGAAATATCCTGGAAAATAAAAGATGTGCGCGTTTTGGATTTGAATGGGCCGGTGGGAAGAGGACGCGTGGTCGTCTTCTTCCTTGAACCACCTGATTATTTCCTGCGGATTCTAGTCCGTAACAAAATCCGCGTCCTCATCCTAAAATGGTTTCTAGGTCACGAAAACACAAACCAAAACCCTCGTCTTGCTCGCCTGGTTCTCCTAAGTCCATCCATAGCCATAGCTTGTCCTGATTTTGCCTACAATAAAAACACCTAAAAACAAAGAGCCAAAACCCTAGCTTCGGGCATGGCTATGCAGGCTACAAGAATGAAATTAAATATTGGAGAAAGGTTGGAAATCATGCCATGATCAAGAATATATCAATATTTTTGCAAAAAAGACGCAAGAAAACGGATTTATGATCTCATGTTCAGAGCTAAGTTCAGGACAACTTACAGAGCGTTTCAGGCGATGAGAAGACTTGGTTCTTATGCCAATCACTTCAGGGGATGGTAGGCTAGCACTCTACGTTGAGTTTTTTGATTGAAACAAGCTTTTACTAAGAATTCGAATTCTCTTTTTTTCAAGCTTTTTTCGTTTATGATTTGGCCGTTTCAGCAATGCTTGGGTCGTGAATGTTGTTGCTACTGCCTACTTATGTATGTATGAACGAAATTAGGTCAGCAGCTGGGCCTGTATCCTTGTGTATTGAAGTCTTGAGATCTTGTTGACCACCATTGAAGAACTTTCCATGTTTGGAGCAAATCTTGGATTTTATGCACAAAAAGGCTTAGCACGAATTTGGTAGCTGACATATGACATATAAAAGCTATTCAAATCAAAAGATGCTATTCCATTAATTTTTTTAGATTTTATTTGAATTATTATGGATTTAAAATGAATTAAATCAATAAAAATTAAATAAAATAGAAAAATAAATGTTTGATCTTGAAATTAATCATGGGACACGTGGGTGGCATGACAAGGCTGAATCAAGTGGAAGAAAGTGGGCCCTTTTGTTAAAAAATTGAAGTTTTAAGGATAGTTGACTTTTGCCATTTCACAAAAATTTCCCAACTTCTCCAATGCATATCTTGCTCAATTTTGATCATATGAACATGTTCTTGGACATTTTGGAAAGGTCTTGAAGTCCTCTAACCAATTCCTTTGGTCCCATGTCATTTGGATTTACCAATCTCAAGTTATGGTCTCTGACTTAAAATGCCTTTTTGTTGACTTTTGAAATTGACCTATAATGTAGAAATTGATAACTTTTTGTGAGAGCATTTCTTGGACTTGAAATGTGAAGATGAGTTGTAGGAAATGCCATCCCCTTCAAAATGAGCATTGGATTGGATTTTTCCGATGAACCATGAAAAAGTTATGACTTGGTCAAGTTACAGTTGACTTTTCAGCTGTCCAAAAATAGTAACTTTTGCATCTTTGATGATTTTTGAGCCATTCTTGTGGAATCATGATCAAGACTTGATCAAATGATGATTGTGGCTTCAAAATAAGATGTTGACCAAAATTTTTGACTTTTGACTGTAAAATGACCATTTTGCCCCTGTAGTTGATTGTGAACCAAATAGGGCTTTTGATTGTGCAACTTGCCTCTGTGAGTCTTGAAACTTGGCATGTAGATGCTTGACAATGTACATAGGCCTATGGGACTTGATTGAGCCATTGAAAACCTCAAATTCCCTGAAAGAAGCCAAACCCTAATTTTGACTGGCTTAGGATATGTTTGGACTGTGCAATCCCTTGAGTGGTCTTGAGCCATTTGAGGATGATTCTTGACAAACTTTGAAGAATATGGGAGGGAAAATTTTGGGGTACAACAGTGGATTAAGCACGTATTTGGGTAGTGAAACAAACGCAATTGGTAGCAATTGTTCCATAAAAACGTGGCAATGATGACTTTTCATACCATGCAACTTCCGAGTGTTAGCGTCGACACACCTTGCTAAATTTGAAGAATATCCATCGAGAATTCTCAAATATTTTAACCAATCGACAAACCAATTTATCTTCTTGGGAATTTAGACTAAAACAAGTCTTGGGTTTTAATAATTTTCCATTCGGTTGAGGCTTCAACTCCAACTCTTTCCGGTTACACCAAATTTCCATGTCCTATCTAGCCTTCTCATTATCTTTTGTTTTTTCTTTAACATCCATCACTATGTTAAATACATTATCAAAAAAATTCTTCTCAATATGCATAACATCAAGATTTTGGCGCAACAAATTATCTTTCTAATACGGGAGGTCCCAAAATATACTTCTTTTTGCCCAATTGTGTGTGACTCTGTATCCTTCAATTCTACATTCTTTGTAGTATCTATAAATTTTGGTAGTTCACAAACTTGGTTTCATATAGCACCTGGTGACAATCGAGGTTGAGGAAGATCAGTTACTCGTTCGTCTTTTTTAAAATTTGTCTTGTTTCTTCTATAGGGATGATTTGTTAGTAGGAATCTGCGGTGACAGTCAAACCACGAGCTCCCCTTCCCCTTTATCCAACGTAAACGCTTTGGAGTGTCCCATGGAATACGGATAATCCATTTTGCCATGCGTACTCCAATCATACAATATGTTATATGCTGGAAAGTCGTTAATGGTCCACATCAAGGCAGCTCACAAAGTAAAGTTTTGTTTACGGGATATATCATAAGTCCATTCTACAACCCACAACCTCTTCAAATCATAAATTAAAGGTTGTAAGTACAAATCGATTATGAATTTTAGACTAGACGGCCCTAGAATGACGCACGTCAAAAACATGTATGGTATTGTCATGCACATCTCAGGAGGGAGGTTGTAAGTGGTTACAATAACTGGCCAACAAGAATACGCATTTCTCGACGCTTACACATATAGGGCAAAACCATCAAAGCATAATCCAAGCCTGACATTTCTAGGTTCTGCAGAAAAATCAGGATGTGTCCGATCGAAGTGCTTCCATGCCTCGCCATCAGATGGATGTCGCATAGTGCCTGAACTTGTTTGGTTTGTATAATGCCATGTTATTTGACTTGCACTGTGCATTGAAGCAAACATTATTTTTAACCTTGGTATTATCGGAAGATAAAACATGGACTTTACTGGTATACGTTTTTGCTTGCTATTAATGGCTCTACCGCGAACTTGATATCTTAGACTCTTACAAAACTTACATTCCTCCAACAATCTATCTTGAGTATCAAACTCATTATCATAAAACAACATGCAACCACTAATACAACAATCAATCTTTCTTAATTTTAAACCCAACTTCGACACCCACTTCTTTACATCATAAAAAACTTGTAGGCAAGTTGTATTTCGTTGTGGTGGAGTCCAACACAATTTTTGCGAAATATTTCAAACACTGATCAGGAACATTCCAATTTGACTTGGCGACCAATAATCTCACACACATTGATAACTTTGAGTCTGACGACCCCTCGAACAACGGCGTATTCATCTCATTTAACAACTGATAAAATTTATGTGCTTCCTCATTCGGAAACTCTTCCCCGTCAAAATCTTTAGGTTGATCATATGTCACGTTCACACCAAAAGCATCCTCAACCATCTCACCGATCAGATTAAAGTTTTTCTCATATTCCATAGGCGGTCAACTACTTGAAGCATGCGTGTTTCTAGCCTCTGGTATGTTACTCGACAGTTCTTCACCATTATACGTCCAAACCCAATAATTTTCAATGAAACCCCTTTTATGCAAATATTACGCTACTTCCTCCGGGTCACTAATTATTGGTCTACATTCACATTTAAAATAGGGACACCTAACTCCTCCTTTGCTTCGACAACATTCCTGAGAAAACGCCCACGTGATAAACTCATTAACTCCTTCTATAAAATGGGGTTTAAGTGCACGTATTCCTAGATACAATATATCATACATCCAACTACGACCATACCGATAATATTCTATACTGCACATTTATACAATCATTGTCTTATTATTAACTAAGAAATAAACATTTAAATATAGTAACTATAATTAAATTTTATAACTATTTTGAATATATATATATATATATATATATATATATATATATATATATATATATATATATATATATATATATATATATATATATATATATATATATATATATATATATATATATATATATATATATATATATATATATATATATATATATATATATATATATATATATATATATATAGTTCTGGATTGGGCCTGCCCTTGGTCCAAATCACAAGTAAGGCCCAATCCAAACCGTGCCTCGAGCTATGCTGGGAACCAGATCCCCCGAGCATACTCAGTCACGGGTTGTAGGACTAATACGGTTATGCCCGCCGCTGCCCGCGACGAGAGGCGTCCCCAACCAAGGACATCCCAACTCGAGCCTTTCTCGAGCATCCTCCCTGTAGGGAGGACTCTCAGTCCCTCCGGATGCTTCGGAGTCCTTGGAGCTTCGGGAAGATCGCGTCTTCGTTCTTCCTTATTCTTCGCAGAGTATCATCCAGGAAGGGGACCACGTGCAGGTCCCCACTACTCACGTAGAACCTAGAAGTCCCTTTATTGGGCCAATTTGGTCGGCCCAATAAAGGGACCTTGGCCCAGCACTAGGGGATATAAATACCCTCTATTTCAAGAGGGTCAGGTATTCATTCATTACACACCTATATACAATTCACCTGCTCATTCCATCTCTCACTTTATCATCGGAGTATCTTGCAGGTACCCCCCCCCATCTCTTTCAAACCCAGTTCAAGCCAGCTGTGACGGTCCAACTCTGATCAGGTAAGATCAGTGGCACCGTCTGTGGGAATCTAAGCTTCCCTGTCTTACAAATTCACGAAGACAAAAGCTAAAACCATCCTCGACCGCTATGGCTGACCATATTCAAGACAACCAGAACGTTCACGTCGTCGATGCTAACAACAACCTCGCTGTGATACGGTGGGAGAACTGACTTGAGGTTTTGCGTTTGTGTTTGCAAATGTTTCGGTTTAGCAAGAGTCGCCACCGACTTTTTATTTTATCCTAAGGAAAGGTCAAAAAGCACAGGAAAGACCTTTGAGATGTTTTCTTGGGTTCGGGGAGTAGATTATGAAAAGGGAAGGTACAAGCACCCTTTTCATCCATGGTTATCCATGGGCTCTTAGTTACTTGTTTAGATCACTTGCTTTGCTTTTTCAATTGTTTGAAATGGTGCTTTTCAACTGTTTGAAATGGTGCTTTGTGTGTGGTTTTGAAAAATGTTTTGAAAAGAGGCCATCGTTGTGGTAACCTTTGTAATGATTCTTGTTTGAATGTATACAAAGGTGTTTTTGTCTTTTGAAAAGTTTTTCAATATTTGAAAGTTGGATTTTGAGATTATGTTGTGAAGTGTGTTTGAAAATAGCAAGGATGTTTTGCAAGCTTTTGATCAAGTAACTAAGATCTATCTACCCTATTTTACTCAAAGATCTTTCTTATGTTTTTAACCCTTTTAACAGTGTTGTTTCACCATTGCATTTGGTGAACAACCTTGTGTTAGGACGTTAAACGGGACAGGCGCGGGTCATCGTATAGACCATGATAGCAATTATGTCAAGTATTTTTGGCAATTTTCTTGAGGGACTTGATCATTTTTGTTTAAGCAACCAAGATAGCGTCATCGAGGGACTATGATCTTTTGTTTTGTTTTTGTCTTTCCAAAGTACTCAACATGCATACCATGGCCCATTTTTGAAGGCAACAAGTGGGTTGTAACCCTAGGCGTGCAAGTGTGCATTGTGTTTGTTTTTTCATGCATTTTATCTTGAATTAGGATTTTCTATTTCATTGGTTTTATCTTGCCATACATGTCCTAATTACTAGCATTTACATTTGAAAGCAATAAAATGCGGAAATGTAAAATTCTACGCTATTGCAACATTTAGGGGATGGGGGATACACATTTGTACATGGGGGTGGTTCAACGAGAAAAATAGATAAGAAAATAAAACAACAAGGGGAAGAAAAAGAGAAAGAGGGAGAGAGAGGGCTAGCGCGCTGCTGAGAGGAAGTCAGAAGTTCTGACCCAGTCCTGCTGCAGGATTATCAACCTGTTAGTGAAAATGTATGAGTCAGAACTTCTGACTCTGGCACCTGCAAAACAGAAGCCTATTAGTGGGAAGGTTAGAAGTTCTGACCCCCATGCGCTGCAAGACAAAAGTTTGTTAGTGGGGAAGTCATAAGTTCTGACCCTGCTGGAAACACAATAATTTTCAGAAGTTCTGATATTATTGACAGCAAAACAGGCCTTAGAAGCGCTGACGTCAGAATCAGAGCTTGATTTCCCCCTGTGCTAGCCAGAACATCTACAGTTTTATTGTTTTCCCACAAAACAGAAGGCATGCCTAGGATGATCTCAGCAGGTATCAAATTGTTTCAGAAGGTAGAACCAATAAGGTCACAAACAGGTTCTACACTGATTCACTTCCTGCTTAAGCATTCAGAGGTATGAAAATCCTCAGAACGCATACAACAATAACATGATATTTACATTGTGTTTATTGAGCATGCAAAGTTGATGATGCTTAGCAGCATGATGAGAGTCAGTAGGTGCTTACCTTGCTGTTGGAAGAAAATTTGTGAGTTGGAGCTAACTTTATCTCTGATGGGGTTCTGGACAGGTTCTTTTTTAGGATGGGTGGATGGAGAAGATATGTATGTGTATGGTCAGAAATTGTGTAGGCGTTCTCTAGTCAGGAAACAAACTGAGTATCAATGAAGTTTGGAGGTATGAAGTTCAAAGTTATGAAACACTGGGGATTTTGGCAGAGTTTCACAAGGTTTTCTTCACTAGAGTTTTCTGTTCCTCTTCTAGCAATTTTTCTGGATGTTTCTTCCACTCTTTGTGATGGACAATGGTGTCCTATTTATAGGCAAGGCTTTGTGGATTTTTGAATGTTAAATGGCGCCAATATTATGCGGTAGAGGTTAACTTGTTTTTGAAGGAAGTTTATGAAAAGTTGTGATGATGGACAGCTTTTCAGCCTAGGTTGGAACAGTAAGCGAGGATTAAGAAGAAGTGACACCTATAGGCGAAAATTGGCGCATAGACCCGTGCCTAAGCCTGCGCAAAGGCGTTCAACCAGCCACACGTGGAGAGACCCCTTGGATGAATGCTCAAGAATGGTTGTGAGCATTAATAAGCATTAAATGGTGATGAGATTTATCAAAATCAAAAATCTTGTAATAGGAAAATTTTCATCATTACTTAAAACCTGAGCCAGCAGTTCCGTTCCACCAAAAACAGCGTGAACCAAGCTCTGACCTTGGCCTCTTGCTGCCTCAGCAAGCTCTGAGAGTTTTCCAGTATGCTCCTTTGATCTGCCTTTAAATACTTTGGACTTAGTGATCCTGCTTCAGTATTTTACCCAATCTGCTGATCCCATTACCTTCTGATCCCAGTACATTCTGAAGGAGTTTCAGGCTTTGTTGCCTTCCTTACACTTTTCTAACAAACTCTGGCTGAACCTTTGCGTAACTGATGAAAGAGCCATGTTCTGTTTAAAGATCACGTGCTGAACCACTTTTACAATCTCTGACTGAGTTGGTGTAGCTGCTGAAGAGCCACCTTCTGACTGGACGTTATGTGCTGAGCCAAATTTGCAAATTCTGACTGTTTCTGCCTGGAGGTTGGTTCAGAAGCTCTGAGGTGCCATTAAACACTTTCCCCCTTTTTTTTTCTTTTTTTTAGAAGAATTCTAAATATTTAGCATTTAATTTTTCCAAGATGAAAGTTTTGACTTTTGAGCTTGCAAATGAACATTTTGTTCTTATAAATTGTTTACTTGGAAAGGAATGATAAAGGGCTTGGCTTTGTTTAAGAGAAAAATCTGAGAGTTCAGGATGAATTCCTGAAGGATGGGAGGGAAAATTTTGGGGTACAACAGTTGCCCCTGTTCAATCTTCTTGGACCTGAAGAGTTAGATTGGCGAATCTGCCTTACGTGACTCGAAGGTAAAAGAGGATTGGACACTAGAGTGCCCGTAAATTTGCACTCGTCAAAATGTAGCTGAGGGAATGGGCTTAAAGATGCCATTTGGAGATGGTAGAATCTTTCTGGAGATGGACTTAGAGATGCCATCCAAAGTGTTTGTTGAATATCAGTAGAATGAATTATCAGAATGGTATCCGTATCTGGAACGTATCTGAGTTGTACCTGGAGATTGGATCTGTATGAGCAAGGGAATGGCGTCTGTGTCTAGAGCGTATCCGAGCTATAACTGTATTTGATTTATGAATGAATATCAGAATGACTGTCGTGTCTGGAGTGTATATGTATTCTGAATGGGTAACAGAGAAACATTTATGTATGGAGCATCTAGGTGTTGGGGATAAGTTCTGAATGAGTGGCAGAATGGCAACCATGTCTGGAGCGTATCTGGACTGTATCTGAAATCAAGATCTATATGAGCAGCAGAATGACTTCCGTGTCTGGAGTGTATCTGAAACTGTAACTGGGATCTAAATAAGTGACAAAATGATTGCACTGGGAAGAATCAAACTTCTGGTGAAAGGGCCATAATGGCATCCGTGTTTGGAGCGTATCTGAATTTGAAGTTGATAGTTGAATCTGAATGAGAGATAAAATGGCCGCCGTGTCTGGAGCGTATCTAGTCTGTATCTGATTGCTGAAGTCTGAATGAGTAGTAGAATGACTGTCGTGTCTGGGGTGTATCCGTACTGTATTTTGACTTGGAATTCTGAATGAGTAATAGAATGACCGTTGTGTCTGGGGTGTATCCATACTGTATCTGAATAATTGTTAACGATAGCCTTTTAATCTTATCCTGAAAAGGGTAAAATGTTAGCTAAAACACAAAGTTATGTTGCATGATATATATGATGCAATGAATTGTGTTTCATCAATGTTTATGATATATGAATGTAATGGTTATGCATGTAAGCTGAGTAGCTGTCTTACTGAGGAAAATAAATCCTTGATAGCCGAAGATAATGAAATCTTTGACTGCTGTCGGGGAAAGTGAATCCTGACTGATGTTGAGGACTCAAAAATCTTTGATCATTGAAGATGATAAATCCTTGTTGTCTGCCTGGGGATTAAAGATCTTTGATTGTTGAGAATGAGAAATCCTGGGACCACCGCTGGGGATTGAAAATCCTTGGTGACTTGTGGGGATTTAACAAGAGCTTCGACAACTTCTGCGGGGAATGAGAATCCTTCATGACTTTCCTGGGAAATAAGGAAAACTCTGAAGACCTCTACTGGGGACTTAAAACCTGGGAGGCTTCAAATGGAGAAACAGGAACTAGAATCCTTAGTCTGTTGGGAAGTAACTCTGTGGGGAGAGTGTTTACTCGGTCGGGGAAATCAGGAGCTTGGGTTGTATGCCAAACTACTGGGGAATCATCCTAGTTGTGGATAGGACAAGAAGTTAACTGTTATCTGGTTGATTCTTAGACCTTTTAAGGTAACCTGCTGGGGAAATTGGGGAAAGCTGAATAGTTCCCGCTGGGGATTAAAGTTGGAAATTTGACTTCGCTGGGGAAGAATGGTTTGGAATATTCTAGTTCCGCTGGGGATATGTATTTCAGGGTTTTCGGGCTCCACTGGGGATCGGGAGTTTGAACTCGGATGGGAACTTTGAAACTTAACTCAGCTGGGGAATAAAGTTTAGAATACACTGGCTCCGTTGGGGATCTTGAAATTTAACTCCGCTGGGGGTATATACTCCAAGGTTTTAGCTTTATTGAGGATCTGAATGACATACTGCAGGGGATTTCTTCTGGAATAGCACAAGGATATCTTCCCACACCTTCAACCTATCAGTAATTATCCTTTCTCAATTTCGTTTTATTTGTAAGCAACGATTATATTCAAATGCATATGCCTATTTAATAATACATTGGACGTTTTCAAATAAAACATAAGTGTAAAAGAAAGGAAAGGCAAGCAAATTTTTGCACTTTGAAGTATTTAAGTATCTTTGTACAAAGGAGACAGACATCCTAGTAAGAGAATGTTGTCGTAAATTGAGAAAAATTTTATACAAAAGAAAGATGGCTATGTGCAATAATTCCATGGGGTTCCCATTCTGCTATGGTCTTCACAACTCTGAGTATCTTGTCCATTCGCTGCTTCGTCCTCCGATGATTGGATTGATCAGAAGCTTGGAGCTTGTTGGTGAAGAGATTATCCTTAAAGTGATCCGACGAGACATAGTTATACGCTTTAATTTCCTAATTTTTTCCTGGACCGCCCTTTCGGGTTTTCAATCCACCGGGAAACCCTTTTTTGCCCAAGTCGCCCTTTCGGGTTTTCAACTTGCCGGGTGTACAGATTTTTTTGTTTATCCCTAATTTTTGCCTGAACCGCCCTTTCGGGTTTTCGATTCACCGGGATGCCCATTTTTTCCCAAGTCGCCCTTTCGGGTTTTTAACTTGTCGGGTCGTTTTATACGTAGTATCTTTTGACTATGTCTGCGTTTGTAGGGTGCAGCAAGTTGTTGCCGTCCATGGTAGTCAGAATCATTTCCCCACCAGAAAAGATGTTCTTTATCACAAACGGTCCTTCGTAAGTAGGAGTCCACTTGCCCCTGGGATCACTTTGCGGTAAGATGATCCGCTTGATTACAAGATCTCCGACTTGATATACCTGACGTCTGACTTTCTTGTTGAAAGCCTTGAACATCCGTTTTTGATACGTCTGACCATGACAAACAACAGTAAGTCGCTTCTCGTCGATCAAGTTAAGCTGATCAAGTCGGGTCTGAATCCAATCGTCTTCACTCAAACAGGCATCCTTCATAATCCTTAAGGAAGGAATATGAACTTCCATAGGTAAAACAACTTCCATGCCATATACCAAAGAAAAGGTGGTTTCCGCTATTGAAGTACGCGCCGTGGTACGATACCCGTGCAGAGAAAATGGTAACATCTCATGCCAGGCCTTGTAGGTGACTGTCATCTTTTGAATGATCTTCTTGATATTTTTGTTCGCGGCTTCAACAACACCGTTCATCGTTGGCCGATAGGGAGATGAATTATGATGATAAATCTTGAACTGCTCGCACAGAGCGGTGATCATAGTGTTATTCAGATTTGTACTATTGTCCGTGATAATCCTGTCGGGGATACCATACTGGCATATGAGATTCTGCTTAATGAAGCGGGCAACCACATTCTTTGTAACGGAGGCGTAGGAAGCTGCTTCGAGCCACTTAGTGAAGTAATCAATAGCGACCAAGATGAAGCGATGTCCATTGGATGTCGTAGGCTTGATCTCTCCAATCATGTCAATGCCCCACATTGCGAATGGCCAAGGAGCTGTTAGCACGTTGAGAGGAACAAGAGGAATATGTACCTTGTCAGCATAGACTTGGCATTTGTGGCAAGTACGGGAATGTTGATGACAATCAGCTTCCATGGTAGACCAGTAGTAGCCTGCCCTTAGAATCTTTTTAGCCATCGTATGTCTGCTTAAATGGGTGCCAAAGGTGCCACTATGTATTTCGGCCATGATCAACTCTGCTTTAACCTTGTCCACACAACAAAGTAGAACACAATCATTGCTGCGCTTATAAAGGATACCATTGCTCAGGAAGAACTTGGCAGCAAATCTCCTTAAGAACTTTTTGTCATTGACGGGAGATCCTTCAGGGTATTCTCGAGTCTAGAGATACCTTTTGATTTCATGAAAACAGAGTTGTTCCACTACTTCTTTGGTATTAATCTCATGACAGTGTGCAGGTTCGTCCATTCGCTCGATGGTGATTTGGGGAGCCTCATTATCCCAGTTGAGTTTAAACATGGAAGACATTGTATCTAGAGCATCTGCTAGCTGATTTTCTTCTTGCGGAAAATGCTCGAAGGTAATCTGCTCGAAATGAGGCAACAATGTCAAGACATGTTCTTTGTATGGGATAAGATTAGGATGTCTAGTGTCCTATTCTCCTTTGATTTGACTGATAACCAAAGCCGAGTCCCCAAATACGACCAAAGATTTGACTCCCAAGTCTATAGCAGCCTTGAGACCAAAGATGCAAGCTTCATACTCAGCCATGTTGTTGGTACAGCTGAAGCAAAGTTGGGCAGTGAAGGGTATATGGCAACCTTCTGGAGAAATGAGTACCGCACCAATACCGTTTCCAAGTGCATTTGAAGCACCATCAAAGTACAAGGTCCATCGGGATCCTTGTTCAGGTTTGTCGTACGGTCCGTTACCTTCAATGTTGTCCAATGTCATGATGTCCTCGTTAGGGAAGTCGAATCTCATAGATTGGTAATCTTTGACGGCTTGATGAGCTAGATGGTCAGCTAGTACACTCCCCCTTATATCTTTTTGGGTAGTATACTGGATATCATACTTAGTTAGGATCATTTTCCATCTAGAGATCCTTCCAGATAAAGCAGGCTTCTCGAAGATATACTTAATCGGATCCATCTTGGAAATCAACAAAGTGGTATGAGTCAACATATACTGCCTTAGCCGGCGAGCAGCCCATACCAAAGTGCAGTAAGTTTTCTCGAGCAGTGAGTAGCGAGTCTCACAGTCGGTAAACTTTTTGCTAAGGTAATAAATGGCATGCTCTTTTCGGCCAGACTCGTCATGTTGGCCCAGTACGCACCCCATTGAGTTATCCAAAACAGTTAGATACATGATTAACGGCCTTCCTTCGACGGGTGGCATCAAAATAGGAGGTCCTAGTAAATACTCCTTGATCTTATCAAAAGCAACTTGACAATCATTGTTCCATTCAACCACCTGATCTTTCTTCAACAACTTGAAGATTGGCTCACAGGTAGATGTCAGGTGAGAGATGAACCTCGCAATATAGTTTAAGCATCCCAAGAAACCTCTAACCTCCTTTTCAGTGCGGGGGGCAGGCATTTCTTGTATAGCTTTGACTTTAGAAGGATCAACCTCAATGCCTTTGTTACTGACGATAAATCCCAAAAGTTTACCAGACCTGACTCTAAAAGTGCACTTGCTCAGGTTCAGTCTGAGCTTATATTCCTTTAACCTGACAAACAGCTTCTGCAGATGGTCAATGTGTTCTTCTTCTATCTGTGATTGGGCTATCATGTCGTCTACATAGACTTCGATCTCATGATGTATCATATCATGAAACAAAGCTACCATGGCGCGCTGATAGGTTGCCCCAGAATTCTTCAGTCCGAATGGCATCACTTTGTAGCAGAAGGTACCCCATTGCGTGAAAAAAGTAGTTTTCTCCATGACTTCGGGGGCCATTTTGATCTGGTTGTATCCCGAGAATCCATCCATGAAGGAAAATACCTTGTGTTGAGCTGTGTTGTCAACCAAGATGTCGATGTGCGGCAGTGGAAAATCATCTTTAGGGCTAGCCCTGTTTAAATCCCGATAGTCCACACACATTCTGACTTTGCCGTCCTTCTTAGGCACGGGCACAATGTTAGCAACCCATTGTGGAGAGGAAGTAACAGCCATAAAGCCAACATTGAATTGCTTCATCACCTCGGCTTTGATCTTTTCAGACATGTCGGGCCTCATTCGACGGACTTTTTGTTTGATCAGTGGACAGTCTTCTCTTGTAGGGATACGATGAACCACAATGTTTGTATCTAATCCCGGCATGTACTCATAAGACCAGGCAAAATTTTCAACATATTCATTCAACAACTGCACTAAGCGCTCTTTGACACTTGGTTCCAGGTTGGCACCCACCTTAACCTCTTTCTTGTCTTCCTCTGTTCCCAAGTTGATGGTTTCTAGCAACTCTTCATGGGGCAGAATAGCCCTCTCTTCTTGTTGCAAAAGTCTGGCTAACTCTCCTGGCACTTCACAGTCTTCGTCAACTTCATACTCAGCATGATTGACCAAATCTTCAGAGTCACCGAAGGCTAAAGCAGAATAGTCACCCATGGAATCCGGAATGGATGGGTACCTTCATTTTGTGGCGTGGGTGTGTGTAAGGGATAGCCATCCTTAAACAAAACAAAATGTAAAAGGAAAGAAAATGAACACAACAATTTATAGATGAAAACGTCCAATGATTCATTAAACATGGCATATGATAATGAAAAGAAAAAAAACAAGCCCTTACAAACGGACCTATATGCCCCAGGTAAGGCATAAGGTGAAAATAGTGTACGAATTGTTTAGTTATTACAGACCAAAATAGGAAATTGTTCAAAGATAAATTACTGGTTGATAAAAGTGATGGGAATAAAGTCATTCGCTTCCCAGTTGCTTAATCCTTCTTCGACGGTTGGAAAGATCCAATCTTCAAAGTTTTCCTCTTCATCATCATCTTCTAAGGCATTAATTCCATGGTGAGTGATTTTTGCGGGTGGTCCTCCGGCCCTGGAGTGACGCACAGCTTTCTGGCCAGCAGCAGTAAAACCTAGTCCGAACTTGTCTGTCTTGTGAGAAAACTCAGGCAGTTGCCCCCATATTGTACTCCTTCCTTCTTTGATTACAGCCTCTGCATCCTTGAGGCATGCCATCCTAGACACAGGCTTGGAAATAATAGGCACATCAATCATTTTCTTCGCAACTACGACTTCAAGAGGAACCTCTTCAAAATGTTGGAAAGGCGTTTCTATGAACTCGCCATCCAACTCCACATAGCGGAAGGAGTTGAGGTGACTTATCATGTACTCTTCCTCCCGATGAACCGTTATAATCTTTCCCTGAACTGGATATTTTATCATTTGGTGCAGAGAGGAAGTGACTGCCCCATCATTGTGGATCCACGGCCTTCCCAACAAGCAAGAATATGAAGGACGGATGTGCATCACATAAAAGGTAGAGTTGAAAATTTTTGTGCCCACTTTGATAGGAATGTCTACTTCACCATGAACCATCCTCTTAGAACCGTCGAAGGCTCTAACAACGATGTTACTAGGCTTCAGGGTCAGACCTTCGTAGTCCAGTCTATCCAACGCCTTTTTTGGTAGTACATTCAGAGATGAACCGGTATCCACCAGGACATGGGTAAGTGTGGTTCCCCTGCATTCTACTGAGACATGCAGTGCGTCGTTGTGTTCCCTCCCCTTAGAAGTCAAATCATCATCGGAAAAACCAAGACCATTATCAGCAGTAAGACTAGCCATGCACTCTTGAAACTGGTCAGCCGAAGTTTCTTGAGGCACATGAGCCGTCTTTAGAAATTTGATTAAGGCCTTAGCATGGGCCTCAGAGCAGAGTAGGAGAGACAACATGGATATTTTGGAAGGGGTCTGCCCTAGCTGTTCCACGACGTCGTAGTCACTCTTCTTGATTATCTTTAAGATTTCTTCAATCTCTTTCTGGGTGGTCTCGAGGATAACCACAGTATGAGCCTTCGTCCTGACAAGCGCTTCTAGTATCCCCTTATCTTTATTGGAAGTAACATCAGAGGGTCCGTCTTCGGGTACATCAACTTCTTCAATTGTCGGGCTTTGCACAGATGGCTTGATAGGCACAGAAACTCTCGAGGGTCCGAAGACTGCTCGTGGAGGAGCAATCTTTGGAGAAAATATCCTTCCGCTGTGAGTTATCTTGCTCGTTCCCGCAATATTCCCTATATCGGGGGTTTCATCATTGGAATTCTCTTGGACTGATTCAATCTGTTTGACACCATGGTAGAAGATTTCTCCTCCGTAGTTCCATGGTATCGTCTTGTTAGATTGATACGGGACAGGCCCCGACATGGTGATTTTTAACGGCACAAACTTAGGATCAGGCGTAATCTTGACATGCCTTTTGCAAGCCTTGGGAATATTGTCGGAGATGGTTATTATTGCAATGTCATTGGTAGGAGTAACAAAGGTGGCAGGAGTAACAGGAGTAAAGGTATCAACAAGAGTCTTTTGAAAGAGTATCTCTTGGGTATCCACCAGGCGTTGGATGCCTGATTTCAACATTGGGCAGTCAGCTCGCACGTTTAAAAAAAAGTAACAGTCTTTTCCACAGCTTGGGAATATCCCAGCTCTCATCAAATTCACTTTAATCACTGGTAACGGAGTCAAAAGGTCAACAACATTGGTAACATGAAGGTCTTCCATAACGGCATGAACATTATGACCGTGCTTGGGCATTGGGGCAGAAATCACATTCGGCTTTTCGGGCGCATCGAATTCTACTTCCTTGGCATCAATCAAGTCTTGGATTTTGTTCTTAAGAGCCCAACAGTTGTTGGTATCATGCCCTACACTGTCAGAGTGGTAAGCACATTTTGCATTGGAATGGTAATATGGAGAAGAGGTATTAGGGTTCTTTGGCGCTTCCTTCAAATTGGTAAGATTCAGTTTTAACAAATGAGGGAGTACTTGAGCCGGCGTCATGTTGATTTGGGTGAATTACCATTGTGGCCTTTCTACCCTTTGCTGATTAGATCTTAGCTTATTGCTGCGAGGTTGATCATTTGAAGAGTTTTGGATCATCACAACCCCCACAGTTGACCGGCGCTCGATTCTTCCTTGGCTTTTCTGAGAATAAACAGCAGAAGCTCCCTTCTTAACTGGGAAGGTCTTCTTAATAGCAGTGGACACGGAGGCATCTTTCTGAATCTTACCACTTTTAATGCCGGCCTCGACCCTTTCACCGGTCAGAATTAATTCGGTGAATCCCGCGAAGGAACTCCCAATTAAATGATTGAAGAAAGGGCCAGACAAGGTCCCTAAAAACATGTAAACCAGCTCTCTATCCGATAATGGTGACTGTACCCTTCCATCTAGGTCACGCCACTTCTGGGCATACTCTTTAAATCCCTCGTTAGAAACCATACCCATACTCTGTAGTTGAGTACGAGTAGGCGCTAAATCAGCATTGTATTGGTATTGTTGGTAGAAAGCAGCAGCTAAGTCTTCCGAGTTATGAACCTCCGATCTCTCAAGTTGATAGAACCAGTCCAATTGTGTGCCTGACAAACTGTCTTGGAAAAAATGGACCCAAAGATCCTTATCAGATGAGTGGGGTTGGATCTTTCGGACGTAGGATCTTAGATGTATCTTCGGACATGACAGACCGTCATACTTAGCAAATGTAGGAACTTTGAACTTGGGAGGAATAACGATCCCAGCGACCAACCCTAGTTCTTCAAAATCTAAACCAGGTACCCTTTGCAACTCCATGGCTGCCAACCGGTCCACAAGATTTTTAAACTTATCATCCGCCGGGGGATATTGCTGTTCGGAGTAATCTTCGTCTTCTTCCTCTTCTTCTCCTTAAACTTCAGATTCAAAAGGCATTGCAGTTCCTTTTCCTTTACCACCCCCTTCATCAGACGTCGAGGGGAACTCGAGAACTTTTCTAGCATGGTTTTCAAACCTCCTTCCCATAATGACCACACCAGGTCTTTTCTTCTTTTTCTCTTTATCTTTCTCCAACAGTGCGTTAAGGTCCTCTTGACCCTTTGCTAAGGTCATAAGGAGTTGCTGGAATTGTGAATTCTGTGCTTGCAGATCCTTAACCGTCTGCTCCAAATCCATCTGGCTGAAATAAACAGCAAAAAGATAAGGAAACCTGGTGTGAAGACCTGTTTATGCATATGATGAATGATATGTTATTCATGTAATGCATTCAAGGATTCAGAAATTCAAATTTATTGCAAACAAAAAGAACACACGTCATATTAAGAAGAAATTTGTTAGTACGTAAGTGCCCCATGGGAAAAATATTACAAAATTCTTAATGTAAAAAGACATTGCGCATCCTTTTTGGTGCGATGTAAGTGTTGAGAGTTTCCTCCTCGTGAAGTCGGCGGGTAAGCTCTAAAATCTTCTTCTCACTGGCATAGAAGTTGGCTTCAAAAGTATTTCGTTCCTCCTTGAGTTGGATCCAACTCTTTTGTAATTCTTCCAATGATGTTGGCATGTCAGGATGTAGGAGGGTGTATGGAACCTCTCCTTCCATAACAGGCTCTTTGATCACGGGGAGAATGTGAGGATATGGCATCATAAGATTCTGGGCGCGGGTTCATACCCACTTGAGATAAGGCTCAAGGGGGATGGAATTCTTGTGCCTCAGTGTCTTACTATCCACTTTGTTGGGCATCTTCCAAGCTCTGATGAACCTTTTTCGAAGTCCTTACGCATCGTTGTCGAAGTCAAAAACCAAGTCAGGAATCAGCATATCATGAGGGCCATCCCTTCTAGCATATCCAAATTGTCTCAAAGCTAAACATCGGTTGTAGGTAATGTCTCCCCTAATTCCAAGTAGTGGGACATTAGGGAATTCCCCACAACGATCAATGATGATGACATTTTCTCTGGACCGAGAACACCAATGAACATCAGAATGTGTGAGGGTCATCAACCGTTGTGACCACCTTAAACCCGGCTCATTCTTCAAAACTGATTGTGGAAGGTGAGAAATAAACCACCTTGCTAGGAGAGGAGTACAACACATGAGAACACCTCTTTTCCTCATTGTTCGTGTGTAAAATGAGTGTAGGATGTCCCCAAGCAATGTAGGTACAGGATTCCGCGATATGAAAATCTTGACAGCATTCACATCTATAAGTTGATCAGGGTTTGGGAACAAAACCAACCCATAGATGAGAAGTGCTACAATCTCCTCAAAATCTTGTAGATCTAGAGAATTCCAGCAGTCTTGTGCCTTCTCAAACAAGAACTTTTCCAAGAAACCCTTGACATCACTTCTGGTTTCCCAATGACCTTTGATATCAGATGGTTGTAAGTGTAAGGCTTGAGCAACATCTTCAGGCTTTGGTTCTTTTTCTGTACCGTTGTAGGGTAGTTGATGAAGAATAGGAATCCTCAGGAGTTGAGAAAATTCCTCCAAAGTAGGTACTAGTTGGTAATTAGGGAATGTAAAACAATAGTGTAAGGGGTCAAAGAACTGGAAGAGAACTTTCACCATGTCTTCTTCAATGTTGTAGTTGACCAAGTTGAGAAGTCTACCATGTCTTTCACTGAAGAGAGAATTCTCTAGAATCTTGGAAGTAAGCTCCTTGAGTTGAGGAGGAATTCTCATAAGGTTGACTTTAATTGTTTTCCTGCGAAGAGATTCCATGACCTATAAAACAAGAACAAAGATGAAGATCCAAACCCTTGAAATGGTTAGTGGATGCAAATGATGTTTTATGATGTTCATGATGCATGCACAAACATATGTACAAGCAAGTTACACAAGATCCTAGTTTCAGGCTTGCATGGAGTTTCATAGGTAAGTACCCTCTTGAAGTTAGTTGGCTCAACCTGTCCTATAAATAGTAATCGGGTTCTAAGGAACTCAATATCACTGGATTATTTTCTATGTTCATTGTTTTGGTTTAGCCACTTAACTGGCAACCAAAATATTCCAAGAAAACAACCCTCAATGAGTGTAGTATCGAGTATCTACCAACTTCAGACTGCACCAAAGCCGGTCATCTCACTACCCCTAAAAAAGGACAAGATGGTCAAGTAAGGTTCTAAGAGTTCATTAGTGCTTCATGACATCACTCAGCGGCCCCGTATTCTCTTTGATTGACTCAAAGGCTACATGTACTCACAAATATGTCGCACTAATATAGCTATTGCTTCAACCATGTCGGTATACCCCGCAGTTTCCACAATGTATTGCTATTTACCTATGAATGTTTCCCAAAAATCCGGGTGAAGGATTCAAACCCAAACAAGAGGACCAAATGTAAAGCAATCAAAACAATCAAGACATGCAAAGGTGATCTAAACCCTAAGGTTACTCCACTTTTAAAGATATCCCCAACAGAGTCTCCAGTTCTGTGATACGGTGGGAGAACTGACTTGAGGTTTTGTGTTTGTGTTCGAAAATGTTTCGGTTTAGCAAGAGTCACCACCGACTTTTTATTTTATCCTAAGGAAAGGTCAAAAAGCACAGGAAAGACCTTTGAGATGTTTTCTTGGGTTCGGGGAGTAGATTATGAAAAGGGAAGGTACAAGCACCCTTTTCATCCATGGTTATCCATGGGCTCTTAGTTACTTGTTTAGATCACTTGCTTTGCGTTTTCAATTGTTTGAAATGGTGCTTTTCAATTGTTTGAAATGGTGCTTTGTGTGTGGTTTTGAAAAATGTTTTGAAAAGAGGTCATCGTTGTGGTAACCTTTGTAATGATTCTTGTTTGAATGTATACAAAGGTGTTTTTGTCTTTTGAAAAGTTTTTCAATATTTGAAAGTTGGATTTTGAAATTGTGTTGTGAAGTGTGTTTGAAAATAGCAATGATGTTTTGCAAGCTTTTGATCAAGTAACTAAGAGTTATCTACCCTATTTTACTCAAAGATCTTTCTTATGTTTTTAACCCTTTTAACAGTGTTGTTTCACCATTGCATTTGGTGAACAACCTTGTGTTAGGACGTTAAACGGGACAGACGCGGGTCATCGTATAGACCATGATAGCAATTATGTCAAGTATTTTTGGCAATTTTCTTGAGGGACTTGATCATTTTTGTTTAGGCAACCAAGATAGCGTCATTGAGGGACTATGATCTTTTGTTTTGTTTTTGTCTTGCCAAAGTACTCAACATGCATACCATGGCCCATTTTTGAAGGCAACAAGTGGATTGTAACCCTAGGGGTGCAAGTGTGCATTGTGTTTGTTTTTTCATGCATTTTATCTTGAATTAGGATTTTCTATTTCATTGGTTTTATCTTGCCATACATGTCCTAATTACTAGCATTTACATTTGAAAGCAATAAAATTCGGAAATGTAAAATTCTACGCTATTGCAACATTTAGGGGATGGGGGATACACATTTGTACATGGGGGTGGTTCAACGAGAAAAATAGATAAGAAAATAAAACAACAAGGGGAAGAAAAAGAGAAAGAGAGAGAGAGAGGGCTAGCGCGCTGCTGAGAGGAAGTCAGAAGTTCTGACCCAGACCTGCTGTAGGATTATCAACCTGTTAGTGAAAATGTATGAGTCAGAACTTCTGACTCTGGCACCTGCAAAACAGAAACCTGTTAGTGGGAAGGTCAAAAGTTCTGACCCCCATGCGCTGCAAGACAAAAGTTTGTTAATGGGGAAGTCAGAAGTTCTGACCCTGCTGGAAACACAATAATTTTCAGAAGTTCTGATATTATTGACAACAAAACAGGCCTTAGAAGCGCTGACGTTAGAATCAGAGCGTGATTTCCCCTGTGCTAGCCAGAACATCTGCAGTTTTATTGTTTTCCCATAAAACAGAAGGCATGCCTAGGATGATCTCAACAGGTATCAAAGTGTTTCAGAAGGTAGAACCAATAAGGTCACAAACAGGTTCTACATTGATTCACTTCCTACTTAAGCATTCAGAGGTATGAAAATCCTCATAACGTATACATCAGCAACATAATATTTACATTGTGTTTATTGAGCATGCAAAGCTGACGATGCTTAGCAGCGTGATAAGAGTCAGCAGGTGCTTACCTTGCTGTTGGAAGAAAATTTGTGAGTTGGAGCTAACTTTAGCTCTTATGGGGTTCTGGACAGGTTCTTTTTTAGGATGGGTGGATGGAGAAGATATGTGTGTGTATGGTCAGAAATTGTGTGGGTGTTCTCTAGTCAGGAAACAAACTGAGTATCAATGAAGTTTGGAGGTATGAAGTTCAAAGTTATGAAACACTGGGGATTTTGGCAGAGTTTCACAAGGTTTTCTTCACTAGAGTTTTCTGTTCCTCTTCTAGCAATTTTTCTGGATGTTTCTTCCACCCTTTGTGATGGACAATGGTGTCCTATTTATAGGCAAGGCTTTGTGGATTTTTGAACGTTAAATGGCGCCAATATTATGCAGTAGAGGTTAACTTGTTTTTGAAGGAAGTTTATGAAAAGTTGTGATGATGGACAACTTTTCAGCCTAGGTTGGAACAGTAAACGGGGATTAAGGAGAAGTGACACCTATAGGAGAAAAGTGGCGCATAGACCCATGCCTAAGCCTGCACAAAGGCGTTCAACCAGCCACACGTGGAGAGACCCCTTGGATGAATGCTCAAGAGTAGTTGTGAGCATTAATGAGCATTAAATGGTGATGAGATTTATCAATCAAAAATCTTATAATAGGAGATTTTACATCATTACTTAAAACCTGAGCCAGCAGTTCCGTTCCACCAAAAACAGCGTGAACCAAGCTCTAACCTTGGCCTCTTGCTGCCTCAGCAAGCTCTGAGAGTTTTCCAGTATGCTCCTTTGATCTGCCTTTAAAGACTCTGGACTTAGTGATCCTGCTTCAGTATTTTACCCAATCTGCTGATCCCATTACCTTCTGATCCCAGTACATTCTGAAGGAGTTTCAGGCTTTGTTGCCTCCCTTACACTTTTCTAACAAACTCTGGCTGAACCTTTGCGTAACTGCTGAAAGAGCCATGTTCTGTTTAAAGATCACGTGCTGAACCACTTTTACAATCTCTGACTGAGTTGGTGTAGCTGCTGAAGAGCCACCTTCTGACTGGATGTTATGTGCTGAGCCAAATTTGCAAATTCTGACTGATTCTGCCTGGAGGTTGGTTCAGAAGCTCTGAGGTGCCACTAAACACTTTCCCCCCCCTTTTTTTTCATTTTTTTAGATGAATTCTAAGTATTTAGCATTTAATTTTTCCAAGATGAAAGTTTTGACTTTTGAGCTTGCAAATGAACATTTTGTTCTTATAAATTGTTTACTTGGAAAGGAATGATAAAGGGCTTGGCTTTGTTTAAGAGAAAAATCTGAGAGTTTAGGATGAATTCCTGAAGGACGAGACGGCAAATTTTGGGGTACAACACTCACCGACAAAAATGGTGGCCCCGACAACGCCGACAACCCCGGCTATAATACACTCCCCGGGGGCGCCATCCCCGGGCCCTCTAACTACCGGGATGGAGCCACGACTTCATCTTCATCAGTCCCTCTTCGACTCGAAGAGGATAATCCGGTTCACCCGAACCATCTAGATGCTCAATTCCATGAAGTTCCTATCCCCGCTGGGGTAGACGCCACGACCAGGGCACTGTTCGCGGCAATCAACCAGACTAACTACCTCATATTTGCCCAAGGGGATAGACTGAGGGAGATAGAGGATGACAGAAGGCCCTTGAGGAGACACAGGAGGCCTCAATCACCATCTCCTCGAAGAATAGAGGAACGTCCCCGATCTCCCCCGCGGAGACAGGACCGCAACATCTGTCGAAGTCCGTCACCCCGACCACAAGGGCGGCGACCCGCCTTGGAGAGAGAACAAATCATCGAAGCCGGAAGGCGCGACCACGACTCTTCACGGCAAGAACGAAGGCATCCCGGAGACAGACACAGAGGAACATATCAACGGATACATCGCTCGAGGAACGTCCAGCATGACCAGGGCCATCGTGACCGGCAATACATCAGGTCCTCGTCCCTCTCCCCGGAACGAAGTGATGAGGACGACCCCTGCGGTCCCCTATCATAAGCTATCATGGAGGCGTCCATTCCCCCGGGCATGGAGAAGCCTCCACACCTGAAAGAATATGATGGAGTCGCCGACCCGGTCGATCATATAGACGGGTTCGAAGCCATGCTGCACTACCATAACATCGGGGGACCGATCAAATGCCGGTTGTTCCCCATGACCCTCGGGAAAGAGAATATGGATTGGTACAATGGTCTCGCCCCGGGGTCAATCACCTCGTGGCGAAACATGAAAAACCAATTCATAAGCTCGTTCACGGTGTCACAGAGACATCCAAAGATCGAAGCGGTGCACGAGGCCATCGTCTAGAGGAAGGATGAGACCTTGAGAGAATTCATCAACCGCTTCAACCGTGAAGCCATCCAGGTCCCCTGCACGAACCACATGAAGAGATACCTGCTGGAGAAAGGCCTCCCCCTCGACACAGAATTCAGGAAAGAAGTAGGCATCAAACCACCCCGAATGTTCGATGCCCTCCTCGAGAAAGCCAGGGCCTACATGGACTACGAGGAAATGGAAGCGGCCAATATAGCCCGTGACCCCAGGACTCGCGGATCCAGCAGTAACCCGCGCCAAGAAGCCATCCCTCCTCGACGAACCAGGGAAAAAAGGAAAGACGACAAACCCCGGGACGTCCGAGAACAGAGGGGGCCTTCGGGGCATTTCACAGAGTACACTCCGCTCACGGCTTCCCACGAGCGCATCTTGGCGGAGTGTGCCAATACAAATTTCAAAGATGGCAGTGTCAAGCGCCCCCGACCAGCTCCTGCCAAGCCCGGGGTGGACAGGAGAAAATACTGTCAGTACCATAGGAGCCATGGCCATCTGACTGAAGATTGCGTCCACCTCAAGGACGCCATCGAGACCCTCACAAAAGGGGGGAGACTCACCCAGTACCGGCGAAATGACGCTCCTCATCGTGACGCCCGTGAGACTAGAGAAATAGAAGAGGATGCCCGACCATCTAACGAGTCGGTCCCCATCCAAACCGCCTTCTCTGTCACCAGAGCTGAGGACTTCTACGTCCTCGAACACATGCAAGAACTGCTGTCGACGCACAGCAGGTGGGAGCACTTTCCCTCCGCCATGGTCATCAATGGTGGAGGGTTCAACGACCTGACCATAAATTCAGCCAAGAGGAAGCTGGACGAATTGGTCGACACGGCACCTCCTCAGACGGTGACCTTTGAAAAGGTAAAGGGTAGGTCAGAACCTATCACCTTTTATCTCGAAGAGCTCCCCGGAGGGGCCCCCAATGCGGTCATTTCTATGCTGATAAGAGCGATAATGGCCAACTTTGACATACATCGCGTCCTCGTCGATGAAGGGAGTTCCGTCGATGTAATGTACAACCAACTATTCTGAACCCTGCAGCTCGACGACTCACACCTCTCACCTTACATGGGGTCATACCTACAGGGCTTTAATGGCTCAACTTCCAAACCTTGGGGATACGTCGAGCTCATGGTCACGTTCGATGAGGATACGACAACAAGGCAAGTCAAGGTGCGTTTCCTCGTCATTGATTTCCCTTCCCTCTACAACTACATTCTGGGAAGGCCGACACTGGCGGAGCTGATCGCAGTACCCTCTACCGTCCACCTAAAGATGAAGTTTTACACCAAGATGGCACGGGTCGCCACCATCCAAGGTGACCTAGCAACTGGCCAAAGGTGTTTTAATACGGCATTCAAGGGATGCGATACGGTCGACACCGATACCAGGCCCGCCAAGAGAGTTGCGACGACACGACCAGAACCTCAGAGGACAGAGCTCGTCAAGGTAAAAGAGCAGAAAGCCCCTCCATAGGTCGACTCAATATCCCTGGACACCTGCTTAGACCAGGATGAGCCTCCTAGCAGCGAGCAAGTCCCCCTCCGACCGATTCCGGACGGGGACTTCGAACTCGTCCCCCTCGGTGAGGACACAAGCAAAGGAGTGAAGATCGGCACCGACCTCCCCGACTTGGCAAGGAAGCAAATCAAAGCCTGCTTGCGCGAGAATGCGGACCTATTCGCGTGGAGCGCCGCGGAGATGCCTGGACTCGACCCCAAGGTCTCCTGTCACTGTCTCGCCATAGATCCGGCCGCTAGGGCAGTAGTACAACGTAGACGCAGGCAGTCCCCGGAGAAAACGGAGGCTGCTGAAAAAGCTGTAAAAGACCTCCTAGAGGAAAATTTTATTTCCGAAGCCCGGTATTCAACCTGGCTGTAAAATGTTGTACTTGTCAAGAAAAATAATGGAAAGTGGCGAATGTGTGTTGATTATACTGATCTCAATCGGGCATTCCCGAAAGATGCTTTTCCTTTACCCAACATAGATATGCTGGTTAACAACTCGGCCGGTTATAAAATACTATCGTTTATGGATGCCTATTCGGGCTATAACCAAATCCCAATGACCATAAGCGACAAGCATTGCATTGCTTTCATGACCAGCTCGGGCAACAATTACTACAACGTGATGCCCTTTGGTCTAAAAAATGCAGGAGCAACGTACCAACGAATGATGAACAAAGTATTCCACAACCAAATCGGGGACATGCTCGAGGTGTATATGGACGACATGATCGTCAAATCCCGAGAAGACACCGACCATGCCACTCACCTCAAAGAAGTCTTTGCTCAAGCAAGGCGATGCAAGATGAGATTTAACCCCGAGAAGTGCATATTCGGGGTCAAAGCGGGAAAATTCCTCGGCTTCTACCTGACGGAATGAGGAATCAAAGCCAACCCCGAAAAATTTCGAGCTTTCTCCAACCTCCCCACACCCACATAGAAGAAATCCATACAAGTCATGAACGTCATGCTCACCTCATTATCCCGCTTCATCGCGAGATCCGCTCAGCACGCCGTCCCCTTCTTCAAGCTCCTTCTCAAAGAAGAAGCCTTCGAATGGACCGAGGAATGTGAGCAGGCGTTGCTCCATCTCAAGAAAAGCCTATCTCAACCGCTCGTATTATCATGAACCATCGATGGGGAACCATTTTTCTTGTACCTGGCCGTCTCGATCGAAGCCGTCAGCGCAGCCCTCATTCGCGAGACGTCCGACGGACAAAAACCCATCTATTTCACGAGCAAAGCACTGCAAGGTCCTGAGTCAGATACCAACAAATAGAGAAAGTAGCTCTAGCCCTCGTCAATGCAGCAAGGAGACTCCGACACTATTTCCTCGTGCACACGGTCATAATACGAACTGACCAGCCAGTGAAACAACTCTTAGGTCGACCGGACATGGCAGGTCGAATGTTGAAGTGGTCCTTAGAACTTTCTGAGTTCGACATTCAGTACGAGAGCAGGAAATCCCTAAAAGCACAAGCTTTGGCTGATTTCGTCGCAGAAATGACCGCTCACAACCCCCCCCCCCCCCCCCCCCCCGCAGGAAAAGAGCACAAGTGGATCATCTTTGTCGATGGAGCATCCAGCCCATCCGGAAGCGGTGCGGGGATCCTCTTAGAGAACGAGGAAGGTGTGGTGATCGAGCACTCGCTCATCCTCTCCTTCCCAACTTCAAACAACCAAGCGAAATACGAGGCCCTACTTGCAGGACTAAGACTAGCCGAGGACCTAGGTGCCCGTGAAGTACAAATTTTCACCCACTCTCAACCCGTCGCCTCCCAAGTCCAAGGAGGCTATCATGCTAAAAATAACAGCCTCATCGAATACCTGAACTTAGTCAAAGAGTACATGAAGAAGTTAGACCGAGCAGAGATATCACACGTCCTGCGCGAGCAAAACACAAGGGCCGATATACTGTCGAAGCTCACAAGCACGATAAAAAAGGGAGGAAACAAATTCGTCATACAAGAATCTCTATCCCGCCCGAGAATCCAAAAAACCTCGATCCCGCTCGAGGTGAACTCCATCAGAGACAGTTCGTGCTGGATGACCCCGGTGTTCAACTTCCTGACAAAAGGCGAACTCCCTCCAGACTGAACAGAGGCATCCGCGACCAAACGACGAGCGTGCTCATACGTGGTGATCAAGCACAAACTATATCGCAGGGGATTCTCTATCCCGCTATTGAAGTGCATTGACGAATCCACAGTCCCCGAGGTATTACGGGAAATACACGAAGGTATTAACACCCAGCACATGGGCGGCAAGTCCCTAGCAAGGAAGGCTCTACAAGTGGGGTACTACTGGACGACAATTCAACAGGACGCCAAAGACCACGTCAAGAGATGCGACAAGTTCCAGAAGCACGCCGACATGCATCTCGCTCCCCCATACGAGCTAAATATACTGTCATCCCCGTGGCCATTTGCCTGGTGGGGGATGGATATCCTCGGACCATTCGTACGAGGAACGTACCAGGACAAGTTCCTCATTGTGGCCGCAAATTACTTTACGAAGTGGATAGAGGCCGAGGCCCTTGCGAAAATTACCTCCCATAACATCCTCCACTTCTACAAATAAAACTTCCTCGCCCAATTTGGAATCCCGCAGATGTTGGTCACAGATAACGGTACCCAATTCACCGACCAAAGCTTCCAAAGCTTCATCGCCAAACTCGGTACCAAACAACATTTCACCTCAGTCGAGCATCCCCAAACCAACGGGCAAGCCGAGGCCGCCAACAGGGTTATCTTGCAGGGACTTAAGCGCAGACTGGGTGAAGCAAAAAGGGGGTGGGTCGAGGAACTACATAGCGTCCTATGGGCTTACCGCACCACACCCCATTCGACGACGAGCGAGACCCCGTTTCGACTAACATATGGCACCGAGGCCGTCATCCCCGTAGAGATCAGGGAACCCTCCAGGCGGACATAGATGTCTCTTGACGAAGAAATGAATGGCGAGGCCCTGAGGGATGAGCTCGACATGGTCGAGGAAATCCGATCGGGGGCAGCCCTGCGCGAGGCCACTTTGAAACAACGGGTATCCCTACGTCACGATGACAAGGTCATCAGACGTGAGTTCCAGGTCGGCAGCCTAGTCTTGTGGAGAAACCAGAAAGATTCCCGCGAAGGGAAATTGGCCGCGAATTGGGAAGGACCTTACCGCGTCCAGGGCGCTACAGGCACCAGAGCATATTATCTCGAACAGTTAAATGGAGAACCACTACAACGACCCTGGAATGCTGCAAAGTTGAAACAGTACTATAGCTAAAGCCCTCAACCACTATGGACTTTTGCCGTCCAACATTCACCCTTAGCCAACAAAGGGAAAGTATCGACCACGTAGGCGAGTCAAGGTACGAGCCCGATCTACCGACCACCGAGGGCATACCGTCATTCACCCAATGAGTCGAACGCTAATTCCCGGAAGGGACACCTTGTTCGAGATCCACTATCGAAGTACCCATATGGCAGAACATCCAGCTCGCGATGGGCAGTTCACGCCGCGAGTATCGGACCCCCGATCTAGGTCATACGCCTGATATGCGGACTCCACTCCGCACAATCGACACATTTCGAAATGTGTCGAACCATTACGGGGGTCAAAAGGGTATCTCCGCTCGAGCACAAACTTTATCCAGTGTTCGTTATAAAAATAACAGTCGAGCAAATACCTAGATACTAGCAGATAATTGCAAACAAAAGCATATATCGAAAAAGCAATCATAAAAAAGATTAATGATGTACCGACCATGAAGGCCGGTGATGTTCAAAAATTACAATCCAGGGCACGACGGCCCAAAGAAATTAAGAATAACACGGGCACGCAGGCCCCAAAAACAAACACGGGCACGCAAGCCCCCAAAAAAACAAAGCAATATACGGGCACGCAGACCCAAACAAATAACAAAGTCAATCATTCCCCGGAGTGCTTACATCCACATTAGGAGAGTCGAGAGGAGGCACTACCTGGCCGTCGATGATCTGAGACAAAAATCCAACCTCTTTGGTGTTCAAGCCCGGATTTAGCATAACAGCTGACTCACCGCAGCCTCAAACCCGTCGGTCAAAGCGCCAATGCAATCTGACTCTAGGAGATGGATACGAGCAACAAAATCCGCGAGCGTATGTGTAATACCCCAAATATGTCCTACCCTTTTACTTTTATCTGGCGTATGCATTATCACGCTTTTCTCGTGTACATAACTCCATTAGGTCATTTAACATTGCATACATTCACTAACAACATAACTTCGCAAGGGGTCGAGAACCTTCAGGATTAGGGTTTTATCAACTGACTGAGGTGTATATATGTTCAATAGAGCCTGATTCTTCTGGTTATTTTTCAAGGCAGTGAAATTGTGGAATTAGGGTTTTTTGTTCATGGATGTTGTGGATCTTTTCTTCATCAGGCTACGAGGTCATCCTCCATTAAGAATTCATCAAACACAAGTTGATTAGGGTGTCACATCTTCTATGTTCGAATTTGTAGTATCTATCGACGGAGGTTCGTTGGGCTTCATATTACGTTTCTTTCTATACTTTAAAACGCCCTCAAGACATTGTTGTTATCCATGAAGTCAAGATATAGTGTGGATTGGATTGTAAAATGCAAGACGTGGTATATAGCATGAAGTTGTAAGTCCATTGAGTTTGAAACTTCATCTTTCTTTCAGATACTTGTTACCTCAATCACAAGTAACTTGGATTACTGATGATTATTGAATTGGATTCGTTGAAACTTTTAATCATGCTCGGATTTGATATTGATTCAAGATAAGGGTGGGAGATTCGTTCATATAGTTTCTAGGAGGATTCATTCATTCAAATATTATTCAAGGGGGATATATCTTGATCAGATTTTGGCCATTACAACTTAGGGTTTTTGATTGACTTTCTTCCATCAAGAGAAGCTTAAATTGTTATTTGACTTACATGTTTGGCCTTTTCCAGAAAGTTCAAGGTACAAGGAAGGCTTCAAAGTTTCATCACGTGCCTTTTTTAGCTTCACATCATCAAGCCAATCAAAACGAATTTTCTTAGGAAAATAAATACTTTATTCAAAATATTCAAGGTTGCAAAGGGCAAAGCACAAAGATACTACAAGATTCAAAGTGCAATATCAAGGCATTTTGGTAATTGGAAGTATGTCTTCAACCATAGTTTATGGTTTCTTAAATTGATATTGCAACAAGAGTATGTGTGATACGGTGGGAGAACTGACTATGGTTTTGCATTTGTTTTCGCAAATGTTTCGGTTGAGCAAGAGTCGCCACCGACTTTTTATTTTATCCTAAGGAAAGGTTTAAAAAGCACAGCAAAAACCTTTGAGATTTTTTCTTGGGTTCGGGGAGTAGATTATAGAAAGGGAAGGTATTAGCACCCTTTCTATCCATGGTTATCCATGGGCTCTTAGGTACTTGCTTAGATCAACTTGCCTTGGTTTTCAATTGTTTGAAATGGTGCTTTGTGTGTGGCTTTGAAAAGGTTTTGAAAAAGATGCCTTGTCTAGGCTATCCTTGTAACAATTCTTTACTCGAATGTTTTACAAAAAGGTGTTTTGTCTTTTTGAAAAGATGTTTCAAGGTTTCTTTGAAAGTTTTGTTTCGAAAGTGTAGTGATGTGTGGTTTGAAAAATAGGCAAGTGTTTTCTTTTGCAAATTGACAAGTACTTAAGAGCTATCTACCCTAAAGTTCTCAAAGATTTATGCTATGTTTTAACCCTTTTAACAATTTTGTTCCACCATTGCATTTGGTGGACAATCTTGTGTTAGGAGATGAAAGGGACGGGCGCGGGTCATCGTTTAGACCATAATTGCAATAGTGCTAAGTATCTTTGGGCAATTTTCTTTTAAGGGACTTTGATCATTTTTTAGGCAACTTTCGAAAGCGTCATCGAGGGACTATGATCAATTGATTTGTATTTGTCTTGCCCAAAGAGACCTAACATACAATATGGCCCATTTATGGAAGGCAACAAGTGGAATACCCTAGGGGTGCAAGTGTGATATGTGTTATCCATTTTCATGCTTGATTATCTTGAAATTAGGTCAAACTATTTTTGTTCGTTTTATTTGCATACAAACCCTAATTCTAGCATGGTATATTTAGAAAGCGTTAAAGTGCGAAAAGTAAAATTCCTACACTATTACAACACAATAGGGGAAGGGGGGTACAAATGTTCAAATGGGGGGATATTTAGACAAGAAATTTAAACCTAGCTATTACATCAATTTTGGAATATTTACAAGATAATTAATTGCATAAATTAAATGGAAAATAAAAATAAAGATGCAAAATGCAAAAAGGGTTTTCATATGTATGGAAAAAGGATATTTTTTATGTCCAATAAACAAAATGAATAAAAATAAAAAAAAGTAATATTTTTGGAGTTTTTTGTGTTTTAAGGGTAAAACCCTAATTTTTATTAAGCAAATATATATATTATTTAATTTATACAAGTATTCATTTATTATGTACAAAAATAAAATAAAATGAAGTATATTTATAAAAGAGTATTTTTTATGTCAAATATTAATAAAATAAAAAATGTATATATTTTTTGTATTATTTACCTAAATGTACTAATATATATAAATATCTTTATTATTTACTAAATAAACATTATATATACAAAAGTAATAATATTTAATATTTATAAAAGGTATATTTTGTATAAAAATATTTTCAAAAGAAAAAATGAAATAAAATCAGAAATAAAGTATATTTGCATTATTTTTCTAGCTTTTTCTAAATAATAGTATATATATATTATTTATGTACAAATGGTTCATACAAACAAATAAATGCCTAAAAATATGAAAATGGTGTAAAAATAATTTTTCATGTTTTTAATATATTGGGGAAAAATAAATAAGTCAAAATGAAAAAAGAAAAGTCAAAAAATCATGAAAATAAACATAATGGGCTCAGGGGGTATGAAAATGAAAATAGGGTGTGAAAAGAAATAACACAACAGGCCCAGCCCATGAAGCTTCTTCTTCAACCTTCAGACAAAAAGATGTCAAAAACGCGCGCCTGTTTTTCAAGTTCAAACATCTGGATTCTTTGATCTTTTGCACAAACTCACAACATAAGAAATGTTAAGCATGGAATCACGATTCTAAATATATAAAGAACTCATCCTAACTCTCAGAAATGAGAGAGAATTTTAACATTCCCAAATCTTGACCTAACTTTTCTTCCATATTCAGACCTTAAATTCTCATAACTCAGGCAAAATAAATGAAAAGTAAAAGCATGTATAGATTCAGGGGCATGAGTAGAACACTTCTTATTCACAAACCTAGAGCTAATGATGCCTACACTAAGAGTTAGAAGTTCAAAAAGATACCTGTTCAGTTGAAGTTCTATCTGGCAATGGGGGAATTTTCAGGGCAAGATGATGATCTGTACAGCTTGCCTGAAGTGTGGTGATGCTATTCCAATGCTTACTTTGCTTTGAAACACCTTGAATCGAGCTATGGACCTTCAACTGCAAAACAAGAAAGTGAAAATGGTGGAACTGGTTAGGGGAGTTACAGGTTGTGTTTTATGTTTTGGTTAGCTTCAAGTGATGCTAGGGAATGTGTTTGATGAGCTTTGGGCAAGAAATCATGAAAGGAATGAGAGATGGGATTCAATCTGCAGACCCTGCCCTGTTTTTGCAGTGTGAGAGTGATTCTGGGAATGGGAGTATTTGGGACCTTGTTTGCTCGTGTTCTAGCTTGGGTTTGATGATTAGAAGGTGTATAAAATATTTGCTTAGGCTTGTTTGTGCTGAGATCCAAGTTATGTTGTGATATGCTAGGTTTCTTAACACTTAAGCAAGAAAAGGTCACTTGAGTTTCTAGGCTGATAGAGGACCCCTAAACATGCTGCAAAGCTTCTCCTTGATCAGAGTGATTAGTTCATAATCTTGTGCCAAGGGGATTTGATATGTACTTCTTGGATTTGCATTATGACACAAAGCTTGCTTTTGCAAAAATGGCTATTTCACTTTTTCCATTTATGGCCTAATCTTGCATACAATGCTTGGATACACAAAATAAGGCTTTGGCACAATGAGTATACATTAAATTTATGAGTGCAAAAGGGTTTAGAGGCCTGTAATGTAGCATAAACCAAGCTGACTTGAAAATGCATAAGTTATGAACATGGAAATTGGCCAATTCAAAAGTGAGTTTTTTCCATATTGCAAAATTCGATTCTCTCAAGTCATGAGGTTGTTTGATGAGTTCTTGGACATTTTGGAAAGCTTGGAATGTGTACTACAATCCATCTTTGAAATGCAAATTGAAATTCCAAGTGGAAGTATATGGAAAATGGTCTTGAAGTTAGGTAGAAAACCTTGCCAAAATAGGTCAAATTTTCACTAAGTTAAGAATGGTTTAGTACCCTTATTCCAAATATTGTAACTTGAGATACAAGCCTCTTTTGGGAAAACTTTGTGAATCAAAGTTATAGATTATGCAACAAGCTACAACTTTCATGTTTTGACTTTTGCTTGAATCCAAATTAATCTTGGTGAGAAAGTGGGGCAAAGTTGGGAAAAAATTAGGGTTTTTCATAACTTAGAAAAATTCTAAGTTATGAAAAATTCTCATTTCAAACCCTAATTTGCAATTTTTGATTTCTTGATGAACAAGTTTCATGATTTGGCATGTTTTGATGAAAAATGAATCTTGACTCTTGATTTTGACCAAAAAGTCAAAGTTTGACTTTTCAGTATACAGTCAAAATTGATCAATTGACTGGGAAATTCAACTGTCAATCTTGTGTACTTGGGATTTTTTGAACTTGTTGAGCATGTCAAGACAATTCCATGGGGTCCTTGAGTCCATATGTGAGCTTGGTTTGCCATTGGCTAGGTCAAACAGTCAAAATTGCCTTTGTGCAGTCAAAACCCTAAAAATGACCATTTTGCCCTTTTGGTGATCTGATCAAATTTCTTGTGGAATTGTGATCCAAACTTGATCAAATGGTCCATGTGAGTTCATAATATTGATGTGGGTCAATTTTCATGAGGTTTGACTGTCAATTGGCCACAATTGACTTTTTCCCCAATACAGCTGATTTCTAGGTCAACTGTCCAATTGACTGGGCAAAACTTGGAATCAAGACTTGAAACTTGATATGGATAAACCTGGGAGTCCAATATGAAGCATGAAAGTCATATTAGGCATTTTAGGTCAAAACAACTTTGTGCAAACACAAACCCTAATTTGGGTCAATAGTGCAAGGAGAAGTCTTGAGTAGATGAAACCCTAGCTGGATCTTGATCTCCAAGGGCTTTGTGATGAGAAATCAATGAGAAATGGGAGGGAAAATTTTGGGGTACAACAGTTGCCCCTGTTCAATCTTCTTGAATCCGAAGAGTTATATTGGCAAGTTTGCCTTTCGTGACTCGAAGGTAAAAGGAGATTGGACACTAGAGTGCCCGGAAATTTGCACTCGTCAAAGCAATGGATGCGGGAATGGGCTTAGAGATGCCATTTGGAGATGGGCTTAACGATGCCATCTGGAAGAATGACAGAAACTTGTCGGGGATGGGCTTAAAGATGCCATCTGGAATGAGTATCAGAAAGGTGTCCATGTTTGGGACCATCTCTGAACTGGGGGGCTGAGTAAGCAATAGATTGACATCCGTTGTTGGGAAGCGTCCGTAAACTGTTTTCAGAAGTTGAGAAGAGTCTGAACAAGCGATAGATTAACATCCGTTGATGGGAAGAATCCGTAAACTGTTTTCAGAAATCTGGAGAAGAATCTGAACAAGCGATAGGTTAACATCCGTTACTTGGAGAACCCGTGAACTGTTTTCAGAAATCTTAAAGTTAAATAAGCAATAGAGCAGCATCCGTTGTTGGGAAGCGTCCGTAAACTATTTTCAAAAGTTGCATCTGAACAAGCGATAAATTAACATCTGTTGTTGGGAAGAATCCATAAACTGTTTTCAGAAGTCTGGAGAAGAATCTGAACAAGCGATAGGTTAACATCCGTTACTTGAAGAACCCGTGAACTGTTTTCAGAAATCTTGAAGTTGGAAGAAGAACCGGTGTAGGGTTCCCTGATGACGAGCTCGTGTAAAACTGCACCTGGATGAATCTGGAATAAGCATTAGAATGTTGCCATGTCTGGGTCACATCCGAACTATTCCTGGAAAGAATCTCAGAAGATAATGATTTTAGTCTTTCGACATATCTTACCTGAAAAGGTAAAGAGTTAGTTATATGCAATGTCATGATGCATGATACTATGCATGTTATGTGATATGAATGTAAATGGATGCGCATGTAAGCTGGAGAGCTGTCTTGCAAAGGATAGATGAATCCAAGATGGCTGAAGATAAAAGTATCTTGACTGCTTCCGGGAAGAATAATTCCTGGTTGTTGCTGGAGAATAAGGAGCTTGGGTTGTATACCAATCTTCTGGGGAATTCCTGATGACTTCTACTGGGGAGCTCCAATCTAATAGGCTCATGCTGGGGAGATAAGACTGAGAATCTTCAGTTTGGTGGGCAGTATTTCTGGCGACTTCCCTGGGGAACTCAAGATTTCCCCTTCCAAAATTCTGTGGGGAGAAGGTTCACTAGTCTGGCTCCGCTGGGGATTGACAATTTGAAGCTTTAGCTCTGCCGGGAATACTGAAACTTAAACTCTGAGGGGAACTGAGTTCTGGAGGATTCTCTGGCTGAGGATAACAAAGACAAACTCCTTTGGGGGATTGTATTGATAAGTTATGCCGGGGAGCTCTGATGAACTCCGCTGGAGGTAGGAAGAATTTGGCGAGTGCGATCTTCCGTGGCAATAAGCTGAGGATAACCCAGTTATAAGCCCTTGTGAGGAATAACTTTGAATAAAACTCGGGAGAGACGTTCGTACTCGGCAGTGGATAAGCCTCTAGAATCCACCGGGGATAAGCTTCAGGGTTTGCTGGGGATATGGATTCCAAATCTCCTGGGGGTTTCCCTTGAAGGGCATCAAGATATCCAACTGCACTTTTGACCTATCAGTAATCCTCTTTCTTGATTCGTAAGGAAATGATTATGTTCAAATGCATATGCCTATTTAACAAAACATTGGACGTTTCTCAAAAATAAACAAATAGTGCAAGAGAAAAGAAAAAGGAAATGACACAAATTTCTGGGAAAAGTATTTGTATTAACTTTCTCTGAGTATGTTTGTACAAAGAAGACAATCATCCTAGTAAGAGGATTTTGTCGTAAATATTTGAAAGATTTACAAAAATAAAGATGGCTATGTGAAATAATTCCATGGGATTCCATTCCGCTATAGCTTTCACAACTCTGAATATCTGTCCATTCAATGCTTCGTTTGCCGATGACTGGATTGATCAGAAGCCTGGAACTGGTTGATGAAGAGATTGTCTTTGAAGTGATCCGACGAGACATAGTCATACGCTTTAATTCCCTAACTTTTTCTTGAATCGCCCTTTCGGGTTTTCGATCCACCGGGAAACCCCTTTTTGCCCAAGCCGCCCTTTCGGGTTTTCAACTTGTCGGGTGTACAGATTTTTTTTATTTTTATCCCTAACTTTTGCCTGAACCGCCCTTTTGGGTTTTTGGTCCACCGGGATGCCCATTTTTGCCCAAGCCGCCCTTTCGGGTTTTCAACTTGCCGGGTTATTTTATGCGTAGTATCTTTTGACTATGTCTGCGTTCGCAGGGTGCGGCAAATCGTCGCCGTCCATGGTGGTCAGAATCATTGCACCACCAGAAAATATGCTCTTGATCACAAATGGTCCTTCATATGTAGGAGTCCATTTGCCTCTGGGATCACTTTGCGGCAAGATAATCCGCTTGATTACGAGATCTCCGACTTGATATACTTGACGTCTGACTTTCTTATTGAAGGCCTTGATCATCCGTTTTTGATACGTCTGACCATGGCATATAGCAGCGAGTCGCTTTTCGTCGATCAAATTGAGTTGATCAAGTCGGGTCTGCATCCAATCATCTTCATTCAAACCTGCATCCTTCATAATCCTTAGAGAAGGAATCTGGACTTCCATAGGCAAGACAGCTTCCATGCCATATACCAAAGAAAATGGGGTTGCCCCGGTTGAAGTACGTGCCGTCGTACGGTATCCATGCAGAGCAAACGGTAACATCTCATGCCAGTCTTTATAAGTGACTGTCATTTTCTGAATGATCTTCTTAATGTTTTTGTTCGCAGCTTCAACAGCACCGTTCATCTTTGGCCGATAGGGAGATGAATTGTGATGATAAATCTTGAACTGTTCGCACAAAGCGGTGATCATTGTGTTGTTCAGATTTGTACCGTTGTCTGTGATGATCCTGTCTGGAACACCATACCGACATATGAGATTTTGCTTGATAAAGCGGGCAACCACATTTTTAGTAACAGAGGCGAAGGAAGCTGCTTCGACCCATTTGGTGAAATAGTCAATGGCAACCAGGATGAAGCGATGTTCGTTGGAAGCCGTGGGCTTGATCTCTCCAATCATGTCAATGCCCCACATTGCAAATGTCCAAGGAGCAGTCAGAACGTTGAGAGGAACCGGAGGGATATGAACTTTGTCAGTGTAGACCTGGCATTTGTGGCAAGTGCGGGAATGTTGATGGCAGTCAGCTTCCATGGTAGACCAGTAATAGCCTGCCCTTAGGATCTTCTTAGCCATTGTATGCCCGCTCAAGTGAGTGCCAAATGTGCCGATGTGTACATCAGTCATGATCAACTCTGCTTCAGCTTTGTCTACGCATCGGAGTAACACGCAATCATGGCTTCGTTTGTAAAGGATATCGTTGCTCAGGAAGAACTTAGCAGCGAATTTCCTTAAGAACTTCTTGTCATTTACGGAAGCTCTTTCGGGATAATCTCTGGTCTCGAGATACCTCTTGATTTCATGGAACCAAGGTTGTTCCACTACTTCTTCGGTATTAATCTCGTGGCAATGCGCAGGTTCATCCATTCGCTCGATGGTGATTTGGGGAGCCTCGTTATCCCAGTTGAGTTTAAACATGGAGGACATTGTGGCTAGAGCATCTGCTAGCTGATTCTCTTCTCGCGGGAAATGCTCGAAGGTAATTTGCTCGAAATGAGGCAACAATGTCAGGACATGTTCTTTGTATGGGATAAGATTAGGATGCTTGGTATCCCACTCTCCTTTGATTTGACTGATAACCAAAGCCGAGTCCCCAAATACGATCAAAGATTTGATCCCCAAGTCTATGGCAGCCTTGAGACCAAAGATGCAAGCTTCGTACTCAGCCATGTTGTTTGTGCAGCTGAAGCAAAGTCGGGCCGTGAAAGGTGTGTGACAGCCTTCCGGAGAAATGAGTACTGCGCCAATACCATTTCCAAGTGCATTTGAAGCACCATCAAAGTACAGGGTCCATCGGGATCCCTTTTCGGGTCCGTCATACGGTCCGTTACCTTCAATGTTGTCCAAATTCATGATGTCCTCGTCTGGGAAGTCAAATCTCATGGGTTGATAGTCTTCGATAGCTTGATGAGCCAGATGGTCAGCTAGTACACTCCATTTTATAGCTTTTTGGGTGGTGTACTGGATGTCATACTCGGTTAAGATCATTTGCCATCTGGCTATCCTTCCAGATAAAGCAGGCTTTTCGAAGATATACTTGATAGGATCCATTTTGGAAATCAACAAGGTAGTATGAGTCAACATATACTGTCTTAGTCGGCGAGCAGCCCATACCAAAGCGCAACAAGTTTTCTCGAGCAGTGAGTAGCGAGTCTCACAGTCGGTAAACTTTTTGCTAAGGTAATAAATAGCATGCTCTTTTCGACCAGACTCATCATGCTGGGCCAAAACACACCCCATTGAGTTATCCAAGACGGTCAAATACATGATCAATGGTGTTCCTTCGACGGGTGGCATCAGAATAGGAGGTTCTAGCAAATATTCCTTGATTTTATCAAAAGCAGCTTGGCAATCGTCGTTCCATTCGACTACCTGATCTTTCTTCAAGAGTTTGAAAATTGGCTCACAGGTAGAAGTCAGATGAGAGATGAATCTGGCAATATAGTTCAAGCGCCCCAAGAATCCTCTAACCTCCTTTTCAGTACGGGGAGCAGGCATCTCTTGTATTGCTTTCACTTTTGCTGGATCGACTTCAATGCCTTTGTTGCTTATAATGAATCCCAGGAGTTTACCATACCTAACTCCAAAAGTGCACTTACTTGGATTCAGCCTGAGTTTGTATTTTTTCAACCTGGCAAACAGCTTTTCTAGATGTTCAAGGTGCTCTTCCTCTGTTTGTGACCGAGCTATCATATCGTCTACGTAAACTTTGATCTCATGATGTATCATATCATGAAATAAAGCTACCATGGCGCGTTGATAAGTTGCCCCTGCGTTCTTCAGCCCGAACGGCATCACCTTGTAACAGAAAGTGCCCCATTGTGTGACAAAAGTTGTTTTCTCCATATCCTCGGGGGCCATTTTGATTTGATTGTAGCCCGAGAATCCATCCATGAAGGAAAACACTTTGTGCTGAGTTGTATTGTCGATCAAAATGTCAATGTGTGGGAGTGGAAAATCATCTTTGGGGCTGGCCCTGTTCAAATCCCGGTAGTCCACACACATCTTAACTTTGCCATCTTTCTTAGGTACTGGCACGATGTTAGCGACCCATTGAGGATAGGACATAACAGCCAGAAAGCCAGCGTCGAATTGCTTCATCACCTCTGCTTTGATCTTTTCAGACATGTCAGGCCTCATTCGGCGGACTTTTTGCTTGATCGGTGGACAGTCCTCTCTTGTGGGGAGACGGTGAACCACGATGTCTGTATCTAAACCCAGCATGTCTTCATAAGACCAAGCGAAGATTTCAACATACTCATTCAACAACTGTATCAGGCGCTTCTTGACTCTTGGTTCCAGATTGGCACCCACTTGCACCTCCTTTCGGTCTTCCTCGGTCCCTAAGTTGACAGTTTCCAATGACTCTTCGTGAGGCAAGATGGCCCTTTCCCCTTGCTGTAGAAGTCTGGCTAGTTCCCCTGGTACTTCACAACCTTCGTCATCTTCATACTCGGCTTGATTGACCAGATCTTCAGAGTTATTGAAGGATATAGCAGAATAGTCACCCATGGAATCCGGAGTGGATGGGTACCTGCATTGGTGAGTGTGGGTGTGTGTAAGGGATAGCCATCCTTAAACAAAAAATGCAAAAGGAAAGGAAATGAACACAAGCAGTTTATCAAATGAAAAACGTCCAATGAATCATTAAACATGGCATATGGATATGAAAAATAATCAAAACCCTTACAAATGGACCTACATGCCCCGGGCAAGGCATGAGGTGAAAAGATAGTGTACGGATTGTTTGAAGGTAAATATTACAGACCAAATAAGAAATTGTTTAACAGATAAATTACTGATGAATAAAAGTGATGGGGACAAAGTCTTTTGCCTCCCAGTTGCTCAATCCTCCTTTGACAGTTGGGTAAATCCACTCTACGATGTTGCTCTCTTTGTCTTCGTCTTCCAAAGCGTTGATTCCATAGGGAGAAATTTTGATTGGCGCTCTTTCAACCTTCGCACGGCGCATAGCTTTCTGGCCTGCGATAGTGAACCCTAGTCCAAATTTATCGGTCTTATGTGGAATATCAGGTAACTGCCCCCATGCTGAATTCTTCCCTTCCTTTATTGCGGCCCTTGCGTCCTCCAGAGATGCCATCCTGGCCATCTGCCTCGGTGTCTCATCTGCCAACTTTGCTATTGTTATTTCAGGAAGGACTTCTTCGAAATGCTGAAAAGGCGTCTCAATGAACTCCCCTTCAACCTCCACATATCGGAAAGAGTTCAAATGGCTAATCATGTACTCCTCTTCACCATGGACAGTAATGATCTTTCCCTTGACAGGATACTTCAACATCTGATGTAAGGAGGAGGTGACTGCCCCAGCATGGTGTATCCAAGGCCTACCTAGCAAGCAAGAGTATGACGGACGGATGTCCATCACATAGAAAGTGGATTTAAACACCTCAGTGCCTATCTTGACGGGAATTTCAACCTCCCCATGGACCATTCTCTTCGAACCATCGAAAGCTCTGACAACAATATCACTCGGCTTCAATTCCAACCCTTCACAATCTAGTCGGTCCAAGGCCTTCTTAGGCAGTACATTCAGCGATGAACCAGTGTCGACTAAGACATGTGCGAGAGTGGTTCCTCGACACTCGACTGAAATGTGCAAAGCATCATTGTGGTTTCTACCTTTAGGAGTTAGGTCGGCATCAGAGAACCCTAGTCCATTGTCCGCAGTAAGGCTAGCCACGCAATTTTGAAATTGATCCGCAGAGGTTTCCTGGGGCACATGGGCTGCCTTCAGGAATTTTATCAGGGCTTTAGCGTGCGCTTCTGAGCAAAGTAGTAGTGCCAGCATGGAGATTTTTGAGGGGGTTTGCCCCAATTGTTCTACCACATCGTAATCACTCCTTTTGATTATCCTCAAAATTTCATCCATTTCCTTCTTGGAGGTTTCCGGGATGACCAAGGGTTGAGCCCTCGTCCTGACGAGCTCATCTTGGATTCCCTTACCTTTATCAGCAGTGGTAGGAGGGACAGTATTAGGAACAACAACATCTTCAATCAAAGGGGTTCTAGCAGAGAGTTTTATTGGTGCAGGGATGACCTTGTCGGCAGATGAGGGTCCAAAGATTTCTCTTGGAGGGGCAATCTCTGGAGAAAATATTCTCCCGCTCCTGGTGATTTTGCTGGTGCATGCAATGTTACCAATGCTGGCTTCTTCATCATCCGAACTTTCTTCAATTATCTCGATTTGTTTAATACCATGGTAGTAGACGTCACCGCCATAGTTCCATGGTATTGACTTCTCAGAAACATAGGGGACAGGCCCTGGCATTGTTATCTTCAAAGGAACAGATTTCGTAACTGGTGTAATCTTAACAGGCTTTTTGACGGCCTTGGAAAGATTGGCGTGAATGGTTATGATTGAGACATCTTCAGTATGGGTTGGCACAGCAGGAACTTTTTCAAACAAAATTTGTCGACTATCCATAAGGCCTTGGATGCCTTTCTTCAGTAACGGACAATCAAATGGCAGAGAGTAACAACAATAGCAGTCTTCTTTACATCCCGGGAAGATCCCGGCCCTTAACAAATTCAACTTGATGGTTAACAATGGAGTAACCAGATCATTAACATCAGCAACATACGAATCTTCTTCGATGGCATTGACATTTCGGCCGTGCTTCAGCATGGGTGCAGAGATCACATTAGGCTTCTCCGGAGCGTCAAACTCCACCTCCTTCGCCTCTATCAGGTCTTGGATTTTATGCTTGAGTGCCCAACAATCATTGGTGTCGTGCCCGACACTGTCAGAATGGTAGGCGCATTTGGCATTAGGATGATAATGCGGAGAGGACGTATTCACATTCTTTGGTGCCTCCTTGATAGTGGCGAGATTCAACTTCAATAGATGGGGAAGCACTTGCGTTGGAGTCATATTAATACGGGTGAACTGCCATTGTGGCCGTTCCACCCGTTGTTGATTTGGTCTGGATTGGTTATAGCGAGGCTGCTCACTTGAAGGATTTTGAATCATTACGGCCCCCACTGTCGGTCGGTGCTCAGTCTTCCCTGCTCTTCTCTGAGAATATACCACAACCGTTTCCTTCTTAAAAGGCTTCTTCTCAACACTTGCAGCAACACCCTTCTGAATCTTTCCTGACTTGATGCCAGCTTCTATTCTTTCGCCTGTTAAGATCAAATCGATAAACCCCGCGGAAGAGTTACCAATCAGATGATTGAAAAATGGCCCAGATAGGGTCCCTAGAAACATATCAACGAGTTCACGGTCGGTTAAAGGAGGCTGCACCCTGCCAGCTAAATCCCTCCATTTTTGTGCATATTCTTTGAACCCTTTGCCTGTTCCTAGTGACATACCCTGAAGTTGGGTACGAGTAGGAGCAAGGTCAGAATTATACTGGTATTATTTGTAAAAAGCGGTGGCCAAGTCTTCCCAATTTCGGACGCTGGTTCCCTCTAGCTGATAAAACCACTCCAACTGAGCTCCAGAAAGGCTGTCTTGAAAGAAATGAATCCACAGGTTTTTTATCTGCCGTATAGGGTTGAATCTTTCTCACGTAAGACCTGAGATGCATTTTTGGACAGGACATCCCATCATACCTCACAAACACTGGCACTTTGAATTTTGGGGGAATCACAATCCCGGCAACCAAACCCAAGTCTTCAAAATCCAAACCCGGTACTCTTTGTAATTCCATGGCGGCCAACCTGTCTTCTAGCCCTTTGTATTTATCATCAGCTGGAGGGTATTGCTGGTCAGAATAATCTTCATCTTCTTCGACCTCTTCTTCTTCCACATCAGACTCGGAAGGTACCGCAGCCCCACCTCCTTTGCTGGTTCCTTCATCAGAAGTAGGAGGAAATTCAAGCACTCGCCGAGCTTCTCCGTCAAATCTTCTCCCCAAAGTAGCTACCCCGAGTCTCTTTTTCTTCTTTTTTACTGGGTCCTTATTCCCCAGCAAGGTCTTGAGATCCTCCTGACCTTTAGCCAAGGTTGTCAGGAGTTGCTGGAACTGTGCATTCTGAGCTTGTAGGTCTTTGACTATTTGCTCGAGATCCATCCTACTGAAATAAACAGCAGACAGATAAGGAAACCTGGAGTGAGACCTGCTTATGCACATGATGAATGATATGCTTATGTATGCAATGCATTCAAGGATTTAGAACATTCAAAATTGTTGCAGACAAAGAAGAACACACGTCATATTAATAAGAAGAAATTTGTTAGTACATAAATGCCCCATGGGCCAAATATTACAAAATAACTTCTCAAGGCAAAAAGACATTGCACATCCTCTTTGGTGCGATATAGGTGTTGAGGGCCTCTTGCTCATGGAGTCGGCGGGTAAGCTCTAAAACCTTCTTCTCACTGGCGTAGAAGCTGGCTTCAAAGGTGTTCCGTTCTTCCTTGAGCTGAATCCAACTTTTCTGCATTTCCTCCCACGATGTAGGCATGTCTGGATGTAGGATGGTGTAGGGAACCTCTCCTTCCTTGACGGGCTCTTTAATCACCGGGAGTACGTGAGGATAAGGCATCATTAGACTTTGGGCTCGGGCTCGTACCCACTTGAGATATGGCTCAAGAGGGATGGAGTTCTTGTGTCCCAGAGTCTTGCTATCAACCTTTTTGGGCCTCCCCCAAGCTCTGATGAATCTTTGGCGAAGTCCTTGCGCATCGTTGTTGAAGTCAAAAACTAGGTCAGGAATCAACATGTCATGAGGGCCATCCCTCCGTGCATATCCAAATTGCCTCAAAGCTAGGCAAGGGTTGTAGGTGATACCTCCCCTGATTCCAAGTAAAGGAACATTAGGAAACTCTCCACAACGATCTACAATGATGACATTTTCTCTGGACCGAGAACACCAATGTACATCAGAATGAGTAAGAGTCATCAACCGTTGGGACCACCTTGAGCCTTGGTCATTCTTCAGGACAGATTGTGGAAGGTGCGAAATAAACCACCTTGCAAGGAGAGGAGTATAGCACATGAGAACACCCCTCTTTCTCATTGTTCGTGTGTAAAATGAGTGAAGAATGTCCCCAAGCAATGTTGGTATTGGATTTCTGGACAAGAAGATTTTGACGGCGCTGACATCTACCAATTGGTCAGGATTTGGGAACAAGACCAACCCATAGATAAGGAGTGCCACAATCTCTTCAAAGGCTTGTAGGTCCAATGAGTTCCAACATTCCTGTGCCTTCTCAAACAAGAATTTTGCTAAGAATCCTTTGACGCCACTTCTGGTTTCCCAATGCCCCTTGATGTCGGATGGTTGTAGATGTAATGCTCGAGCAACATCTTCCGGCTTTGGTTCCTTTTTCGTACCGTTGAAGGGTAGTTGATTAAGGATAGGAATTCTCAGGAGTTGAGAAAACTCCTCCAAAGTGGGTACCAACTGGTAATCAGGGAAAGTGAAACAGTGGTGAAGAGGGTCAAAGAACTGGAATAGCACTTTCATCATGTCTTCTTCAATGTTGGTGTTGACTAGGCTGAGCAGTCTGCCATGTCTTTCACTGAAGGATGAGCTTTCCGGAATTCTTGAGGTGAGCTCCTTGAGTTGAGGAGAAATTCTCACAAGGTTGACTTGGATGGTATTTCTGCGAGGAATTTCCATGACCTATAAAACAAGAACAAAGATGAAGATCCAAACCCTTGAAATGGTTAGTGAATGCATATGATGTTTTATGATGTTTATGATGTATGCACAAAACATATGTACAAGCAAATCACACCAAACCCTAGTTTCAGGCTTGCATGGGGTTTCATAGGTAAGTACCCTCTTGAGTGTAGTTGGCTTAAAAACCTGTCCTATAAATAGTAACCGGGTTCTAAGGAGCTCAATATCATTGGATTGTTTTCATTGTTCATTGTTTCGGTTTAGCCACTTAACTAGCGACCAAAATATTCCAAGAAAACAACCCTCAATGAGTGTAGTATCGAGTATCTACCAACTTCGGACTGCACCAAAGCCGGTCATCTCACTACCCCTAATAAAAGGCCAAGATGGTCAAGTAAGGTTCTAGGTCATTAGTGCTTAATGACATCACTCAGCGGCCCCGTATTCTCCTTGATTGAACTCAAGGGTTACCGGTACTCACAAATATGTCGCACTAATATAGCTATTGCTTCGACCATGTCGGTATACCCCGCACAGTTTCCACAACGTATTGCTATCTATGAATGTTTCCCCAAAATCCGGGTGTAGGATTGCAAACCCAAACAATAGAGCCAAGATATAAAGCAAACAATTCAAACAATTAGTCATGCAAGAGGGTGATCTAAGCCCTAAGGTTACTCCACTTTTAAAATACATCCCCAGCAGAGTCGCCAGTTCTGTGATACGGTGGGAGAACTGACTATGGTTTTGCGTTTGTTTTCGCAAATGTTTCGGTTGAGCAAGAGTCGCCACCGACTTTTTATTTTATCCTAAGGAAAGGTTTAAAAAGCACAGCAAAAACCTTTGAGATTTTTTCTTGGGTTCGGGGAGTAGATTATAGAAAGGGAAGGTATTAGCACCCTTTCTATCCATGGTTATCCATGGGCTCTTAGGTACTTGCTTAGATCAACTTGCCTTGGTTTTCAATTGTTTGAAATGGTGCTTTGTGTGTGGCTTTGAAAAGGTTTTGAAAAAGATGCCTTGTCTAGGCTACCCTTGTAACAATTCTTTACTCGAATGTTTTACAAAAAGGTGTTTTGTCTTTTTGAAAAGATGTTTCAAGGTTTCTTTGAAAGTTTTGTTTCGAAAGTGTAGTGATGTGTGGTTTGAAAAATAGGCAAGTGTTTTCTTTTGCAAATTGACAAGTACTTAAGAGCTATCTACCCTAAAGTTCTCAAAGATTTATGCTATGTTTTAACCCTTTTAACAATTTTGTTCCACCATTGCATTTGGTGGACAATCTTGTGTTAGGAGATGAAAGGAACGGGCGCGGGTCATCGTTTAGACCATAATTGCAATAGTGCTAAGTATCTTTGGGCAATTTTCTTTTAAGGGACTTTGATCATTTTTTAGGCAACTTTCGAAAGCGTCATCGAGGGACTATGATCAATTGATTTGTATTTGTCTTGCCCAAAGAGACCTAACATACAATATGGCCCATTTATGGAAGGCAACAAGTGGAATACCCTAGGGGTGCAAGTGTGATATGTGTTATCCATTTTCATGCTTGATTATCTTGAAATTAGGTCAAACTATTTTTGTTCGTTTTATTTGCATACAAACCCTAATTCTAGCATGGTATATTTAGAAAGCGTTAAAGTGCGAAAAGTAAAATTCCTACACTATTACAACACAATAGGGGAAGGGGGGTACAAATGTTCAAATGGGGGGATATTTAGACAAGAAATTTAAACCTAGCTATTACATCAATTTTGGAATATTTACAAGATAATTAATTGCATAAATTAAATGGAAAATAAAAATAAAGATGCAAAATGCAAAAAGGGTTTTCATATGTATGGAAAAAGGATATTTTTTATGTCCAATAAACAAAATGAATAAAAATAAAAAAAAAGTAATATTTTTGGAGTTTTTTGTGTTTTAAGGGTAAAACCCTAATTTTTATTAAGCAAATATATATATTATTTAATTTATACAAGTATTCATTTATTATGTACAAAAATAAAATAAAATGAAGTATATTTATAAAAGAGTATTTTTTATGTCAAATATTAATAAAATAAAAAATGTATATATTTTTTGTATTATTTACCTAAATGTACTAATATATATAAATATCTTTATTATTTACTAAATAAACATTATATATACAAAAGTAATAATATTTAATATTTATAAAAGGTATATTTTGTATAAAAATATTTTCAAAAGAAAAAATGAAATAAAATCAGAAATAAAGTATATTTGCATTATTTTTCTAGCTTTTTCTAAATAATAGTATATATATATTATTTATGTACAAATGGTTCATACAAACAAATAAATGCCTAAAAATATGAAAATGGTGTAAAAATAATTTTTCATGTTTTTAATATATTGGGGAAAAATAAATAAGTCAAAATGAAAAAAGAAAAGTCAAAAAATCATGAAAATAAACATAATGGGCTCAGGGGGTATGAAAATGAAAATAGAGTGTGAAAAGAAATAACACAACAGGCTCAGCCCATGAAGCTTCTTCTTCAACCTTCAGACAAAAAGATGTCAAAAACGCGCACCTGTTTTTCAAGTTCAAACATCTGGATTCTTTGATCTTTTGCACAAACTCACAACATAAGAAATGTTAAGCATGGAATCACGATTCTAAATATATAAAGAACTCATCCTAACTCTCAGAAATGAGAGAGAATTTTAACATTCCCAAATCTTGACCTAACTTTTCTTCCATATTCAGACCTTAAATTCTCATAACTCAGGCAAAATAAATGAAAAGTAAAAGCATGTACAGATTCAGGGGCATGAGTAGAACACTTCTTATTCACAAACCTAGAGCTAATGATGCCTACACTAAGAGTTAGAAGTTCAAAAAGATACCTGTTCAGTTGAAGTTCTATCTGGCAATGGGGGAATTTTCAGGGCAAGATGATGATCTGTACAGCTTTCCTGAAGTGTGGTGATGCTATTCCAATGCTTACTTTGCTTTGAAACACCTTGAATCGAGCTATGGACCTTCAACTGCAAAACAAGAAAGTGAAAATGGTGGAACTGGTTAGGGGAGTTACAGGTCATGTTTTATGTTTTGGTTAGCTTCAAGTGATGCTAGGGAATGTGTTTGATGAGCTTTGGGCAAGAAATCATGAAAGGAATGAGAGATGGGATTCAATCTGCAGACCCTGCCCTGTTTTTGCAGTTTGAGAGTGATTCTGGGAATGGGAGTGTTTGGGACCTTGTTTGCTCGTGTTCTAGCTTGGGTTTGATGATTAGAAGGTGTATAAAATATTTGCTTAGGCTTGTTTGTGCTGAGATCCAAGTTATGTTGTGATATGCTAGGTTTCTTAACACTTAAGCAAGAAAAGGTCACTTGAGTTTCTAGGCTGATAGAGGACCCCTAAACATGCTGCAAAGCTTCTCCTTGATCAGAGTGATTAGTTCATAATCTTGTGCCAAGGGGATTTGATCTGTACTTCTTGGATTTTCATTATGACACAAAGCTTGCTTTTGCAAAAATGGATATTTCACTTTTTCCATTTATGGCCTAATCTTGCATACAATGCTTGGATAAACAAAATAAGGCATTGGTACAATGAGTATGCATTAAATTTATGAGTGCAAAAGGGTTTATAGGCCTGTAATGTAGCATAAACCAAGCTGACTTGAAAATGCATAAGTTATGAACATGGAAATTGGCCAATTCAAAAGTGAGTTTTTTCCATATTGCAAAATTCGATTCTCTCAAGTCATGAGGTTGTTTGATGAGTTCTTGGATATTTTGGAAAGCTTGGAATGTGTACTACAATCCATCTTTGAAATACAAATTGAAATTCCAAGTGGAAGTATATGGAAAATGGTCTTGAAGTTAGGTAGAAAACCTTGCCAAAATAGGTCAAATTTTCACTAAGTTAAGAATGGTTTAGTACCCTTATTCCAAAAATTGTAACTTGAGATACAAGCCTCTTTTGGGAAAACTTTGTGAATAAAAGTTGTAGATTATGCAACAAGCTACAACTTTCATGTTTTGACTTTTGCTTGAATCCAAATTAATCTTGGTGAGAAAGTGGGGCAAAGTTGGGAAAAAATTAGGGTTTTTCATAACTTAGAAAAATTCTAAGTTATGAAAAATTCTCATTTCAAACCCTAATTTGCAATTTTTGATTTCTTGATGAACAAGTTTCATGATTTGGCATGTTTTGATGAAAAATGAATCTTGACTCTTGATTTTGACCAAAAAGTCAAAGTTTGACTTTTCAGTATACAGTCAAAATTGATCAATTGACTGGGAAATTCAACTGTCAATCTTGTGTACTTGGGATTTTTTGAACTTGTTGAGCATGTCAAGACAATTCCATGGGGTCCTTGAGTCCATATGTGAGCTTGGTTTGCCATTGGCTAGGTCAAACAGTCAAAATTGCCTTTGTGCAGTCAAAACCCTAAAAATGACCATTTTGCCCTTTTGGTGATCTGATCAAATTTCTTGTGGAATTGTGATCCAAACTTGATCAAATGGTCCATGTGAGTTCATAATGTTGATGTGGGTCAATTTTCATGAGGTTTGACTGTCAATTGGCCACAGTTGACTTTTTCCCCAATACAGTTGATTTCTAGGTCAAATGTCCAATTGACTGGGCAAAACTTGGAATCAAGACTTGAAACTTGATATGGATAAACTTGGGAGTCCAATATGAAGCATGAAAGTCATCTTAGGCATTTTAGGTCAAAACAACTTTGTGCAAACACAAACCCTAATTTGGGTCAATAGTGCAAGGAGAAGTCTTGAGCAGATGAAACCCTAGCTGGATCTTGATCTCCAAGGGCTTTGTGATGAGAAATCAATGAGAAATGGGAGGGAAAATTTTGGGGTACAATAGTATGCCTTTTAAACAGATAAGAGATTAAGGTCGGCCCAAAAGAAATACTAGCACAGGAGATATACCTCCTATCTTAAACCATTACAAAATTCCATCCAATTACAATTACTTAAATATTTGGTTCTAAGCCTAATCTAAAACATGTTCTTCTAGTCTCCAAGTAGCTTTGTTTCGTCTTCATTTTGCTCCCTTCAGAAGTCTACCCTACACACAAAACCATTCAAGGCATCCCTGCCAAAACAATTCAAACTGTTAAAACTGATGCATAATAGAATTCTTGAACTATTTCTAGAACCATCTTTCCAATTCCCACTTTCCTAGCAGCATAATAGTTAATTAACCTCTGTTTCAATTAACAAAAAAACCAAAACAAAATTGCAAAATCCCCAACTCTAACTAACTGTCAAACAGAATAACTAACTTCTATAACTGCTAACCAAAACAGAATTCTATAAACTCCCTAACCTTCTAACAACCTATAACCATTCTAACCAACTTAGAGCAACATAACCTGTAACCGAATAACAAACTCCTAACAACTTCTCAACAATTTCAGAACAGGAAAAAGGATATAAGGAACTAGCAGCAACCCATAACAAAAAATCAGAACTAACCCTCAACTGTCGAAAATAGTCCCTAACAGAAAACTAACTCATAGCATATTTGCAACCAACTTCCACATAACTAACAGGATATAAAAAATTGGCTCACCTTGATTCATTCACTCTCGATTACTCTCCCACACCATAACCTCCACCTTCACTTCTGAACCTCCTTCTTCATGCTTGCTCTGCTCCCACTCTCTCTTTCTGCATTCATTCACGAAAGAATCACCATTGATTTTGGGTGCATCTTTAATCGTCATCATCACCATTCACCAATCATTAGTCTCCCAGAATCGCTTCATTGATTCTTCAATTGCCATCTGCAAACGCGACCTGCTTCATTCTGCATCAACAACAACACACAACAAGTTCACATCAACAGATCTCGCACACGCACATCATCAACGCAAGAAAAAAAAGAGGATAGAAGAGCTTGAAGAATAAGAAGATTAAGCAGTTAGTTTAAGGCTATACCTGAATCGGATTATTCTCTCTTTTGTCGTTGAAGATACATCGGATAATTCCGGATCGTCTCTTGATGTCGTCGCTAGATTTTTTAAATCTCTAATCTAGGGTTTAAATTAGGGTAAATTGAATATAATGGTGATCTGAGTTGGATTTTTGGAGAATATGAGGCTAAGATGACGCAGGTGGTGTGCATCGTTCAAAGGCTCCTTGCGATCTCCGGCACCGGCGAACGGAGGAAGAAAGTGAAGGAGCCACGGCGAACCCCTAATCTCTAAAGCATTGTTGAAAGCGCGACTATGCGATGCGGGGGATCGCATCGGAAATAGACGAAGGAAGACGAAACCGAAGATCGCATTTGAGCGATTGAAACCATGCCATTCGTTCAGAGAATAAGAGGTTGTATTGAGTTTGGACGAGGCTTGTGATGGTGAAAAGTGAGACCGCCGCTGCAGAATGAACATGAGACAAAGGGAGAAGGTGACACCGTTTTGTGTTCTGAGAGGAGAAGAACGATATATCTAACCCTAATTTCACGCCTCTTTTCAATTTTCTTTTTCTTTTGTTTTTTTTATTATTTATTTCTAATAAAATAACGGGAAATAAAGAATTAGCTATGGATTGTTGCTGAGGACATTGGGCCAAACCGCGTTCTAGGCCCATTGTCATTATATTTGTGCTGATGTTAAAGATAAGGATTAATTGGACTTCATTATGGATGGGCCTAGCGCCCCAATGTTAGTCACTGTTTACCTTGGTTATTGGTAAATAACCGCTGATCCTCCAAATGGTTACTTATTTGGTTACTCGCAGGATCAATCAGATTGATCCTAGGACATAGGTTGATTTTGAGGTTTTGATTAAATTGGATATTGATTAAATGGCAATAAAATAAAGAGGCTTTAAGTAAATTGCATGAAGAAGTAGGCTTGGTAAAATAAATGAAGGCTTAAAGAAAAGGATTTCGATAGGAAAGTAAAGAAGAAAGCAAGTAAAGTTTCTAGAAAAATAAATGACTTTGATTAATAAAGTTGGTGTTTCACACATACATTTCTCAACAATTCTTTCTCACACGCTGGGTACTCGAATCTATATGAGTGACTTTGTATATAATTGTGAACACACGCGAGAAACTGCGTGAACTGCTACTATTTATACTAAAACATCCCAAGTAACCGTCGGGCAGTTACACTGCTTCGAGATGATTCCACTTGGCACGTTCTCAACGTTCGACGCCCCAGATCTTTGCACGTTGCACTTGGTAACCGCTGGAAACCGTTTTCCCTCCAAACGCTTGAATTTCAAACCGTTCCACTCTGAACCATCGAACACCTTCGTCGAGAAGCATCTTCGACGAGAAACACCTTCGACGTCGAAGGCAACCAACTTCTCTCTTGGAAGAAATCTTCTAAGTACATTGCCATCTTTCGATGGGCATTTCGACAGACTCAGCTGATCAAAAACAACCTTCAGCTTTAATGGCTGACATTAATGAAACAAGGGTGTCGAATTTAAGAGCCAACAAATTTCCCCCCAAGAATGCCTTATTTCGACTCTGAAAGAAAAAGGCATTCTTTGAAATACCATTCGACACCTGTCTTTTCATTCTTAGTCACAAATTAAATTGTGCACTTTTTGCTGTCTTCTACCAACCACTGACAATCCCAAGAAAAACTATCATTTATCCGTACCTAAGACGTCACCTCAGTACGGCGTGCAGTGTGCCAAACGTCATTTCACAAATTGTCATCATGACAATTTCAAAAAACAAGGGCGCACGCTGCACCCCTCCATTTCTACAGAACGGCTAAAACAACAGGGAGACGCCACGTGTCCCACTATCTTCTGCAACATTAAATGGCATTTAATGTCCTCGATTTTGGGGATTTTCCCCCACTACTATAAATAGCAGTAAGTACTCACTGTGGGACTTTTTATGCTATCTAGCTTTCAGAATTCTTCACTTGCCTACAAACTTGTCAACTTTGCAAACCTCTTTTCCTTCACTTCGTCTTCAACCTCACTACCAACAATGGCATCTGGTTCTTCTAATGCTCCTAGCGCCAACGTACCATCTGGAAACGTCAAACCTAGGGTTTTCTCGACCGCTCCCGTAGTGACTTCCACGGGCCAACGAAGGGTCCCTGAACCTTTGGACATTGCTGTACGTGATGCTTACTCACGCCACCTTATGATTCCGGTTGGATATTCCAACCAGATCTTTGCTATGTCTGGCCCATTGTACCCAAGCATTGCTGAGGCCATGAAGATCAAAAGTTATTTTCCGGTAGTTGAGAAACTCAAACCGGTTGCATGCTCCAAGAAAGATGCAGAGGATAATGAAGACCCTGCTAAAGAGAAAATCGACCTCCGTTTCTTCAACAAAGGTGTTAGGGCTTTCAGGTCTGGCCCTAGCCTTACCCCTGATTATAGTGCTTGGCTGGAAAAGATGGAGAAACGCCAAGCTTCGATCTGGAAAGACATGGGGATATTCGACCTGGTTATGCTGTCGAAGACAGGTCTTAACTATTCCCCAGAGATGTTGATAGCTTCTTTACTCTTCTGGGACTACACCCACTTCACCTTCCATCTTCCCTGTGGAATGCTGACTCCCACACTCTTCGATGTGGCCGCCATCACTGGCCTTCGACCTACTGGGGACTACTTCGACCCGGAAGAAATGTCGGAGGATCAAATTGGATTCTCTGCCACAAAACCAACCTACACCACCTTCATCAATCACTACCACGACAGGTCGACAGATGCTGTGTCGGATGTCGAACACATTGCGTTTCTAGCCTTATGGCTGACACGCTTCGTGTTTTGTTCCAAGTCCTTACAGGTGACCAAGAAGATGGTCACTCTCGCCACTCAACTCCATCATGGCCAAAATATCTGTTTGGCAGAATTGATTTTGGCTAGCCTGTATGAGTCGATTAGTAATGGAGCGACTCTTCTGAAGATTATTGAGAACAGGGCCAGTCTGCTGCTTGCTGGGCCTTTTTGGCTGCTTCAACTGTGGCTCAATGCCACCTTCGAATCTTTCTTGCCTAAGAAGATTCAAATAAATGAACAGGCTCCAGAAATAGCAAACAGACGCGTCGAAGGCACTAGATTGGCTCTGTTGACTCCAATGGAAGATGGGCTGGAGCTTCAACAAACTTTTACAAACTTCGTTTTGATGTTTGCTAAAAGGAAAGAGTTTGTTTCGACTATGGCTCTGTTTGCTCGACGGAAGGTTGGCCCAGAGTGGTTCACAAGGCCACATCCTAGGACGTCGAGTGGTCCTCAGGTTGACGAACATACAACAATGTGGGAGGCGTTCCTCACACCAAGAATCATGCCTCTTCGATTCAGGAGCTCTAAGACTCACTTGAGTCTGATTGCATATCAACCAAACCTGGTGTCTCGCCAGTTTGGTATTATTCAAACACTACCTTCTCCAATTTTTCCAAGGGAGAAGTCTATGTTATACTTCTGCAACGACTACATCGAAGAAGCTGCCACTAAACATATCGGAAGATATGCTGGTCGAACAGTTCTTTCGTGGTTTGACTACCAGCTTAACTTTCTTTTCTCACCATCCTTCGAGGAGTGGTGGAAAAGTTACTACGCTGAGGAGTTTTTCGACGAGAAGGACTTCGTGGATGAGCTTCAGAAATCTTTTGTCCTTGTCTTGGACAAAATAAAGAAATGTAAGTTCATCCTTTCAAATTACTTTGTCTTTCTCTTTCGACTGCTAGCCTGTTAACTATTTTATTTGCTTTCAGTTGTTCGAAAGCCTGCAGCCAAGAAGGCTGCAGAAGGCCAACAGGGAGGAGGCCCCTTAACAAAACCTCCACCGCCGGTGAAGACTATAGCGCCGGCGAAGACCACAACAAACCAACAGGGGGAAGGCCCTTCGAAAAAGCCTTCTGTATCGGTAACCAGACTTTCATTATTTTCTTCTGGCTTTGACTTTTGACTTTCGATGCAACTGCTAAATCGAACTCCCATTGGTTTTTTAGGCACCTTCGCCCAAGAAACGGCCAGCACTGACGGTCGAATCCGGGAGCGACGAAGAAGATGATTCTCCCCCTGCTCCTCTAAAAAGGCGAAAGCTGAAGAAAGACGTTCCTGCTCCTGAGGGTCGAACAATTAGAATAAAGGTTGCTGGGAGAAAGCCCAGGCCACCTCCAGTAATCATTGAGGAGCCAACGGAGGAGGAATTAAACGTTCTCCTCAATAAGCCTGTCGAAAGCGACAATTCCAGCCCTGGGGCTGAAGCTAATTTACAGGTAATCTCTTAGATCTCTTTGTAATTCAGGTGCTGATACCTACATTCGACTATGTCTCTTTAGAATTTTGAAGATTCTTCTTCTTCTCTTTTCAGGACACCACTGAAAGCTCACCGCCAAGGACTTCTGAAACATTTGAGTCTGCTGAACTCAGCAGGCCACAAGAAAAAGACTTGGCGAACGATGAAGCCCATACTGAAATAAATGAGGCCAATGCTGAGACGGTAGAAAAACCAGCAGAAGATCCTCAAACAGAAGAGCAACAGCCAAAAGAGATTCAGGTGGTGGATCTGTCGGAAGAGAATCGTGACGAAGGGGACCACGGCAACGCTGGCGAAGAGGATCAAGGTGCCGCTGGCGAAGAGAACCAAGGTGACGCTGGCGAAGGGCACCATGATGACGCTGGCGAAGGGCACCATGATGACGCTGGTACTGTCGCAGTCCGAGTCGAAGGGAATCAAGTCGAGGCAACTGTCACTCAACAGCCTCAAACCCAAGACAATGCTGTTGCAAGGGCTGTTACCTCAACAAAGCATAGGTCGAAAGAGGACTTAGAACTCTTGAAGCAAACTGATCCTGTTAGTTATCTGAACGCCATCATCGAGAGCAAAAGTTCGTCTGATGCTAGTCAGGAGGTTCCTACCCTGTCGGGGAAGTCCACTGAAACTTCTCCTCTCGATGAGGCTTTGACGAAGGTTAAGGCTCAGTTTTTCAAGAAGGACTTGATGAAAGCTTTGGAGGGGGACCCTACTGCTCCATCATATTTGGGGGCTGTTTTGAATGCCGTAGACTTGTTAGCTGTGCCTCCAGAAGTCTCAGGCTTTATCATGGAGTTACACTCCATTATTGATCAAGTCTCAACAGATTATCAGCGACAAAGGGGCTTTAATAGCCAGCTTGAAGTGTTATATGGCAAAAGCTCTTCTGCATGGACTGCTGTTTCGGAGACAACTTCTCGAATTGCGGAGTTGTCGAAGCAAAAAGCATCTAAACAAGAAGAAGTTGATGCCATCGATCGAGAGAATGCTTCCTTCAGGGCACAAATCGAAGAAATAGAGGCTAAGATAAATGCCAATACTAAGCGCAAGGAGGAACTTCTCTCGACCGTCCTAGACACCGAAAGTCAAACTGAAATCACACAAGGCCTAGAATTTGCTGAGAAAGCCCAAGGCTTCGACGATCAGATTGCCAAGCTTGTGCAGGCGAATGCCTGGTGCAACAAAAGATTGGAGCTGCAGCAAATCAAATACCTTCGACTCAAGGACTCCATTCCCTTCTGATTGATTCAGCTTTTTAACCATATTTTGTAATATGTATTCGACAACATTGCCATATTGGCTAAATTATAAAAATTTTCCATTTTGGCTTTTTTTATGGTTAATTTAGTCATAACTTTGTTATTTTATTTTTATCTCTTGGAGTGTAGGTTTGTATTTTTTCAAATATTTACCATTTACTCTCAAGAGCCTTTTATCTTCACCTAGCTCTTCGACTTCATAGGCTCCACCAGAAAAAGTCTGGATAACTCTGAATGGTCCTTCCCATTTGGGTGACCATTTCCCCATGCTTCGATCCCTTCGACCCATGGGAAGAATCACCTTCCAAACTAGTTCTTCAGGCGAAAATACCTTAGGTTTCACCTTTTTATTATAAGAGTCTTCTACTCTTTTCTTCTGAAGCCTGAGTAGGTCAAGAGCGCGCAATCTTTCTTCGTCTAAATCCACTAGTTCTTCTAACATCATATTCCAATAAATTTCAGAGGGAATATCATAATGTCTCTGAACCCTTGCAGATTGAAGACAAATTTCTGCTGGTAACACTGCGTCATGACCAAAAGTTAGCCTGTATGGTGTTGTACCTATGGCTTCTTTTGGGGACGTTCGACTAGCCCACAAAATCTGGTATAACGTCTTATGCCAATTTTTTGGTTTCTTCCCAACATGCTTTTTTATCAAGCCAATCACTACTTTGTTTGCTGCTTCGACTTGACCATTTGCCTGTGCATAATAAGGCGTTGATGTTAGGAGTTTGAAACCTGTTTCTTGAGCGAATTCCTGCATCTTTCGACCAGTGAAAACTGATCCTTGATCAGTTGTTATAGTCTCAGGGATTCCATACCTAAAGATAATGTTCTTTTGAATAAATTCAATGACATTTTCTTGGTCTACATTGACTAAAGGGATAGCTTCGATCCACTTAGTAAAATAATCAATGCCTACCAGTATATACTTCTGACTCTTTGATGATGCTGGTCGAATATCTCCAATGAGGTCCAACGCCCATCCTCTAAAGGGCCAAGGTTTCACTATCGAGTGAAGTTCGCTTGCTGGTACATGCTGGATGCCTGTATGGACTTGACATTCTTGGCAACCTTTGGCGAACTCAACACAATCTTTCAGCATAGTGGGCCAGTATAGTCCTTGTCGAAACAACAACCATTTCATCTTATGGCCTGCTTGGTGAGCCCCACATGCTCCAGCGTGCGTAGTCGAAAGGGCTATGTATGCCTCAGTTTCACTTAAGCACTTTAGCAATACCCCTTCAGGCGTCTTCTTGAATAACTCATTACCCATGAGTACATAACTCAACGCCCTGTACTTTGTTTTTCGTTCTGTCGAAGCTCCTGGATTTTGAAGATAATCCATAATGGGTTTCCTCCAATCTTGTTCTGACAAATTATCTATGAACGAAATTTCGAAGTTACTTTGATCAGCATATCCTAGTCTCATCGATTCCAAGTCTGTTGGTGATAGACAAGTTGCTTTTATCTTTTCTCGAACTTCGATTGCTCTTTGTAATCTCGTTTTTGAAATCTTATACCCAGATGCAATTTGTGCCAAGTCGTTGGCTATTTGATTTTCCACTCTGGGTATGTGTCGAATATTGACCTGTTCAAATTTTTTCAATAAACGATTTGCTATCACAAAGTACATAATGAGATTTTCTCTTATGCATTTATATTCCTATGTGACTTGCTTAATGACTAACTCTGAGTCTCCCATTATTTCGACTCGAGTTGCCCCCAATTCCAACAATATCTCAAGGCCAGTAATTAGAGCTTCATACTCAGCCTCATTGTTCGAACAAGAACCTGATATCTTGTACTTGAATGTTGTTGGAATTTTTTCTGGAGAAATGATCAAGACTCCTACCCCTGTTCCATCTTTATGGCTGGAACCATCGAAGTAGAATTTCCAAGGCTCTATCTCCACATAATTAATATCCTCAACTTGAATTGAGTGGTCGACTATAAAGTCTGCAACCACTTGTCCTTTCACTTCCTTAAGAGGCATAAAGGTCAAGGAGTATTCAGTTAATGCTAATGCCCACTTGCCAATTCGACTATGCAAGATAGGTTTCGACAACATATACTTGAAAACATCAAAATGAGACGAAACATACACATCAACTGGTTTTATATATTGCTTGAGTTTTGTACAAGAGAAATACAGACATAGACACAATTTTTCAACTTCACTATATCTAGTTTCTGCATCGTTCAAAACTCTACTAAGATAGTAAATGGGTCTTTCGACTCCATTCTCATCTTCTTGGGCTAACATGATTCCCAAAGTTTTGTCGGATGCAGCTATGTACAATCTCATACTCCTATTGCTACAAGGAGGCACCAAAATAGGTGGCTTAGTGAGGTACCCTTTGATTTTGTCGAAGGCTTCTTGTTGCTCTTGCCCCCATTCGAACCCCTCTTTATTCAATCGAAGTAAGGGTGAAAAGGCTTGAGCTTTCCCACTTAGGTTAGATATGAATCTCCTTAAGAAATTTATCTTGCCTAACAGAGATTGCAGTTCCTTCTTATTCGATGGCGCTTTCGCTTCCAGAATTGCCTTCGTCTTGTTCTGGTTGATTTCGATTCCTTTCTTGTGGACAACGAAGCCCAAGAAATCTCCAGCTTTCACACAGAATGCACACTTTAAAGGGTTCATCTTCAGACCATGTTCTCTCATTCTTTCGAATGATTGTCGAAGGTGGTCAATATGATTCTTCCTGGAAACAGATTTTATAACAATGTCATCAATATATACTTGCATAAAAGTGTTAATAAAATCATGGAAGATAGTATTCATTGCTCGCTGGTATGTTGCCCCAGCGTTCTTTAGGCCAAAAGGCATCACAACCCATTCGTAAGTGCCTAGGGCCCTAGGGCATCGAAAAGCTGTTTTCGACACATCCTCTTCAGCAATGAATATTTGATTATATCCTGAATAACCATCGAGCATACTCAGGTATTCATAGCCAGCGGCAGAATCGACTAGCATTTCCGCCACAGGCATAGGATATTCATCTTTGGGCGTAGCAGCATTCAAATCTCTGAAATCTATGCACACCCTTAATGTACCATTTTTCTTAATCACTGGCACAATGTTTGCAATCCATTCGACATACCTTCTAACGCGTATGAATTTGCATTTCAGCAGTCTTTCGACTTCCATTTTGATCTTCGACAGTATTTCTGGAGCGAAGCGTCTTGGACTTTGCTTGATTGGCTTCTTCCCAGGTTTGATTGGCAACTGAAGTTCTACCAATCCTCTGTCGAGACCAGGCATTTCGTCGTAATCCCATGCAAAACAGTCCTTGAACTCTTTCAACAATTGGATTACTTCCAACCTAAGTTCTGGGTCAATTTTGGCGCTGATGTAAGTTGGCCTCTTCTCTGACCCTTCACCTAAGTTGATTTCTTCTAAAGGATCTTGCGCTAACATTTTAATGTTGTTCGCCAAGGGGTCCTTTTCGAAGCCCAAAGGCTCATCGTCATAGATGGCGTCGAGCCTCTGTTCATGCATTTCTTCTGGCATGATATCAGGGGGTTCTGGATCGAAATCCTTTCCTGGACCTGCAGCAGATAACTGTTGATCATTGGCCTGTGTGGCCATGTACTTCACTTCGGCTTCGAGAGCCGTTATCATCTTAGTTTCGGCTACATAAGCCGAAATTCGCTTCAAAGATTGTGACTCAGTCATTATCACTGAATTCACTTCCCCAACCAGTTGGTTGGATATCAGTTAACCCACTGAAGTCTATGTGGGACAAGTCTTCTCTGTCCCATTAGAAACCATGCTCAGGATGCAGGTATAGGGAACAAAAAGTATTTGGCGCTGGCGCCAAGTCGAAGTCAGGTGTTGGACATGGCCCTATGTGAGCCAAGTTTTTGTCGAAATCTGCCAACCCTAGGTGATTCACTTCGCCCAGGTAATAGCTTTGATCTGCCTCTATGTTTTCGACCATCCCATCTGGACGCCATAGGAGCAGCCTCTGGTGCATTGATGATGGCACAGCTCCAACACCATGAATCCATTCACGGCCCAACAAAAGATTGTAGTTAGGTTTGGCCGATATGACCATAAACATTGTTGGTCGAAGGATAGACCCTACTTTGATATCTAGTTGGATCACTCCCATAGTGGTCCCTATGCCGCCCTCATAGTTCGACAGGACCATGTTGTGAGGCTTAATGTCCTCATCCCTTTTGCCAATTTTCCTTAGCATAGAGTGAGGAATAATGTTGATGGTTGCCCCACAATCCACCAATATTTTATTCACTGTAGTTTCTTCGAGTTTAGCCCTTATAAATAAAGTCTTGAGGTGATTTTTCATCGCCTCTGTAGGTGGCTCGAAGAACCCATTTTGTTCCTCAGTAGTGCCATTGTCCATGACGAAATAGCACACTGGCCTATGTTTGGCCATTTCTTGCTCCACTTCCCAGTCACTTGCTTCGACCTCCACCTGTCGGTTGAATTCTCTGGGCAGCACTGAGACTATATTCACCATTATGTCCAAAGTATCATCAGACTCAGAATCGTCTTCGTCCTCGACTTCACCTTGGTTAGGCCAAACTAGCCTGTTGGTTACTGGCTCTCTTTCTAGAGGTTTCCTTTGCTTCCTTAGAGGAACATTCGAACTGGTTTCTGCCTTTGGTTCGTTGGCAGCCTCCCTCTCAGCTTTTCGTCTCCTTTGGTATCTCCTCCATTGAGATCGAGACATGGGATTTTTTCCTTTGTAGTTGCTTGACACTTGTGCAACTTTAGGTGCAGCAACTTGAGGCTCTTTCTTTTGAGTTAAAGATGAACCCCTTGGCACGTCGAAAGAGTGCCATCTCTCTTCACTTGGCCTTTTTCGACCAGAGGTTTTGTACCAGGTATCTACCGGCACATTTGTTGGAGGCCTGAAAGTCAATGGCCTCTTTTCTTGGTTTGAACCTCTTTGGGAGGCTCTTCTGGGATCATGTCGAAGATCAACATTTTCCCTTCTCTTATTCGCTGCTCTTACACCTTGAATGTGCTCAGCAGCTTTTTTGTCAAAGATCGAACTGCATCTTGGACACATCATCACCTCTGATTTCTTTTTCTGGCATCTTTGCAGAAAATCTGCCAGATTTTCATTTTCCCGAGGGAAAGCAGTCTTATTAGCTTGTTCTTGCCTCATGGCCTCTTCTGATGCTTTTGGGTCAGAGAGTTCGACCATGTTGATATTCATTGTATCTTTGTTGGCAAGGGTCAGCTGCTTCATTTGAATCTCCAAATTCTCCGTCTGGCCTTGAACTGTGGCCAAGTGGGAACTGGGTTTTGGTCCAGTTTTTTGTGCTTCAACGGTCTCCAGCTTTGGGCTTTCGACCGCTTTCTGAACTGCTTCAATTGTCTTTCTGGATAAATTCCCAGAAAAACTGCCAAAGATTGGCATGTTGATATGGTCCTTTGAGACTTCGACCATTGTGATTCCTGGCCTCTTCGACTGGCTCCTGGTTGCCTCGATCACGTTCACCTCAGAAGGCTCAGCATAGTGGGCTTCAGCCTGCAATGGATTTGAGTCGACAGCCATGGGGGTCTTGTCAGCAAACTTCAACCTCCCTTCTTCGATAGCGTCTTGCACAAGATTCCTGAAAAGAAAACATTGAGAAGTTTTATGGCCCAAAAAATTATGATATTTGCAAAAGCCTCTCTTCTTTCTTTGATCAAGAGGAGGCACTTTTACCCCTGGGGGTACTATCATTTGGCCATCTTTTACAAGCAAGTCAAATATTTCATCACATTTTGTGATGTCAAAACTATAAGTCTTTTTGGGGAACCTATCGTTGGTCCTTTCTGGACCAATGGGATTTTTCCCACTTGAGGGGACTAACAGTTTGCAAGAGTATGGTGGCCCTTGTTTTAGTTCCGCTAAATCGACTTCTCCTTCTTCGACAGTTATAGTATCGTCGAAGGATTCTGGATCTTCGTCATCCATCTCAACGTACGCTATCCTCTCTCTCTTATGAGCTTTCGTTGCCTTTGCTTTTTCAGCTTTGAGGCGTTCTACCTGTCGAACTCTATCGGCCAGTTGGGCCATGTCTCTCAGGTATTGGGTGTCTAGCTTCTTCCTAATGGAATAATCTAAACCGCCTGCGGCTATTTCGACTAACTCATGTTCCGACACTTGTGTAAAACATCTCGCCTTGAGCAACCTAAACCTATTTAGATATTCGTCTATAGGTTCAGTGAAACGTCTCTTTACACTGGCCAATTCTTTCAGGCTTATCTTGGTTTGCCCCATGTAGAATTGTTCATGGAACAATCTTTCCAACTGGGTCCAATGATGGATCGAATTGGGGGGGAGAGTTGTAAACCAAGTAAAAGCGTTCTTTGTTAAAGAACTTGGGAAGTACTTGATCCTCAGGTTTTCGTTATTCGAAATATCTCCTGCTTCGATCAAGTATCTCGCCACATGCTCGACAGTAGATTCCGTCGTGTCCCCAGAGAACTTAGTGAATTTGGGGACTTTGCATCTAGGAGGTAAGTCTGTTTGTAACACGTATTCTGACAATGGGGACGTAAAGTTGGGCCTTCGAAAGCCCATGTTCATCCCATTTTGAGTCATGATCCTTTCGATCATGGTTGCCAGATTATTTTCCGAACCCATGTTTTGGTATTGGATATGCTGAACTACTTTGTCAGCATTTTGGTTTCTGTTAACTAACCTTACCTCTGGGGTTATTACCCTAGGTTCCTCGACGGGTTGCTCCAATCGTGCCCTAAGGTTTTCTTCGACAGGCTGTTGAACCTGGTTGATGGTGGTTTCTTCCTCTAAGAATATACCCTGGTTTCCCCTTATTTGCGCCCTTTGGGGCAGTCGAATAGGTTGGGGTACTCCAAAGAAATCAGCCAAACGCGTCATTTGCGCTGTCACCTGCTGATTCGATTGAGTAGTGTTTTGTATTAGAGGGTTCAGCACTGTACTTAAAGTTTGTGCCAACATTTGCACCATATCATGGTTGCTTTCGTCCATTTGTTGCCTCAAGACTGCTGTCGAGGCATTTGTAAGGCCATGGGCTACTTGGGACGTTCCTCCTAAGAGTTGGGTCCTATTTCTATTCGCCATACCTACTCCAGAGCCTTGGAGTGGCGAAGAGGCACTCACTAAAGGGTCTGAAAAAGTGGACGCAACATTCGTCAGGCTAGCCAAGTCAGAAGTTGGCATGCCATAGAGTGGCTCTCGATTATGACCGCCTGTCATAAATCCTGGGGGAACAAAAGGCCTTGTGCCTAAATTTCCCCTTGGTGGGGGAGTTCCCAAAGGCACTCTGGGGCCTGTGAACGGAGGTAATGGCCCCATTGCTGTGACCGTTACTGCTGGTGTCGAACCAGCGGTTATCGCTTCACTTACGGTCGGGATAACCGTTGCTCCCACATTTGTTTGTGGGATTTCGTTATTGTTTGGCGGATTCGCCATCTCTTCCCTTCTTCTAGCAGTATTGTTATCGTTAGTGTATATTCTACCACTTCTCAATAACATACAACACTCCTCGAAAAGATGAGATTATTTTCAACAATCAACACACAGTCCCACCGGGTGTGCCAATTTGTTTACCTTGGTTATTGGTAAACAACCGCTGATCCTCCAAATGGTTACTTATTTGGTTACTCGCAGGATCGATCAGATTGATCCTAGGACATAGGTTGATTTTGAGGTTTTGATTAAATTGGATATTGATTAAATGGCAATAAAATAAAGAGGCTTTAAGTAAATTGCATGAAGAAGTAGGCTTGGTAAAATAAATGAAGGCTTAAAGAAAAGGATTTCGACAGGAAAGTAAAGAAGAAAGCAAGTAAAGTTTCTGGAAAAGTAAATGACTTTGATTAATAAAGTTGGTGTTTCACACATACATTTCTCAACAATTCTTTCTCACACGCTGGGTACTCGAATCTATATGAGTGACTTTGTATATAATTGTGAACACACGCGAGAAACTGTGTGAAATGCTACTATTTATACTAAAACATCCCAAGTAACCGTCGGGCAGTTACACTGCTTCGAGATGATTCCACTTGGCATGTTCTCAACGTTCGACGCCCCAAATCTTTGCACGTTGCACTTGGTAACCGCTGGAAACCGTTTTCCCTCCAAACGCTTGAATTTCAAACCATTCCACTCTGAACCATCGAACACCTTCGTCGAGAAGCATCTTCGACGAGAAACACCTTCGACGTCGAAGGCAACCAACTTCTCTCTTGGAAGAAATCTTCTAAGTACATTGCCATCTTTCGATGGGCATTTCGACAGACTCAGCTGATCGAAAACAACCTTCAGCTTTAATGGCTGACATTAATGAAACAAGGGTGTCGAATTTAAGAGCCAACAGTCACACACCCTGATTTCAATGCTATACCCTCTGACTTCATTTCTCGTTTAATATTTGGGTTAATTTTTCTCCTCCTATTAATTGTTGATTAATTGGTGATAGAATGATACAAAATAATATAATATTTTTAGAACCCCTTTAGAATTTATTTTTAGAATTTCAATTAGATTTTTTTCACTATTTTTAGAATTTCAATTAGATTTTTTTCACTATTTCAATTAGAATGATACAAAATAATATAATATTTTAGAACCCCTTTAGAAGGATTTGGAGACTAATTATTTGATCACTCGCGCGGAGCAGTTTCTGCAGAGTTTTCTCATCGCTTGCGTGGCTTTAAAGAGGCAACGGACCTCCTTCGTTCGGTATCGTCACAACCCTATTTTATTCTTCATTTCCATACTTTACCGTAATCCATGTGCATGCAAACATTAGGTAGAATCCCTCAAAATTCTAACTTTAGGTTTAACAATGCATAATAACATTAGGTGTAGAAATAGGCTAGTCCCCCTTTTACTTTTCTTCCCCTTCTGCATTCGCACTAAAACAAAAACTATTTTAAAAAAAATTCAAAATACTTTAAAACTACTGATGAGAATCATGCCTTTGCTTAGTATGGGAAATGATAAGCGGGTCTCTTCTCGATCTTATTGCTCTTCATCTCAAGCCTAGGTGTGGTTCAATTCTCAAAGACTCCTTTCATAGCTAAGTAGAAAAGTGGCTAATATCTCTCTCTTGAGGTCAACTAGTCATCATCTACAACAAAATACAAATCAACTCAAACCATTTGTGCGCTCGAGCACTTTTCTTTGAAAACCTTTTCAGGTAAGGACATGATTAATTTACTTCTGTGCCAACGCATAAGTCTCCAAAGGTCGAGCTGCGGCTGAAGGCAAAATTAACTTCGTCCATAAAAAACACAAACAAACAAAAACATATGAGCCAAACTAAGGTAGCTCTGATTCCTCAAAACGGATACGTAGGCCTTGGGGTAGGGCCCAAGCGAGCACAATTTTATTTTCCCTACATTCTTTTTCCCCTTTCTTTTGCATGCACTCTCCACTCAGTAGTATAGTAAACAATAAGCATAGATTAGACACACCCATAAGATAGACAACAAGAGTGGATACTGTAGAGAACTACGTGCGTGTGGGGTACTGTGATCGGTGGAAATAGAATTGACTGTTTTGAAATGCTGGTTCGCAAAATGTCGCGGTAAGCAAGAGTCGCCACCGTCTTTTATTTTCTCCAACAAGGAAAGGACAAAAGCACAGCAAAATTCCTTTTCGAGATGTTTCTCGGTTCGGGAGGTAGATTATAAAAAGGGAAGGTGTTAGCACCCTTTCTATCTGTGGTTATCCACGGGCTCTTAGGTACTTGCTCACTATGTTTTCAAAAATGTTTTGCTTTTCTTGTGTTTGTGGGTTTTGAAAAAAAGTTCGTTTGAAAACTTCGATATAACTCTTGTATCTGTCCTCAAGAGTGTATGAAGTGTTGTTTGAAAACTTTTGTCAGAAAAGTGTGAGTGCGAAAAGTATTTTTTTGTTTTTTGAAAGAGCAAGTACCTGAGAACCTCTACCTACTCAAAAGAAATTAAGCTGTGTAAATGTCCTTTAGACAGTACTATCCCACTATTGAGGAGTAGGTAGCACCGTCGTTGGAGTTATTCGGGTCAATTCGATTATAGGGACATGTGGTCACCAAAGCAATAGTAGGACACCTTAGTGGTAACCCTAGTGTCCTAGATCCTTTTTATCCGAGGCAACCGTTTGGAGGCAACTGGATCTTTATACAAGAGGGCGACCTCTAAAACACCCTATACTCAATGACCACGTTGAGGCAACCAAGTGAGGCGTACCCTAAGAGTGGCATGTGCGAGTGTGTCAGGATTCAGTTAAGTTATCTTTGTACATGTTATGGTGAGCTACGATTGATTTTAATTTCAGAATAAGTCTTGTCATGCATAGCCTAATTAACATACATCTAGCAGTTAATAGTGCGGAAAAATAAAGCTAAACTATTACAAGGCGTCGGGTATTTACATCGCCAAAAACAACCCTTGAAAAGTAAATGCGAGAAAATTAAAGAAAGCGATAAAAAGGTCCTAATTAACGCTATTACATTCTCAGAGCAATTACATAAATGATGATCAAAATTAATATGCGCGAAAGAAAATTGAATCGGAAAAGTCCTTAGGGTTTTGGCCCTTTTTGAGAAAGAAAGAAGTTTGTTATTATTTTGCAATTAATTAAATTAAACCTAAAACTAATTAATTAATTAATTAAAAGAAAAAGAGTATTTTTTTTTTAGTTTTTTATGTTTTTAATGAAAATAAAATAAAAAGATGATTAAAATTGTCAAAACCCTAATTCTATGTTGATTTTATTTATTGTGAAAAAAAGTCAAAATTAACCTAATTAACTAATTTAATTACATTAGAATTTATTTACAAAAATAATAAATTAAAGGTGAAATTAATAAATAATAAAAATATTTTAATTTTCTGATTTTATTATGAAAATGATTAATTTGGTTAATTAAATAGTAATAATAATAATTATAATAAATAATTAATGAAAGAAAATAAAAAAAAATATAGAGAAAGAAAGAAGAAGAACCCAGGGGGGTGTTGGCCCATTTAGGAGGTGTTATTGTCAATTTTGTGGCCCATTAAGCTGTTCAGCCACGTTGACTTTAGCAATTCCCTGGATGCTCATTGACTGAGGTGTATGGTAGTCATCATCTTTGGCCACTGGATGTGAGCTAGAAGACACCTGGCGCGTGGATATTTGAGGTGCATGGTAGAGCCTCTTTTGAAACCTGCATGGGATTATGTGAAAGAAAATAATAACAAGTATTTTGGGGGACCTGGGATTCGAACCCAGGTCCCAATGATTCCAAGCCAACGCATCATCCACTACACCATGTGCACGCTTTTGTTATTATAATAATAAGCAAATATAATATATAAAAAATCAATTCATATGTTGTTAACACAAAAACGCGTGCGCTGATTTGAACTAACCAATGATGTATCAACACATCATCATCTTCCTCGCTGAACCTGCAAAAACAATGTTAGATAGCGGGAGTTTTTAACCCCCACAAACTAGAGTGGCGAAAAATAGCGAATATAGTTGTGATTAATATAAATATTTCGCGAATAGTCAGTCTTGTTCGTCTTGGTTCAACGAATCCAGTCATATGCCTTACAAGTCCTGATTTTTCTGGGTTTAGAAAGCCCCAATTTCACAACTTATGAACCCTAGAAATCGTCAATGGCAATTTTTTATTTATGGCGTTTTAATCCAATTAAGTGATATCATTAGCTTCGTATGACCTCTGGCAATGCAACACAATCAATAAAACATGTTAATGATGCAGGAATTCAACCATATGATCTTGAGAGAAAAAAATGCAAACTGTGGTTCTGTTTAGGGCGATTCTTGTAGCTTTAAGGCCTGAATTTGATTGCAAAACCTTCCTGGGATCCCCTGCAGTATATTAGAATCAACAAAAGTTCTTGAATCGTCCTGGAATGTGAAAACCAGTTTTGAGTTTTCTTGGAAAATTTACAATATGCTATAGCTTTTCTGTAGCTTCTCTCACGTGTATGGCATTAGGGTTAGCTTGCATATTTATAGAGGAATGGAATTAGGTCACAATCTTGAGCAAAAATCCATGGAATGATGATTTGAATATTTGATTGAAAATCAAATCTTTTTGTATTTTCATGATTGAATAAAGTTGCCAAACTTGGAGATTCTTGCATATTTGATTTGTACACGAAATTGCCAGCATATCTTGACCATGTTTGCTTCACAAAAAGATTGAAAAATCAAATCTTTGTATTTTCCTACAATTTAAATTAATTAAATGAATTAATATTGATTAAAAATCCAATTAATTAATAAAAATAAGAAAATAAATTCAATTGAGCTTGATGGGTCGTGCATAAGTCATGGATAAAGTTTCAAGAAGAGATTTGAGGCCCATTAGCAAAAATAAGGTGTTTTGAGCAAAGTTGACTTTTGCAAATTCACAAAAATTTCCCAACTTCTCCAATGCATATCTTGCTCAATTTTGATCATGTGAACATGTTCTTGGACATTTTGGAAAGGTCTTGAAGTCCTCTAACCAATGACTTTGGTCCCATGTCATTTGGATTTACCAATCTCAAGTTATGGCTTTTGACTTAAAGTGCATGTTTGTTGACTTTTGAAGTTGACCTATAATGTAGAAATTGATAACTTTTTATGAGAGCATTTCTTGGACTTGGAATGTGAAGATGGATTGTAGGAAATGTCATCCCCTTCAAAATGAGCATTGGATGGGATTTTTCGAATGAACCATGAAAAAGTTATGCCCTGGTCAAGATACAGTTGACTTTTCTACTGTCCAAAAATAGTAACTTCTTGCATCTTGATGATTTTTGAGCCATTCTTGTGGAATCATGATCAAGACTTGATCAAATGATGATTGTGGACTCAAAATAAGATGTTGACCAAAAATTCTGACTTTTGACTGTAAAATGACCATTTTGCCCCTGTAGTTGACTGTGGATCAAATGAAGCTTTTGACTGTGCAAATTGACACTGTGAGTCTTGAAACTTGGCATGTAGGTGATTGAGAATGTATATAGGCCTATGAGACTTGATTGAACCATTGGAAACCTCAAATTCCTTGAAAGAACCAAAACCCTAGTTTCAGCTGGCTTAAGAGGTGGTTTGACTGTACAATCTCTTGAGTAGCCTTAAACCATTTGAAGATGATTCTTGACAAATCTTGAGGAATATGGGAGGGAAAATTTTTGGGTACAACAGTTGCCCCTGTTCAATCTTCTTAAACCTGAGGATGTAGATTGGCTTGCGTGCCTTTCGTGATCCGAAGGTGGAAGATGATTGAACACTAGAGTGCCCAGAAATTTGCACTCGCATGGTGTAGTATCAACAATGTGATGTCGGGAATGGACTTACAGATGCCATTTGGAGATATGATGGATAGGAGGATGGGCTTATAGATGCCATCTGGAGATGTGACAAAATCTTTGTTGGGAATGGGCTTATAGATGCCATTTGGAGATGTTTGTTGAATTGTAACTTGGTAGGTTGAAAGAGGGAACCTGTGTAGGGTTGCCTGATGATGCATCCGTATGAAACTGCATCTTGGAAGAGAAGGAACCGGTGCAGGGTTGCTTCATGATGGTCAAGTAGATAGTTGTCATGTCTGGTTTCAGGTATAAATCTACAATCCGTCGTCCAAAGATATTTCCTGGCTAGTTACAGGTGTTGATCTGGAACTTGAAGGCTGGCCGATGAGATAGTTTTCCTATCTGGTTTCAGGTGTTAATCTCTGACTTGAGAAAGAAAGATAGTCTTCCTGGCTTGCTACAAGTATTGATCTTCAGTCTCTTCAATGTAGATAACCTTCATGTCTGGTTTCAGGTATAGATCTACAATCAGTCCATATAGGTGGTTTTCCTGTCTGGTTTCAGGTGTTATCCTATAATCAGTCGTTCACAGATATTTCCTGCCTAGTTACAGGTATTAATCCGGAACTTAAAAGAGGTTGGTCGAGGAGATAGCTTTCCTGGATGGTTTCAGGTATTACTCTCTGACCTGAGAAAGAAAGATGATTTCCTGGCTTGCTACAGGTGTTGATCTTCAATCTCTTCATGTAGATACTTTCCTGGCTAGTTACAAGTGTAGATCTACAATCAATCGTCCACAGATTTTCCTAGCTAGATACAGGTATTAATCCGGAACTTAAAAGAGGTTGGTCGAGGAGATAGCTTTCATGGCTGGTTTCAGGTATTACTCTCTGACCTGAGAGAGAAAGATGATTTCCTGGCTTGCTACAGGTGTTGATCTTCAATCTCTTCATGTAGATACTTTCCTGGCTGGTTTCAGGTATAGATCTACAATCAATCGCTCACAGATATTTCCTGGCTAGATACAGGTATTAATCTGGAACTTAAAAAGGGTTGGTCGAGGAGATAGCTTTCCTGGATGGTTTCAGGTATTACTCTCTGACCTGAGAGAGAAAGATGATTTCCTGGCTTGCTACAGGTGTTGATCTTCAATCTCTTCATGTAGATACTTTCCTGGCTAGTTACAGGTGTAGATCTATAATCAATCGCTCACAGATATTTCCTGGCTAGATACAGGTATTAATCTGGAACTTAAAAAGGGTTGGTCGAGGAGATAGCTTTCCTGGCTGGTTTCAGGTATTAATCTCTGATTTGAGAAAGAAAGATTGCCTCCCTGGCTTGCTACAGGTATTGATCTTCAATCCCTTTAATGTAGATAACTTTCCTGTCTGGTTTCAGGTATAGATCTACAATTAATCGTTCACAGATATTTCCTGGCTAGTTACAGGTGTTGATCTGGAACTTTAAGAAGGTTGATGGCAATCATCTTTGGATTGACCTTTTCCTGAAAAGGCAAAACATTAGTTGTATGCAATGTCATGATGTATGAAATGCATGATGTCATGATGTTCTCAAAAAATGAGATCGTGTCGTATGCACTTTATCATGTATGTAAATAGGAGGTATGAAATGTGATATGTTTATGAATGTATTTTCGTCTGGGAAAATAAATTCTTGACGAATGTCGGGAGCTTGTTAAATCCTGGGCTGATGTTGAAGAGTAGAGTTCTTCGTTTCCGCTGGGGATGATGAACGAAGATGATTGCAAGAATAAACCGGTAGAAGAAGATGACTCCGTTGGGGAATAAACCTGGTGAAGAGAATACTCTGCGGAGAATTACTCTGTGGGAAGAGATGCCTTGCTGAGATTTTTAACGATAACTCCGCTAGGGATTCCGTTGATAAGCTCTGTTGGGGAATTTGATGATGAACTCCGCTGGGGGATAGGAAGAACTTCGTTGAGGATGATTTTTCCGTTGCAACTTGTTGAGGATAACCCAGTTAGACTCTGGTGGGGAATAACCTTCTGAATATGGCTGGGGAGAGATATTTGTACTCTGCAGGGGACAAGCTTCCAGAATCTACTGGGGAGATGATTCGACTCTCCTGGGGAAACTTTTGAGGAAATAGCTCCACTGGGGGTATCTTGTATTCTGCCGGGGAACAATCTTATATTTCTGTCGAGGAATATTAAGACTGTCGGGGATGCTTGGTGAGGAATATCTGTATACTCTGCTAGGGAATATTAAGACCTTCTGGGGGTACCTAACCTCTTCAAGACTGATGGTAGACCAACTCTTCTTGGGGGAGAGTGTTTCTGATTTTGCTGGGGATACTGTGTCTTTTTAGGGCTGATGGGAGACCAACTCTGCTTGGGGAGAGTATTGTTGAATCTTGTCTTACTCTGCGGGGAGTGTAGGTATCTTGGTCATATTCTTCAGCTGAATCTACCTTGGTACCTGGAGGATAGAGCAGCTTGTACAGTTCGGACAATTCTTATTGCCCCAGTTTCAGTGGGAGAATAAGGCTTATGAGGTGCTTGATAACTGCCGATAGACAAATCTTCTTATGGTTGGCAAGTGATGAGATGACGGGATATAGTCGTACGCTTTGATCCCTAACTTTTTCTTGGACCGCCCTTTCGGGTTTTCAGTCCATCGGGATACCCTTTTTTGCCCAAGCCGCCTTTTCAGGTTTTCGACTTGCCGGGTGTACAGATTTTTTTAATTTTCATCCCTCATTTTTGCCTGAACCCTTTTGGTTCGCCGGGAAGCCCTTATTTTTGCCTAGGTGTGTCAACCTAGCGGGTCTTTGATTATGCGTAGTATTTTTTCGACTATGTCCATGCTCTCAAAGTGTAGGGAATTGTCACTGTCAGTAGTGTTGCGTTTCCATACTACCAGAAGATCTTCGTTCGATCATGCAAGATTCGTTGCTGGAAGTCGTGTCCAATGCCCCAAGTGACTCGGGCGGAGATTTGCCCCTGGCTATTTGGCATTTTGAGAGATTCCTTGAATCTTGACTTGACTACCCCAGATGGTGAACAATGATCATGTATGCCCCTTGGTTGGAAGTGTTTCTTCCACTTGATGTGATCCTTTTTGTTGAGAAGGTTTTTGTTCACTAGATATTCGTCGTGCGAATTTCTCTGCTGTTGAACAAATAGTCATATGCAAACAATATTATTTCAAGAATGCAAAGCTTATGTCTGTCTTGAAGTTTTTGAAAATGCAGTTTTCAATAAAACAAGTGATTTTTTTGTAAAATGTGATGTCAACTCAGGATTTTACAGCAAGCCTTACAGGAGTCAGGATACCTTTTGTAACAGTATGCTTTCGAACAAACCCATGCTTCAGCTAGGACTTTTAAGGGTTATAACGTGGCCTGGTTCACGGTTTAAGAAATAAAGGATAAAGGCTCAAATTTTATTTGTACCCACCCATTCTTCGTGATGTTCTTCGATCCTAAACTTAGCTAATCGTGCATTAGATCTTGTCTGAGTCTTTGCTCTGATATTTCGGTGATGGTTCGGATACTGACAGTTTATTTTGAACAGGCAGTCAATTCTTTTTTGTTGAGGGTTTGTAGGACCTCTTTCTTTTTGATTTCGTTATCCCTGTTTTTTGCCTGAACTATTTCTTTTGTGATTCCAGTTAGCGGGATGCCCCAGTTTTGTGTAAGTCTCCTTCATAGGTTTTGACTTATTGGGCTTTTATTTTGAGAGGTAATGACTGCCTGTCCTTATGATTATTCGGAACCATCACTATCTTTTGTTTTAGAAGGACTCCTGTGATGCCATTCATTGTGCACCTGGATCAACTGAGAAAACTACCCTGCCCCAGGTTATAGTTAAGGGTTTTAATTTGTAAAAAGAAAAACTCCAACTTCTTTGGCTCAAAGGGTTTGACTAGGGATTATCTTCCTTATAACTCCACTGTTTAGGATTTGAAATAATGCATGTACCTCATCTGCGGGGTCTATTCAAAAGCATACTGTAAAGATCGTGGTATTGTTTTCGTCATCCTCCCTCAAAAGGCTTAGAATTTTTAATCGAGAGTTGAACATCAAAAAATAAAAGCAATTTTGAATATAGTGAATACGAATGGATTGATTCAAAATAGACATATGTGATGCATTGATAAAGTAATAAAGTTTGACATGAGTAAATGTTTGAACAATCAAGAGAAAATTACAAATTGAAAATTCCAATGAACAAAAAGTCTTCTCGTCTCAGGACTTGTCACTTCAAATGGTGAACCTTGGAGGGATAGTGGAAGAACTCATCCTGACCATCTTGTGTGAATTCCAAAGCTCCTTCATCAATCAGGTCTTGAATTTTGTTTTTCAATGTCCAACAACCATCAGTATCATGTCCCGGGCTGTTGGAATGGTATGTGCACCTTGCATCAAGATTGTGCTTTGGGGAGGCTGTGTTGGGATTCTTAGGAGGGTCCCTTAACGTCACCAGATTCAGTCTTAATAGGTGTTGTAAAGCTTGAGACAGTGACATGTTGATCTTGGTAAATTGCCTCCTGGGCATGTTTGGCTTACTCTGATCAACCTGTTGTTTTTGGTGAGGTTGTTGTTGGACCCTTGATGTAGTAGCAACTTGGAGAGGTCCATTCTTCACCATACCAAACTCTTGTCTTCTTGGAGGCTGATTACCGGTTTGATCCCCAGCCTTGACCGTTTGCTTCATACTATTGTATCTGTCTTAATGAAGCTGGTTGATCATGGCTCGCAACTCTTCTTGTTCCCGAGCTAAGCCTTGGATAAGAGTCATCTGCCCCATCATCTGGGTTCTCATTGCATCTACCTCAGCTTGCAGATGTTTCAGCCATTCGTCCTTGCTGTCTTCAGGACTCTTCTTGATCAAATTCCCCATGAGGAGTGTTCTTAACTCTTCCTGCCCCTTGGATAGGCTTAGGAAGATCTCCATGAACTGAGTCTCTTGAGTATGAAGATCCTGGCTGTCTTGTTGGAAAGCCATTGCTGAAATAAACAGCGAGAACGTGAGAGACCTGTAAAGGGTGACCTGTGATGCAATGATATGTATGATATATGTATGCAATGTTTTCAAGGATCTCGCGGGGTAGACAAGAAATTTGTTAGAATTTGAATTTTGCAGCTTGATTGAAGGAACTTCCTGCTATTAAGAGTCCTTCTTCAAGAGTCAAGGCTTACCATATCGAGTGGGTCATAGCCCCTGACTCAAGTTATCATGTTTTGATCTCCAAACCACCTTGGCTAGAGGAAAATAAATCCCCTTTGCCCCTTGCTAGACATTTGGTTCATCATGACCTGCATCACAAACCCTTGAGATCCTTGAAATGGGTTAGTCCTTATGCAGGATGTATGCAATGTTATGATGTTATGATGTTATGATGTTATGATAGAGGCACATCACAAGTATTCACAAAAGGCACACATGGTAAAGGCACACAAGTCACACAATAAAGCCCTTAGATTTCAGGCCGGCATGAAGTTTAGGTACTACCCTCTTTCAGTTTCAGTTGGTTAAGACCTGTCCTAGAAAATAGTAACCGGGTTCTAGAGGATCTCGATATCACTGACTACCCTCAATCGGTCATAACTCCAGCTTAGCAACCTTTTCTTGCAGCCGGAACCATCACGAGAGTTTAGCCTCAATGAGTGTAGCATACTGCTACTATTCTATGGCCAAGTTGGTCAATTTAAGGTGCTAAGGTCAGTTGGTGCTTAACGACTCCTCAGAAGACCCATATTCTCCTTGTTCCAACACAAGGGATGTCGGTACAGACCAAGGTGTCACACCAACGTAGCTACTGCTTCACCCGTGTCGGTCTACGCCAGACAGGTCCCTCACAGTTTATTGCTACTTACCTAAAGGGTATTCCCCAGATCCGGGTTAGGATCTATGAAACTCCAATACAAGCCCACAAATATAAATCATACAAAGCATGCAATTGAAAACATAGAATGATCTAATCCTAAGGTACACCTCACTTATTATTAATTCCCCAGCAGAGTCGCCAGTTCTGTGATCGGTGGAAATAGAACTGACTGTTTTGAAATGCTGGTTCGCGAAATGTCGCGGTAAGCAAGAGTCGCCACCTTCTTTTATTTTCTCCAACAAGGAAAGGACAAAAGCACAGCAAAATTCCTTTTCGAGATGTTTCTCGGTTCGGGAGGTAGATTATAGAAAGGGAAGGTGTTAGCACCCTTTCTATCCGTGGTTATCCACGGGCTCTTAGGTACTTGCTCACTATGTTTTCAAAAATGTTTTGCTTTTCTTGTGTTTGTGGGTTTTGAAAAAAAGTTCGTTTGAAAACTTCGATATAACTCTTGTATCTGTCCTCAAGAGTGTTGAAGTGTTGTTTGAAAACTTTTGTCAGAAAAGTGTGAGTGCGAAAAGTATTTTTTGTTTTTTGAAAGAGCAAGTACCTGAGAACCTCTACCTACTCAAAAGAAATTAAGCTGCGTAAATGTCCTTTAGACAGTACTATCCCACTATTGAGGAGTAGGTAGCACCGTCGTTGGAGTTATTCGGGTCAATTCGATTATAGGGACATGTGGTCACCAAAGCAATAGTAGGACACCTTAGTGGTAACCCTAGTGTCCTAGATCCTTTTTATCCGAGGCAACCGTTTCGAGGCAACTGGATCTTTAGACAAGAGGGCGACCTCTAAAACACCCTATACTCAATGACCACGTCGAGGCAACCAAGTGAGGCGTACCCTAAGAGTGGCATGTGCGAGTGTGTCAGGATTCAGTTAAGTTATCTTTGTACATGTTATGGTGAGCTACGATTGATTTTAATTTCAGAATAAGTCTTGTCATGCATAGCCTAATTAACATACATCTAGCAGTTAATAGTGCGGAAAAATAAAGCTAAACTATTACAAGGCGTCGGGTATTTACATCGCCAAAAATAACCCTTGAAAAGTAAATGCGAGAAAATTAAAGAAAACGATAAAAAGGTCCTAATTAACGCTATTACATTCTCGGAGCAATTACATAAATGATGATCAAAATTAATATGCGCGAAAGAAAATTGAATCGGAAAAGTCCTTAGGATTTTGACCCTTTTTGAGAAAGAAAGAAGTTTGTTATTATTTTGCAATTAATTAAATTAAACCTAAAACTAATTAATTAATTAACTAAAAGAAAAAGAGTATTTTTTTTTTAGTTTTTTATGTTTTTAATGAAAATAAAATAAAAAGATGATTAAAATTGTCAAAACCCTAATTCTATGTTGATTTTATTTATTGTGAAAAAAAGTCAAAATTAACCTAATTAACTAATTTAATTACATTAGAATTTATTTACAAAAATAATAAATTAAAGGTGAAATTAATAAATAATAAAAATATTTTAATTTTCTGATTTTATTATGAAAATAATTAATTTGGTTAATTAAATAGTAATAATAATAATTATAATAAATAATTAATGAAAGAAAATAAAAAAAATATAGAGAAAGAAAGAAGAAGAACCCAGGGGGGTGTTGGCCCATTTAGGAGGTGTTATTGTCAATTTTGTGGCCCATTAAGCTGTTCAGCCACGTTGACTTTAGCAATTCCCTGGATGCTCATTGACTGAGGTTTATGGTAGTCATCATCTTTGGCCACTGGATGTAAGCTGGAAGACACCTGGCGCGTGGATATTTGAGGCGCATGGTAGAGCCTCTTTTGAAACCTGCATGGGATTATGTGAAAGAAAATAATAACAAGTATTTTGGGGGACCTGGGATTCGAACCCAGGTCCCAATGACTCCAAGCCAACGCATCATCCACTACACCATGTGCACGCTTTTGTTATTATAATAATAAGCAAATATAATATATAAAAAATCAATTCATATGCTGTTAACACAAAAACGCGCGTGCTGATTTGAACTAACCAATGATGTATCAACACATCATCATCTTCCTCGCTGAACCTACAAAAACAATGTTAGATAGCGGGAGTTTTTAACCCCCACAAACTACAGTGGCGAAAAATAGCGAATAGAGCTGTGATTAATATAAATATTTCGCGAATAGTCAGTCTTGTTCGTCTTGGTTCAACGAATCCAGTCATATGCCTTACAAGTCCTGATTTTTCTGGGTTTAGAAAGCCCCAATTTCACAACTTATGAACCCTAGAAATCGTCAATGGCAATTTTTTATTTATGGCGTTTTAATCCAATTAAGTGATATCATTAGCTTCGTATGACCTCTGGCAATGCAACACAATCAATAAAACATGTTAATGATGCAGGAATTCAACCATATGATCTTGAGAGAAAAAAATGCAAACTGTGGTTCTGTTTAGGGCGATTCTTGTAGCTTTAAGGCCTGAATTTGATTGCAAAACCTTCCTGGGATCCCCTGCAGTATATTAGAATCAACAAAAGTTCTTGAATCGTCCTGGAATGTGAAAACCAGTTTTGAGTTTTCTTGGAAATTTTGCAATATGCTATGGCTTTTCTGCAGCTTCTCTCACGTGTATGGCATTAGGGTTAGCTTGCATATTTATAGAGGAATGGAATTAGGTCACAATCTTGAGCAAAAATCCATGGAATGATGATTTGAATATTTGATTGAAAATCAAATCTTTTTGTATTTTCATGATTGAATAAAGTTGTCAAACTTGGAGATTCTTGCATATTTGATTTGTACACGAAATTGCCAGCATATCTTGACCATGATTGCTTCACAAAAAGATTGAAAAATCAAATCTTTGTATTTTCCTACAATTTAAATTAATTAAATGAATTAATATTGATTAAAAATCCAATTAATTAATAAAAATAAGAAAATAAATTCAATTGAGCTTGATGGGTCGTGCATAAGTCATGGATAAAGTTTCAAGAAGAGATTTGAGGCCCATTAGCAAAAATAAGGTGTTTTGAGCAAAGTTGACTTTTGCAAATTCACAAAAATTTCCCAACTTCTCCAATGCATATCTTGCTCAATTTTGATCATATGAACATGTTCTTGGAAATTTTGGAAAGGTCTTGAAGTCCTCTAACCAATGCATTTGGTCCCATGTCATTTGGAATTACCAATCTCAAGTTATGGCCTTTGACTTAAAGTGTATGTTTGTTGACTTTTGAAGTTGACCTATAATGTAGAAATTGATAACTTTTTATGAGAGCATTTCTTGGACTTGAAATGTGAAGATGGATTGTAAGAAATGTCATCCCCTTCAAAATGAGCATTGGATGGGATTTTTCTGATGAACCATGAAAAAGTTATGCCCTGGTCAAGATACAGTTGACTTTTCTACTGTCCAAAAATAGTAACTTCTTGCATCTTGATGATTTTTGAGCCATTCTTGTGGAATCATGATCAAGACTTGATCAAATGATGATTGTGGACTCAAAATAAGATGTTGACCAAAAATTCTGACTTTTGACTGTAAAATGACCATTTTGCCCCTACAGTTGACTATGGATCAAATGAAGCTTTTGACTGTGCAAATTGACACTGTGAGTCTTGAAACTTGGCATGTAGGTGCTTGAGAATGTATATAGGCCTATGAGACTTGATTTAACCATTGGAAACCTCAAATTCCTTGAAAGAACCAAAACCCTAGTTTCAGCTGGCTTAGGAGGTGGTTTGACTGTACAATCTCTTGAGTAGCCTTGAACCATTTGAAGATGATTCTTGACAAATCTTGAGGAATATGGGAGGGCAAATTTTGGGGTACAACAGGTGCTAATACCTTCCCCTCGCGTAACAGACTCCCTTACCCGATCTCTCGGTCACAAGACCGTGACTTCTCCCTCATCAGGTTTTCTCGATGTTTACCTTTCCATACATGTGGGATAAAATACGTTCGATGGCGACTTCATTGTTTAATGATTTTCAGCCGGTTATTTCTGCTGGAGACTTCACTGGGGACAGGTCGACGAAATGCTGGTCCATCCCAGAGTCGCTCCTAGCTCTTGCTTTCTTTCATTTGGGTGTTTATCTTTACGCTTTAAGTTTATTCATTCATTTTGTATATACTTGAGCATACGTATGCATTGCATTTTACTGTCTTCCATATACTACTGTGTACTGGATTTGCTTCTTGTTTGGGTTGGGATGCTACTATTGAGGTAAAAGGCCCAGTACCCAGGCCAGAGTCCACTAGGACACCTAGGAATAGAGTGGGGGCATGATGGCTATAGGACGTGGTCCGATTAGTGCAGTCATGTCATATTCCACCCTCGGATGAGGTTCAAATGAATTACTATCGGCACCCATGTCTGTGGGTAAGCCCATAGCACTTTCAGGCGGACCCGTGATTTTCGAGTTACAATTGTCTTACCCTGACCTAGTTTTCACTCGTGAGTGGGGAGAGAATTTTTATCACAGGTGCAAATGGTAACTATGCTCAGATAGTGACTATTGGTTCTAATGGTTATGTTATGGATTTCTATTATGACTTTATGCAGATGCTATACTCTGTTGATGACCGTATGGTTCTCAGATTTATTTTTTGAGTTTCTGACTTATTTACCTGGAGATTTATTCGAGCCTTCGATCTTGGTATTCCTAGCATATTCAGAAAATTCTCAACAGTATCCGATGTTCCAGAAGCCTTGTCCCCGTACAATGGTAGATCTACAGAATACTTGGTTCTTATATGTGCGAAAGTTATGTCAGACCTTTGATCTAATGGTACTCACATGATTCAGAACTGTGCAACAATCATATTCAGGAATGATGAAACCTTGATCCTCTTTGATCTCATGCTTTTGCATACATAACATGGCTAACCACATGCTTAACATACATGTTCTATTATTTCCAAAGAATCATATTTGCAAGTCTTGTGCTAAACTCTTCCATCCCTTACTTGCGCAAAATCAAAATACGTAAATTCCTTGGAAATGACAGAACATGACATGACATTCATTCATGCACCCCATGCATATTCATGCATTCATAGAAGGTACCCGAAGATTGGGGGTTCATATTCAGACCTGGGGTTCTCGTCAAAGGTTCAACTTGATTTCTCACCGCACATGTTCAGGGATCAGATGCAGAATAACTTTGTGTGGTATACATGTAAGCTTTGGCTCGTAGTTAGAAACTTCTTCAAGCAGGAAGATAATGGATTAAATACTCAGATAAGCAAGGTCATGGAAACTATGATAATGATGTCTATTATTTCTTTAAGACATGATATGCTTGGTGATGCAATTTATACTGATTCGTTGGGTAAGCCATTCATTTGTTATCCTGAAAGGATCTTCTATGCATATTATACTGGGGCACCTGGCCAACCGATTGAAGATGGTATGTCATCCAAAGACAAGGTACAAGACAGGCTCAATCCAGAGACTACCGTGTTCACATCATATCAGAGGGGAATTCTCTCGCACACTCGAGCATCAAGACTACAGAAAGTCGTCAGAATCAGCAAGTCCATACGGAGTCAAGTCTCCTCAACGATGGCAACCATTGATTCTCTTTAGTGCATCTTCATTTGCATTCTTACTTGTTTGTTTAAACATTGTTTGCATATAGAAACTTGTCTATTTTTGAATGAAAATCTTAATGCAATAGGTATGCTTGTCTTGAAGTATTCCTTTCATTTTTATTCATCCATTCTTTATCACTCTTTAAATGTTTTACTTGCATATTAATGCCAAATTTCCTAGTCTTATGCTTAGGTAAATATTCAAAGGAGGATGACGACAATCAGAAAACGCAAAATCTCTGGTTGATACGCTTTTGAGTAAGACCCTGCTGACGATGTACAAGCCTTGTTTCAATCCCTAAATACCGGAGATATAAGGAAGATAGACCCTCGTTAACCCCCTCCGAGCCTTCGAAGTAGGAGTTTCTTTTCTGTTCAGAAAAAACCCTCATTTAAACCCTGGGGCAGGTAGTGTTCAGCTAATCTGATCAAGCATTCAGAACTCATCAAGAGTGTGCATCCAAGGATAAAACAATGGTTATCCATCAAAAAGTTGAGAAAAGTCAAAACCACAATGGTTAACCCTCATCTAACAACAACATGCGTCTATTGACTATATCCCAATGGGTATCTCTCGCACATCAGGAGGTCAACAAATGACGATACTATAATGGCTATCCATCATTTACTAAAGACTCGGACAGTCATGATCACTTCCAACAAATCAAAGACAACGCAAATATCAACGACTTGTTCAAAATGGAAAATACGAATAAGAAAGAAACAAAAATCCCCGCTAAGTTGAAACTTGAAAACAAGTCGCTTAGGCAAAAGTTGGGGCATCCCGCTGGACTTTCAAATCGAAATTCAAAAGAATTTGTCCAGGAAAAAATTAGGGAAAGCAAGAAAGAAATTAAAAAGCCTAAAAGGTGAGAAAAGGATTACCAATGAAAATCCTCATCAAAGAACAAAGTCGTCTGATCAGACACTAGAATTAGAAGTTACTGACTGTCGTGTCCAAGAAACCACATCAGTTCCTCAACCATCGCAAACTCTTCAAGAGAGATGAATGCCTGTATCAGGTCAACTGAACATAAGAATGAAGAACATCATGGAGAAAGGGTGGGCACCAAATAATTTTGAGCCTTAAATCCATTTTTTAAAACCGTGAACTAGGCCACGTTACAACCCATAAAAGTCCTAACTGAAGCATGGGTCAATTCGAAAGCATGCTGCAACGAGATAGCGTTTAACTGACTCCTAAGAAGTACGTTCCAATATTTGTGTTGGCATCATATGCTTACATTATATTTCATAAAAAAGAATTTACAAATGTTCCTCTCTAGCTAGTGACTCGTTCACAACAGAGTTGTGACGTCATTTCATTCAAAGTTTTTCAAAAAAAAAAACTTCAAGACTTACATATGTGTTGCATTAGAATTATCATTCTCATAATAAACATTCTTCTGCATACAACTGATTGACATCAAGTAAGTTTACACAATGAACAACCGGTAAAGAGCTCAATCTTGTCAGAGAAGGGAGGCTTGAACACCCTGTTGAAGCAAGAGTCAGCTACCACAAGAGAAATGACTTATCCAGGGGCATATTGATCAGTGATTTTGTTAAGAGAAATCATCTTGGTAATTCATAGTCTGAGTACCCTTCAAGGATGAAGTTAGCAGATTCCGCCAATCTGGGGCAATCAAGTCGAGAGTCGATCTCTCCAAGTTCAGCCAAATCTGGGGCATTTCCTTAAAGCTGTCAATCAGAGGCTATCACGTCGATAAATCTCTTCAAGCTCGATCAATCAGAGGCTATCACATTGAGAAACCTATTCAGAATTCATTCAACCTGGGGAAGTTATGTCAAGATTCGACAAATCTCTCCAAAAAAGCTATAATCAAGAGAAGTCTATTTCGTGACTCAAGACATTGGGGTAGGCCACCTCATATCATATTGTGGCACGAATATTCTGGTCTTTTATTCAACATAGATCTTCTCAGAGACCCTCCAAACAGGGGCATTCCTCATCCATACTTACAAAGTTGCTAAAGCCAATTACGTTGTACAAGACTAAGATCAAGCTAAAAGCATCATAACAGTCACCCTGGCCTCGCCAGCACACGAAGCTGCCTACATCTACTACAGACAACTTCAAATCTAATTCCCCAAGTGAGTTCAGAAAAATTCGAAGTCGTCGTTTGACTTAGCACGCGCAAGTAACTCCCCAGTGGAGTTAATCAAGAACATCCCCAGTGAAGCTAAACCGAGGAATTCGCAAAGCTCAACCGGGGCATTCGCAGGTCCATGCCCATCTCTTATCCCCAAGTGAATCAAGAGACAATTCCCCAGTGTGCGTAAACTTGGGGCAGGTATTCGGAGAGATCCACATGGTGTTTAGTGTCCATTCTTCGGCGTATTCAGTTCTACCATCTTCTTCAGTTCAGGATGTATGGAAGTCTGACCAGATTATCTCTTCCCCAAACGGTACGATTCAGAATCCAGCAGCGTACCTGAAGACTCGCTTCGTCAGCAATTCAATCTTTAGCAAAGTCATCAACGATCTTTGGTATCAAGGGCTCCCCATGGCAATTTTTTATCAGTATCCCCAACAACCTTTGATACTGCAGGCTTCCAACATTGATATATACTGGCATCCCCAGTGATGAGCAGCAGTCTCCAATGGGCCTTCTTTTATCCATATGAAGTTTATTTCGTTACACTACATATAGTTATCACTGCATAACATTACATCCTCAAAAGCGCGTAGCCGATCCATTAGAATGGATCTTTGCGGCAAAAGAAATTCAAACATGCATACGAAGCATAATCCAGATCAGGTACCTTACACAAAAGACCTGAATTATTCAAGGATAACAATACATCCCTACAGGAGGGTATCATGCCCAAAATCCCCAGTCGATGACCTTCACCTTTTCGATACCCAACAAAATCAATACACTTTGTCATTCTAAACCCAGTTCTTGTCTGGTAGTCAGTTCCCAAAACACTCGTATGTGTCAAGTTTCCTAAACACCCATCCGGGTCGGTTATCCAAATACTCGTCTGTGTTAAACTTTTGATACTCACCTGTATCTTCTTTCAATACTCGTCTGTATTGAATCAAACACTCGTCTGTGTTTAAACTTTTGATACACACCTATATCTTCTTTCAATACTCGTCCGTATTGATTCAAACACTCATCCGTGTTTAACCTTTTGATACTCGTCCGTATCTTCTTTCAATACTCGTCCGTATTGATTCAAACACTCGTCCGTGTTTAACCTTTGATACCCGTCCATATCTTCTTTCAATACTCGTCCGTATTGATTCAAACACTCGTCTGTGTTTAACATTTTTGATACTCGTTCGTATCTTCTTTCAATACTCGTCCGTATTGATTCAAACACTCGTCCATGTTTAACCTTTGATACTCGCCTGTATCTTCTTTCAATACCCGTCCGTATTGATTCAAACACTCGTCCATGTTTAACCTTTGATACTCGCCTGTATCTTCTTTCAATACTCGTCCGTATTGATTCAAACACTCGTCCGTGTTTAACCTTTGATACTCGCCTGTATCTTCTTTCAATACTCGTCTGTATTGATTCAAACACTCGTCCGTGTTTAACCTTTCTTGATGCTCGTCCATATCATTTATCTAAACAATTGTCATGTCGTAACCCATGTTTCCTTTGTCGAACCTGAGATTTCCCGTAGGCTAGGTTCTTCCCATAGATCGTCGTCGAACCTGAGATCTCCCGTAGGCTAGGTTCTTCCCATAGATCTTCGTTGACCCTGAGATTGGCTCTTGGCTAGGTTCCTCCTTAGATCACCTTCTTAGAATCTGAGATCGCCCATAGGCTAGGTTCTTCCCATAGATCGTCGTTGAACCTGAGATCGCCCGTAGGCTAGGTTCTTCCCATAGATCGTCGTCGAACCTGAGATCGCCCATAGGCTAGGTTCTTCCTTAGATCATCTTAGAACCTGAGATCGCCCGTAGGCTAGATTCTTCCCATAGATCATCGTCGAACCTGAGATCTCCCGTAGGCTAGGTTCTTCCCATAGATCATCTTAGAACTTGAGATCTCCCGTAGGCTAGGTTCTTCCCATAGATCATCGTCGAACCTGAGATCGCCTGTAGGCTAGGTTCTTCCTTAGATCATCTTAGAACCTGAGATCGCCCGTAGGATAGGTTCTTCCCATAGATCACCGTCGAACCTGAGATCGCCCGTAGGCTAGGTTCTTCCTTAGATCCTCGTCGAACCTGAGATCGCCTCTTGGCTAGGTTCTTCCCATAGATCGTCGTCGAACTTGAGATCGCCTCTTGGATAGGTTCCTCCTTAGATCACCGTCGAACCTGAGATCGCCCGTTGGCTAGGTTCTTCCTTAGATCATCTTAGAACCTGAGATCTCCCGTAGGATAGGTTCTTCCCATAGACCATCGTCAAACCTGAGATCGCCCGTAGGCTAGGTTCTTCCTTAGATCATCTTAGAACCTGAGATCGCCCATAGGCTAGGTTCTTCCCATAGATCACCGTCGAACTTGAGATCGCCTCTTGGCTAGGTTCCTCCTTAGATCGCCTTCTTAGAGCCTGAGATCGCCTTTTGGCTAGGTTCTTCCCAATACCGTCACCGTCGAACCTGAGATCACCTCTTGGCTAGGTTCTTCCCTCAAATCATCGCTGAACCTGAGATTGGCTAGGTTCTTTCCATATATTTTGTCTTAGAACCTGAGATTGCCCTTAGGCTAGGTTCTCTGTCAAATCACTCTCATGTGTCACCTTAGGATCGTAGGTCGCCGGTAGACCTCGTCCGCTGTCTTTTCTTACCAACCTTTGTCTTGTATTGGCATCACGCCACGTTACAAGTCCAATCTTCGTCTCTTCACTGAAAAAACAAAAATTTCTTTCCCCCAGCAGATATCACAAAAATAAATAAAAAATACTTACACTTCTTCCCAGGACAAATTTTTGGCATTGATATTTAATCATCTTCATCCTTGAACTCCCGAAAGGCACGCACCAATCGTACTTTCAAGTATAAGACGATTAAATAGGGGCAGCTATAATACCCCAAATTTGTCCTACCCTTTTACTTTTATCTGGCTTATGCATTATCGCGCTTTTCTCGTGTACATAACTCCATTAGGTCATTTAACATTGCATACATTTACTAACAACATAACTTTGCAAGGGGTCGAGAACCTTCAGGATTAGAGTTTTATCAACTGACCGAGGTGTATATATGTTCAATAGATCCTGATTCTTCTGGTTATTTTTCAAGGCAGTGAAATTGTGGAATTAGGGTTTTTTGTTCATGGATGTTGTGGATCTTTTCTTCATCAGGCTACGAGGTCATCCTCCATTAAGAATTCATCAAACACAAGTTGATTATGGTGTCACATCTTCTATGTTCTAATTTGTAGTATCTATCGACGAAGGTTCATTGGGCTTCATATTACGTTTCTTTCTATACTTCAAAATGCCCTCAAGACATTTTTGTTATCCATGAAGTCAAGATATAGTGTGGATTGGATTGTAAAATACAAGCCGTGGTATATAGCATGAAGTTGTAAGTCCATTGAGTTTAAAACTTCATCTTTCTTTCGGATACTTGTTACCTCAATCGCAAGTAACTTGGATTACTGATGATTATTGAATTGGATTCGTTGAAACTTTTAATCATGCTCGGATTTGATATTGATTCAAGATAAGGGTGGGAGATTCGTTCATATAGTTTCTAGGAGGATTCATTCATTCAAATATTATTTAAGGGGGATATATCTTGATAAGATTTTGGCCATTACAACTTAGGGTTTTCGATTGACTTTCTTCCATCAAGAGAAGCTTAAATTGTTATTTGACTTACATGTTTGGCCTTTTCCAGAAAGTTCAAGGTACAAGGAAGGCTTCAAAGTTTCATCACATGCCTTTTTTAACTTCACATCATCAAGCCAATCAAAACAAAGTTTCTTAGGAAAATAAATACTTCATTCAAAATATTCAAGGTTGCAAAGGGCAAAGCACAAAGCTGCTACAAGATTCAAAGTGCAATACCAAGGCGTTTTGGTAATTGGAAGTATGTCTTCAACCATAGTTTATGGTTTCTTAAATTGATATTGCAACAAGAGTATTCCTTTTAAACAAATAAGAGATTAAGGTCGGCCCAAAAGAAATACTAGCACAGGAGATAGACCTCCTATCTTAAACCATTACAAAATTCCATCCAATTACAATTACATAAATTTTTGGTTCTAAGCCTAATCTAAAACATGTTCTTCTAGTCTCCAAGTAGCTTTGTTTCGTCTTGATTTTTCTCCCTTCAGAAGTCTACCCTGCACACAAAACCATTCAAGGCATCCCTGCAAAAACAATCCAAACTGTCAAAACTGACGCATAATAGAATTCTTGAACTATTTCTAGAACCATCTTTCGAATTCCCACTTTCCTAGCAGCATAACAGTTAATTAACCTCTGTTTCAATTAACAAAAAAACCAAAACAAAATTTCAAAATCCCTAACTCCAACTAACTGTCAAACAGAATAACTAACTTCTATAACTTCTAACCAAAACAGAATTCTATAAACTCCCTAACCTTCTAACAACCTATAACCATTCTAACCAACTTAGAGCAACATAACCTGTAACCGAATAACAAACTCCTAACAACTTCTCAACAATTTCAGAACAGGAAAAAGGATATAAGGAACTAGCAGCAACCCATAATAAAAAATAAGAACTAACCCTCAATTGTCGAAAATAGTCCCTAACAGAAAACTAACTCATAGCATATTTGCAACCAACTTCCACATAACTAACATGATATAAAAAATTGGCTCACCTTGATTCATTCACTCTTGAGTACTCTCCCACACCATAACCTCCACCTTCACTTCTGAACCTCCTTCTTCATGCTTGCTATGCTCCCACTCTCTCTTTCTGCATTCATTCACGAAAGAATCACCATTGATTTTAGGCGCATCTTTAATCGTCATCATCGCCATTCACCAATCATTAGTCTCCCAGAATCGCTTCATTGATTCTTCAATCGCCATCTGCAAATGCGACCTGCTTCATTCTGCATCAACAACAACACACAACAAGTTCACATCAACAGATCTCGCACCAGCACATCATCAACGCAAGAAAAAAAGAGAGGATAGAAGAGCTTGAAGAACAAGAAGATTAAGCAGTTAGTTTGAGGCTATACCTGAATCAGATTCTTCTCTCTTTCGTCGTTGAAGATACATCGGATAATTCTGAATGTCTCTTGATGTTGTCGCTAGATTTTTGAAATCTCCAATCTAGGGTTTAAATTAGGGTAAATTGAATATAATGGTGATCTGAGATGGATTTTTGAAGAAGATGAGGCTAATATGACGCATGTGGTGTGCATCGTTCAAAGGCTCCTTGCGATCTCCGGCACCGGCGAACAGAGGAAGAAAGTGAAGGAGCCACGGCGAACCCCTAATCTCTAAAGCATTGTTGAAAGCGCGACTATGCGATGCGGAGGATCGTATTGGAAACAGACGAAGGCAGACGAAACCGAAGATCGCGTTTGAGCGATTGAAACCAAGCCATTTGTTCAGAGAATAAGAGGTTGTATTGAGTTTAGACGAGGCTGGTGATGGTGAACAGTGAGACCGCCGCTGCAGAATAAACATGAGACAAAGGGAGAAGGTGACGCCATTTTGTGTTCTGAGAGGAGAAGAACGATATATCTAACCCTAATTTCACGCCTCTTTTCAATTTTCTTTTTCTTTTGTTTTTATATATTATTTATTTCTAGTAAAATAATGGAAAATAAAGAATTAGCTATGGATTGTTGCTGAGGACATTGGGCCAAACCGCGTTCTAGGCCCATTGTCATTATTTGTGTGCTGATGTTAAAGATAAGGATTAATTGGACTTCATTATGGATGGGCCTAGCGCCCCAATGTTAGTCATACACCCTGATTTTAATGCTATACCCTCTGACTTCATTTCTCGTTTAATATTTGGGTTAAGTTTTCTCCTCCTATTAATTGTTGATTAATTGGTGATAGAATGATACAAAATAATAGAATATTTTAGAACCCCTTTAGAATTTCTTTTTAGAATTTCAATTAGAGTTTTTTCACTATTTTATTTTTCATATTTGGTATTCATTTTCATTATCATTTTAGTCAAGATTTCGTGATGGTAATGATGCAATTTTTACAATATGGAATGCTTGGAGACTAATTCTTTGATCACTCACGCGGAGCAGTTTCTGCAGAGTTTTCTCATCTCTTTCATGGATTTAAAGAGGCAACGGACCTCCTCAGTTCGGTATCGTCACAACCCTATTTTATTCTTCATTTCCATACTTTACCGTAATCCATGTGCATGCAAACATTAGGTAGAATCCCTCAAAATTCTAACTTTAGGTATAACAATGCATAATAACATTATGTGTATGTTGTACCCCAAAATTTTCCCTCTCATATTTCTCAAGACATTCCAAGAATAATCTCCAAGTTGCTCAAGATTGCTCAAGAGTTGGACAGTCAAATCATCTCCTAAGGCAGTCAATCACAAATTAGGGTTTTGTGTTGCATCAAGGTCCTCACATCAAAATGACCTCAAGTTCTCCCCAATGTCCTAATATGTTCTCAAGTTCATCCATGTCAAATTTCAAACCTTGCAGAGGAAGTTTGGTCAGTCAATTGCTCAAGAGGTCCAAAAATCGATTGTGCTAGGGCAAAAGTCAACTGTGACCTACAAATAGTCAAACCTCTATATTTTTTGTCAACATTCTCATTTTTGAAGGATAATTCATCATTTGATCAAGGGTTGATCATGATTCATCAAGGATTGCTCAAGATTCATCAAGATTCAAAAGTTGCTAAATTAGGGTTTTGTAGGAAAAGTCAACTCAACTTTGACCAAGCATAACTTTCTCATACTTTATTAGAAATGACCCATCTAAATCTAATTTTGAAGAGGATGCAATTTCCTACAGTCCATATTCACACCCGAAGATCAAGAAATGCACTCACAAAAAGTTACAAATTTGGACATTATAGATCATTTTTGAAAGTCAACAAAAACACCTTTTTTTACCAAAGCTTATAACTTGAGCATGGAATATCAAAATGAAATAAGACAAAAAGGGTTGGTTATAGGACATCTCAAGGTTTCTAAAAAGTCCAAGAACACCTCCAAAAGTTCAAAATTGAAGAAGTTATGCATTGTTGAAATTGGGCATTTTTCCAAAATTGCCAAAAGTCAACTATCCCCAAAACTTCAAATTTTGTCAAAAGGGCCCACTTTTTTCCACTTGATTTGATCTTGTCACACCACACACGTGTCCTATATTCAGTTTTATGTCCATTCATTAATTTTTATATTTTATTTGATTTTTATTGAATTAATTCATTTTAAATCAATTTAAATCTAAATAAAATCTAAAAATTGATAACTTGATATCTTTTTGATCATTATAGGTCTTTATTATCATCATGGACAAGATCAAATCCGAATCAAGCCATGTTATGAACAAAATATTGGATTTGGACATTTTTGGAAGCTTTTTCAATGGAGGATCATATCATATCTTCAAACATCAATGCACCAAGATTCAAAGCCCAAAATTAAACCTAATTCATTCCATTATACATGTACAAGCTAGAGGCACGGAATTGATGACCTAGAGGCTGCAGAATCTGAAAAACAAAAACTTGGAAAAAGCTTGAAAAGTTGAAAACTGAAATCTTGGTTAGAGGCCGATTCAGAGCAAAACCTCCACGATATCTTCTTGCTGGACATCCATTGAGGCTAAAGCAATCAGAATCAAGCCCTTTCCCTCCCTAAATCGCATTGTAAGTCTCCTTGAACATACCCCTGTACACGAAACTGCAACCTCTCATTCTTGCATTTTTTTGACAAACTATTGGCATGGTTATGACCCTTGTGTGATTTCTAAGCGTTCTGCAATATTTGATTTCGTTTTTATGGCCTGTAATGTAATACCCGAACCTAGGGTTTTCGTTTCTTGTTTTTAGGCGTTTGCTTTGCAGGAAAAATTAGGACCAATAATGGATATAGATGAACTCAGGAGGAAGAGACGATCACGTCCATGTTCATGGATTGTATTTTTATGGCTTAGAATGAATTTTAGGAGCAAGCCACGAATTTAGCTGCAGATGAAATCCGCAGGTAAATAACCAGGGGGTCAGCGAAGAAGACGATCACGTGGCCATATCCCATTCATCCATTCAAAATATTCGCACTATTTTTTTTATTTTCAGGCATAATGGTTTGTTTTCAATATAATAATTGTTGTTTATTATAATAACAAAAGCAACACAGTGGTCCAGTGGTAGAAGCGTTAGTGCATAGTCTAATGGGACCTGGGTTCCAATCCCAGGTCCCCCAATATTTGTTGTATTTTTTCTCCAGGTGATTCCATACATGCCAAGGCCTAAGATCCACCATATACCACCATCCAATCAGGCGCCAGATGGCCTCCAGGCCAAATCTAAAGGTCAAGGGTGATGTCCACCATACACCTAAGTCAACAGGCGTGCATGGAATGGCAAAAGTCAATCAGGCCAACGTGAATGGGCCTCTCAAAAATGCTAATCTCACCATCAATCTGGGCCTGAACCCCCACCCCCCCCCCCCCCCCACCCCTTGGGTTATTTCTTTTCCTTTTTATATTTTCATTTTATTTATTTTGTTTCAACTATTATTTTTATTGTTTAATTAACCAATTAAATTATTTTCTTAATAAAATCAAAAACACAAAAAAAATATTTTATTTATTAAAATTAAATTCATCACTTTTATTTTTGTACATAAATTAATTTAATTGATTTAGCTTTAATTAGGTATAATTTCAACATTTTTGCAATAATTAAAATTAATGTAGAATATTAGGTTTTAATAATTTTGACCAAATTTATTTTATTTCCTTAAATATAAAAAATCCAAAAATATCCTTTTTTATTAATTAATTAATAATTAGCTTAGGTTTAATTTCTTTTATTTCAAAAATAAACCAAAAAATCTATTTCTTTCAAAAAAGGGTCAAAACCCTAAAAAATATGCCGTTTTAATTTCTCGCACGCGATCCATTTGGCTCCAATGTTGTAATTGTTTCCCGGTATGTAATAGTTTTAATAGGACTTTAATTATTTTATCGCTTTCTTTTATTTTTCGCAATTTAAATTCAAGGGTTGCTTTTGGCGATGTAAATACCCGACGCCTTGTAATAGTTTAGATTTAATTTCCGCAAAATTAGATTCCGCAACTATACACTATTAGATGTTTGGTAATAGGGAATGCATGACAAGATCCAATGTATGAACTTAAAATCAACATAGCACACCCATGACATGTACAAAGATAAAATTAACCGAAATAACACACTCGCACATGCGCACTCTTAGGGTACACCTCACTTGATTGCCTTCGAACGTGGTCATTGAGTATAGGAAGTTTTAGAGGTCGCCCTCTTGTCCAAAGATCATAGTTGCCTCGAAACGGTTGCCTCGGAAAAATGATCTAAGACATTAGGGTTACCGCTAAGGCGTCCTAATATTGCTTTAGTGGCCACACGTCCCTTAATCTAATTGATCCTTAAAACTCCAACGACGGTGCTACCTACTCATCAATAGTGGGATAGCATTGTCTAAAGGACATTTGTATAGATTAATTCCTTTTTCGAGTAGGTAGATGGTTCTTAAGTACTTGCTCTCTTTTAAAACAAAACAAAACTCTTTGCACTCACACTTTCTAAACAAAAACTTTCTTTCAAACCCACAAACACAAAGAAAAGCAAATTTTGAAAACACTTTGAGCAAGTACCTAAGAGCTCGTGGATAACCACGGATAGAAAGGGTGATAACACCTTCCCTTTCTATAATCTACCTCCCGAACCCGAGAAATATCTTGAAAAAGGAATTTTTCTATGCTTTTTTCCTTTCCTTGTTGGATAAAATAAAAGACGGTGGCGACTCTTGCTTACCGCGACATTTTGCAAAAACAAACGCGAAACACGAACCAGCATTCCAAAAACAGTCAGTTCTCTCCCACCGTATCACAGAATTGGCGACTCTGCTGGGGAAGCTTAATAAGTGGGGTGTACCTTAGGAATAGTTCATAATGTTTTCAATTGATTGACTTGTATGCTTTACTTTTGTGGGCTTGTATCGGAGTTTCTATAGATCCTAACCCGGATCTGAGGATACCCTTTAGGTAAGTAGCAATAAACTGTGAGGGAACTGTACGACGTAGATCGATATGGTTGAAGCAGTAGCTACGTTGATGTGGCACTTTAGATTGTACCGATATCCCTTGTGTTGGAACGAGGAGAATATGGGTCATCTAAGGGGTCATTAAGCACCAACTGACCTTAGAACCTTTAAATTGACCAACTTGGCCATAGAACAGTAGCAGTATGCTATACTCATTGAGACTAAACTCTCGCGATGATTCTGACTGCAAGAAAATGTTGCTAAACTGGAATTATGACCGATTGAGGGTAGTCAGTGATATTGAGATCCTCTAGAACCCGGTTACTATTTTTAGGACAGGTTTAAACCAACTGAACTGAAAGAGGGTAGTACCTAAGCTCCTTGCCAGCCTGAAATCTAAGGGCTCTTTGTGTGACTTGTGTGCCTTTACCATGTTTGCCATTTGTGGATACTTGTGGTGTGCCTTTATCATGACATCATGACATCATAACATTGCATACATCTTGCATAAGACTAACCTATTTCAAAGACAGGAGGGATTCATCTTTGGTTTGTTTTGTAGGTCATCATGATACCCATGCGTAGGAATACCATCCAGATCAATTTTGTTCAGGTTCCCACCTTGCTCAAAGAGTTGATTGCAAAGATGCCTGACACTACTTCCTTCCTCAGAAGACATGGTTATCTTCTCAGTTTGGTCACCTCCAAATTGGACGAGCAGATGATGAGTGTTTTGGTCCAATTCTATGATCCGATGTACCATTGTTTTACTTTTCAGGACTACCAGCTGGTTCCCACCATAGAAGACTTCTCTGAGCTGCTCGGTATCTCCGTTCTGGAGCAGACCCCATTTACTGGTTGGGAAAAGATTCTTAGGCCCGAAGAGATTGATGTAGCCCTTCATTTGACTAAAGAGGAGGTAATGGCTAATTGGGAGACTAGAAGTGAAGCAAAGGGTTTTCTGACTAAGTTCTTGGTTGGTAAGGCTAATTACTTCTAGGATAGTATGGATTTCAAGGTGTTCGAGGATATTCTGGCTCTTTTGATATATGGCTTGGTATTGTTTCCGAACTCTGACTCCTTTATTGATGTTAATGCGATAAAGATCTTCATCTCTCGGAATCCGGTATCCACTCTCTTGGGTGACATCCTTCATCAGCTTTATGCTCGTACCGCCCGAAAGCGGGGAACTTTGATGTGCTGTGCTCCTTTATTGGAGAGGTGGTTTATTTTGCACCTTCCCAAGTCAGTGCTGAAGAACAAAGAAGGAATAGGCTGGGCCTATAGGGTTATGTCTCTCTCGCATAATGACATTATCTGGACTCTCAAGGGTATGGACGAGGTGACTGTTATTGATCATTGTGGGGAGTACCCTAATGTTCCACTGCTAGGAACCCATGGAGGAATTTCTTACAACCCATGCTTAGCTCTACGTCAGTTTGGGCGTGCCAGAAGAGAAGGACCTCATGAACTGTTAATGCCTCATATCATCTTTGATTTTCAAGGGGATATCGACGAGCAGTGTCGCAGATTCATAAGGGCTTGGGATAGAGTTCACCAATCTGATCCACATGAGCTGGGTCCAAAGACTTCACTTCTAATGGAGCCATATCTCAGATGGGTCCGCATCCGTGCCCAAAATCTAGGTATGCCATATGAAGTCGTCTGGCCTGTCATTCTTGAAGTTGCTAATGAAGAAGGGGTTCTTCCAACCATCCTCCATCCTCATATGCCCACTGACATTGGGGCACTGAAGAGATCTTGGATGCAACTGAGGGAAGAACGGGATTCTTACCGAGAGAAGTTCAATGAGCAGGAGTAGAAGATCCAGAAGTTGACTAGACAGTTGGAGAACGAGCAGATTCTCAACGACTACGTCTGCACTGATAAGAAGAAACCATGGGAGTGTTGATTGACCTTTGATGATTTCCTTTCTAGTTTTTATTTACTTTTCGGTATTTCCTTTCATGTAACTCCTTAAGGGAAATTTGTGGAACAATGTGAATTGCAAAGTTTATCTAATAAAGTGTGTTTCATTTCTTGTTTACAAATTTGAATCTCCCGATTGTCTTTGAAATCATAATCATACGCATTTCATCCCATGCACTTCATAAACAGGTACCCATTACAGGTCTCTTATCTTCTTCGCTATTTATTTCAGCACTCATCATGTCTGCTGAACCTTCAACTGAGCAAGCCATCAAGGCCCTCCAGGCCCAGAATGCCCAATTCCAAGAGTTGTTCATGAATCTAGCTAAGGGTCAGCAAGACCTGAAGACCCTGATTCTGAAAAAGAAGAAGAAGAAGAAGAGGACAATATTGTTCAACACTGGTCCCAGGTTTGGAAACAGGCTATAGAATGAAGTTGATTTGACCACATCATCAGGAGGGAAAGATAGTCAAGAGGAAAGGAGGGCTCCTAGCCCTGTGGTCTCCGACAACGAGACGGACTTCGATGAAGAACAGTATCCTCCGGCCGAGGATAGGTACAAGCAACTAGAAGATCGGTTGAGTGCTATGGAAGTTCAGAAGGTGCCTGGTCTGGACTTTGGTGATCTAGGTCTATCATCTGGGGTAGTGATTCCCCATAAGTTCAAGGCACCAACCTTTGCTAAGTATGACTGAGTTTCTTGTCTGAAGCTGCACCTCCGGTCATATGTGAGGAAGATTCAGCCGTACACCGCTGATAAGAACCTATGGATCCACTTATTTCAGGACAGTCTCTCAGGGACTCAGCTTGAATGGTTCTATCTGTTGGACAGAGCCAATATTCGCAGTTGGGAAGATTTGGCTACTGCTTTCTACAGGAAGTATCAATATAACTCCGACCTCGCTTCTACGCGTACCCAACTCCAGGGTATGTCCATGGGAACAAGTGAAGGATTCAAAGATTATGCTCAGAAGTGGAGAGACCTCACCGGTAGAGTACAACCACCCTTAGCTGATTGGGAACTTGTTGATATGTTTCTGGGGACCTTGTCTGGTCCATTTTTTAACCATCTGATTGGAAGTTCTTCATCTGGGTTTACGGAGCTTATTTTGACTGGTGAAAGGATTGAGGCTGGTATTAAGGCTGGTAAGATACAGAAGGGTGTCTCATCAAGCACCGAGAAGAAGCCATTTAAGAAAGAGTCAAGTGCTGTCTACAGTGCGAGAAGACAGAATAGACCTGAACACCGCCAAGTTGTTAATGTAGTTGTTATTTCAAAACCTGCTGGTTCTCCTCAGCATAACAATCAACAAAAGGACGAGAGACCTCAAAGGCAATTCACTCGTCTCAGCATGACCTTATCTCAGATTCTGCCACAGTTGCTTAAGACCAATATGTTGATTCCAAAGGAAGCCCCAAAGAATCCAAATATCACATCACCGAAGTATAATCCTAATGGCCGCTGTGCTTTTCACTCTGATAGCCCAGGGCATAATACAGATGATTGTTGGGTTTTGAAGAACAAGGTACAAGACTTGATCGATGCGAAAGAGATTGAGTTCGGAGCACCAGAGAAGCCTAAATAAGATACAGGGGTGAATTCTATCAGGGATGACGATGATGAAGTGTTTGATATCGACAGTTGGATCTACCCGACTGCCAATGGTGGATTAAGCAACTGGACAACGAAGGATTCTATGCCCGTTTCTGTTATCACCCAGTAATGAAACTTTTTGTTTTGAATCTGTAACAGACAATGTTTTAAACTTTATGGCCCGGTGTCTTACCTGGGGCATTGTGGCTTCATTTGTGAGGGCTTTATGTGTGTCATTTTCATATATCATTAATAAAAGCATTGGACGTTCTTGCATTTCAAATTTTGCGCTCCTTGTTTTTCTTATTTATATATTGCAAAACAGCTATTTTACACACACTCACGTATCATGATCTACATCCACTCTGGATCTCACTGATAACGACTCTGCTACTGCCAAGTTATGACTTTGAAAGTCCGATCAACTTAGCCGAAGACGAAAGTGAAGATGATTGTGAAGTGTCTGGTGAGTTTTTTAGACTACTGCTTCAAGAAGAGAGGGCCATACTACCTCCAAGCCACCAATTCTGATGCCTCCAATTACAGGAAGACCATTGATCTCATACTTAAAAATGCTGGATAATATAAAGAGGTGTGTTGGGGCAGCATGACGAGTCTGGCCGAAAAGAGCATGCTATTTACTGCTTTAGCAAAAAGTTTACCGACCGTGAGACCCAATACTCACTGCTCGAGAGAACTTTCTACGCTTTGGCATGGGCTGCTCGCCGGCTGAGATAGTACATGCTGGCTCACACCACCCTATTGATACCAAAAGAGGTGAGTGTCTTGACGGCACCTTGGACTTTTGCAATGTGGGGCATTGATATGATTGGCGAGATCAGACCTACAGCATCTAACGGGCATCATTTCATCTTGGTAGCTATTGATTACTTTACAAAGTGGGTTGAAGCAGCTTCCTTTGCTACTGTAACCAAGAACGTCGTGGCACGGTTCATTCGGCACAATCTGATTTGTCGATACGATGCACCAGAGAGGATCATTACAGACAATGGTACCAATCTCAACAACAAGATGATCACCGAGCTCTGCAAGCAGTTCAAGATACAGCATCATAACTCTTCTCCCTACCGGCTGAAGATGAATGGGGCTGTCGAAGCGGCTAATAAGAACATTAAGAAGATCGTGCAGAAGATGACAGTGACATACAAAGACTGGCACGAGATGTTACCATTTGCTCTTCATGGGTACCGTACCTCAGTGCGGATGTTGATAGGGAAAACACCCTATTCCTTGGTATATGGCATGGAGGCAGTCTTGCCCGTTGAAGTTCAAATACCCTCTCTCTGAATCATGAAGGATGCAGGTTTGAGTGAAGATGACTGGATTCAGACCCAGCTTGATCAACTAAATCTAATCAACGAAAAGAGACTTACTGCTATTTGTCATGGTCAGACGTACCAAAAACGGATGATCAAGGCATTTAACAAGAAGGTCAGACGACAAGAATATCAAGTTGGGGATCTGGTTATCAAGCACATTATTCTACCTTAAGGTGATCCCAGGGGAAAATGGACCCCTACTTACGAAGGGATGTTTGTGGTTAAGAACATTTTCTCGGGAGGAGCTATGATTCTAACCACCATGGATGGTGACGACCTTCCTCACCCCGTCAATGCAGACATAGTGAAAAGATACTACGCATAAACAAAGACCCGCTAGGTTGACTGGCCTAGGAAAAAATAAGGGATAAAAATAAAAAATATGTACACCCGGCAAGTCGAAAACCTGAAAAGGCGGCTTGGGCAAAAATGGGTATCCCGGTGGACTGAAAACCTGAAAGGGAGGTCCAGGCAAAAGTTAGGGATCAAAGAGTAACACTATGTCTCATTGGATCACCTTGCATCCAGACTTCGGTATCAACTTTCAAGCTCAGACGGCACTAATTAATCTGATTCATCTTCAACCAATAGAAAAGTGATGAGATGCTCGAGGATATAAAGGCAATAGCAGAGTTGGAACCCAGTGGGATTATTCACATAGCTGTTTTGTTTTCTTTTCACAAATTCTGTAAATTCTATTATTCGACGGCGTTCTCTTACTAGGACGTCAGCCTCTTGTACAAAAACGCCTATTTACAGGCCAAACTCTCAAAATCAATACAATTCATTTTCAGAAAAATTTCAAACTGTTTTTCCCTTATCTGTTTTGTTTTGCAAAGAGCGTCCAATGTTCATTTTTGATATATGCATTTGACATTAATTGCTGCTCATAAATATTTACATGCGAAGCGAAAGATGAATTACTGGTAATATCAGAAACAGAGGCAATAAGAATTGTCCAAGTTGTATAGTTGCTCTGTCCACCAGGTACAAAGGTAGATTCGGCTGAAGAATATGGCTAAGGTACTTTCACTCCCCGCAGAGTAAGACAATAATGGTAGCTCTCTCCCAGCTAAGACTTGCAACTACGAACAAATCAGCAATACTCTCCCCAAGCAGTTTTTATCTACACTAAAAGGGTCTTAATATTCCCCAGCGGAGTGTGAGAATATTCCCCAGCGAGTATAAGAGTATCCCCAGCAGTCTTAATATTCCCCAACAGAGTGTAAGAATGTTCCCCGGCAGAATACAAAATACCCCAGTGGAGCCAATATTCCCCAACGCAGTCTGAAAAAGCTTCCCCAACGGAATTAAATCATAATCCCCAGTAGACTCTGGAAGTTTACCCCAGCGGAGTACAAAAATAAATCTCCCCAGCCAAATTCAGAGGATTATCCCCACAAGAGTCTAACAGGGTTATCCCCAGCAAGTTGCAACTGAAAGATCATCCCCAGCGAAGTTCTTTCCTTTCACAAGCAGGAATTCAATCCTCAACAGATTTAATATCACCAGCAACGATAATCCATCCCCAGCGGAGTTTGTCGTTGAAATCCCCAGCGGAGCTTATCAGCAGAATCCCCAGTAGAGTTTATCAGTGACATTCTCAGCAGAACATCTCTTCCCCATAGAGTAATTCCCCTCGGAGTAATCTCCTCATCAGTTTATTCCCCAACAGAGTTATCCCCTCCTGCAAGTTTATCACCTTCGTTCATCATCCCCAACGGAAACGAAGAATTCAACTCTATTCTCCAGCAGCTATCCGGGATTTATTTTCCCCAACTAAAACATCACATTTCCATACATCATGATACATGCATATATGCGTCATATAATACAATCTCATTTATATTGAGAACATCATTGCTTGATCCATATCATGCATTGCATACGACTGACCTTTGCTTTTCAGGAAAGATACAGTTAAAGTTCTCACCAGTCAAAGGAGGCAAATCAAGTCAAAGGAGACAAATCAAGTCAAAGGAGACAAATCCAGTCAAAGGAGACAAATCCAGTCAAAGGAGACAAATTCAGTTAAATCGATTCCTAAATATTTTTCTGAGGCCACCAGTCAATAGAGACAAATCCAGTTAAATCGATTCCTAAAGATTTTTCTGAGGCCACCAGTCAAAGGAGACAAAACCAGTTAAATCGATTCCTAAAGATTTTTATGAGGCCAATCTAGTCTAAAGAGACAAAACTAGTTAAATCGATTCCTAGAGATTTTTCTGAGGCCAATCCAGTCAAAAGAGACAAAACCAGTTAAATCGATTCCTAAAGATTTTTTTGAGGCCAATCCAGTCAATAGAGACAAAACCAGTTAAATCGATTCCTAAAGATTTTTCTGATGCGAACACAGTCAAAGGAGACAAAATCAGTTAAATCGATTCCTAAAGATTTTTCTGATGCGAACGCAGTCAAAGGAGACAAAACCAGTTAAATCAATTCCTAAAGATTTTTCTGATGCGAATGCAGTCAAAGGAGACAAAACCCCCTCTGGTCCAGTTAAATCGATTCCTAAAGATTTTTCTGACGCCAATCCAGTCAAAAGAGACAAAACCCCTCTGGTCCAGTTAAATCGATTCCTAAAGATTTTTATAACGCTGATCCCGTTGAAGCCCAGACCACCTATCAACAATCTCTAAATGGCATCTGTAAGCCCATTCTCGACATCACATTGCTGATACCACTTCATGCGAGTGCAAATTTCTGGGCACTCTAGTATTCAATCATCTTCCACCTTTGGATCACGAAAGGCCCGAAAGCCAATCTATATCCTCATGTTTAAGAAAATTGAACAGGGGAAACTATTGTACCCCAAAATTTGCCCTCTCATATTTCTCAAGACACTCCAAGAATAATCTCCAAGTTGCTCAAGATTGCTCAAGAGTTGGACAGTCAAATCATCTCCTAAGGCAGTCAATCTCAAATTAGGGTTTTGTGTTGCATCAAGGTCCTCACATCCAAATGACCTCAAGTGCTCCCCAATGTCCTAATATGTTCTCAAGTTCATCCATGTCAAATTTCAAACCTTACAGAGGAAGTTTGGTCAGTCAATTGCTCAAGAGGTCCAAAAATCGACAGTGCTAGGGCAAAAGTCAACTGTGACCTACAAATAGTCAAACCTCAAGATTTTTTGTCAACATTATCATTTTGGAGGATAATTCATCATTTGATAAAGGGTTTATCATGATTCATCAAGGATTGCTTAAGACTCATCAAGATTCAAAAGTTGCTAAATTAGGGTTTTGTAGGAAAAGTCAACTCAACTTTGACCAAACATAACATTCTCATACTTTATGAGAAATGACCCATCCAAAGATCATTTTGAAGAGGATGCAATTTCCTACAATCCATATTCACACCCAAAGATCAATAAATGCACTCACAAAAAGTTACAAATTTGGACATTATAGGTTATTTTTGAAAGTCAACAAAAACACCTTTTTTGCCAAAGCTTATAACTTGAGCATGGAATATCAAAATGAAATAAGACCAAAAGGGTTGGTTATAGGACATCTCAAGGTTTCTAAAAATTCCAAGAACACCTCAAAAATTTCAAAATTGAAGAAGTTATGCATTGTTGAAATTAGGCATTTTTCCAAAATTGCCAAAAGTCAACTATCCCCAAAACTTCAAATTTTGTCAAAAGGGCCCACTTTTTTCCACTTGATTTGATCTTGTCACACCACACACGTGTCAAATATTCAGTTTTATGTCCATTCATTAATTTTTCTATTTTATTTGATTTTTATTGAATTAATTCATTTTAAATCAATTTAAATCTAAATAAAATCTAAAAATTGATAACTTGATATCTTTTTGATCATTATAGGTCTTTATTATCATCATGGACAAGATCAAATCCGAATCAAGCCATGTTATGAACAAAATATTGGATTTGGACATTTTTGGAAGCTTTTTCAATGGAGGATCATATCATATCTTCAAACATCAATGCACCAAGATTCAAAGCCCAAAATTAAACCTAATTCATTCCATTATGCATGTACAAGCTAGAGGCACGAAATTGATGACCTAGAGGCTGCAGAATCTGGAAAACAAAAACTTGGAAAAAGCTTGAAAAGTTGAAAACTGAAATCTTGGTTAGAGGCTGATTCAGAGCAAAACCTCTACGCTATCTTCTTACTGGACATCCATTGAGGCTAAAGAAATCAGAATCAAGCCCTCTCCCTCCCTAAATCGTACTGTAAGTCTCATTGAACATACCCCTGTACACGAAACTGCAACCTCTCATTCTTGCATTTTTTGACAAACTATTGGCATGGTTATGATCCTTGTGTGATTTCTAAGCGTTCTGCAATATTTGATTTCGTTTTTATGGCCTGTAATGTAATACCCGAACCTAGGGTTTTCGTTTCTTGTTTTTAGGCGTTTGCTTTGCAGGAAAAATTAGGACCAATAATGGATATAGATGAACTCAGGAGGAAGAGACGATCACGTCCATGTTCTTGGATTGTATTTTTATGGCTTAGAATGAATTTTAGGAGCAAGCCCCGAATTTAGCTGCGGATGAAATCCACATGTAAATAACCAGGGGGTCAGCGAAGAAGACGATCACGTGGCCATATCCCATTCGTCCATTCAAAATATTCGCGCTATTTTTTATTTATTTTCAGGCATAATGGTTTGTTTTCAATATAATAATTGTTGTTTATTATAATAACAAAAGCAACACAGTGGTCCAGTGGTAGAAGTGTTACTGCATAGTCTAATGGGACCTGGGTTCGAATCCCAGGTCCCCCAATATTTGTTATATTTTTTCTCCAGGTGATTCCATACATGCCAAGGCCTAAGATCCACCATATACCACCATCCAATCAGGCGCCAGATGGCCTCCAGGCCAAATCTAAAGGTCAAGGGTGATGTCCACCATACACCCAAGTCAACAGGCGTGCATGGAATGGCAAAAGTCAATTAGTCCAACTTGAATGGGCCTCTCAAAAATGCTAATCTCACCATCAATTTGGGCCTGAAACCCCCCCCCCCCCCCCTTGGGTTATTTCTTTTCCTTTTTATATTTTCATTTTATTTATTTTGTTTCAACTATTATTTTTATTGTTTAATTAACCAATTAAATTATTTTCTTAATAAAATCAAAAATAAAAAAAAAATATTTTATTTATTAAAATTAAATTCATCACTTTTATTTTTGTACATAAATTAATTTAATTGATTTAGCTTTAATTAGGTATAATTTCAACATTTTTGCAATAATTAAAATTAATGTAGAATATTAGGTTTTAATAATTTTGACCAAATTTATTTTATTTCCTTAAATATAAAAAATCCAAAAATATCCTTTTTTATTAATTAATTAATAATTAGCTTAGGTTTAATTTCTTTTATTTCAAAAATAAACCAAAAAATCTATTTCTTTCAAAAAAGGGTCAAAACCCTAAAAAATACGCCGTTTTAATTTCTCGCACGCGATCCATTTGACTCCAATATTGTAATTGTTTCCCGGTATGTAATAGTTTTAATAGGACTTTAATTATTTTATCGCTTTCTTTTATTTTTCGCAATTTAAATTCAAGGGTTGCTTTTGGCGATGTAAATACCCGACACCTTGTAATAGTTTAGATTTAATTTCCGCAAATTTAAATTCCGCAACTATACACTATTAGATGTTTGATAATAGGGAATGTATGACAAGATCCAATGTATGAACTTAAAATCAACATAGCTCACCCATGACATGTACAAAGATAAAATTAACCGAAATAACACACTCGCACATGCGCACTCTTAGGGTACACCTCACTTGGTTGCCTTCGAACGTGGTCATTGAGTATAGGAAGTTTTAGAGGTCGCCCTCTTGTCCAAAGATCATAGTTGCCTCGAAACGGTTGCCTCGGAAAAATGATCTAAGACATTAGGGTTACCGCTAAGGCGTCCTAACATTGCTTTAGTGACCACACGTCCCTTAATATAATTGATCCTTAAAACTCCAACGACGGTGCTACCTACTCATCAATAGTGGGATAGCATTGTCTAAAGGATATTTGTACAGATTAATTCCTTTTTCGAGTAGGTAGATGGTTCTTAAGTACTTGCTCTCTTTTAAAACAAAACAAAACTTTTCGCACTCACACTTTCTAAACAAAAACTTTCTTTCAAACCCACAAACACAAAGAAAAACAAATTTTGAAAACACTTTGAGCAAGTACCTAAGAGCCCGTGGATAACCACAGATAGAAAGGCTGCTAACACCTTCCCTTTCTATAATCTACCTCCCGAACCCGAGAAATATCTCGAAAAAGGAATTTTTCTGTGCTTTTTTCCTTTCCTTGTTGGATAAAATAAAAGACGGTGGCGACTCTTGCTTACCGCGACATTTTGCAAAAACAAACGCAAAACGCGAACCAGCATTCCAAAAACAGTCAGTTCTCTCCCACCGTATCACAATGTAGAAATAGGCTAGTCCCTCTTTTACTTTTCTTCCCTTATGCATTCGCACTAAAACAAAAACTCATTTTTCAAAAATTCAAAATACTTTAAAACTACTGATGAGAATCATGCCTTTGCTTAGTATGGGAAATGATAAGCGGGTCTCTTCTCGATCTTATTGCTCTTCATCTCAAGCCTAGGTGTGGTTCAATTCTCAAAGACTCTTTTCATAACTAAGTAGAAAAGTGGCTAATATCTCTCTCTTGAGGTCAACTAGTCATCATCTGCAACAAAATACAAATCAACTCAAACCATTTGTGCGCTCGAGCACTTTTCTTTGAAAACCTTTTCAGGTAAGGACATGATTAATTTACTTCTGTGCAAACACATAAGTCTCCAAAGGTCGAGCTGCGGCTGAAGGCGGAATTAACTTCGTCCATAAAAAACACAAACAAACAAAAACATATGAGCTGAACTACGGTAGCTCTGATTCCTCAAAACGGATACGTAAGCATTGGGGTAGGGCCCAAGCGAGCACAATTTTATTTTCCCTACATTCTTTTTCCCCTTTCTTTTGCATGCACGCTCCCCTCAGTAGTATAGTAAACAGTAAGCATAGATTAGACACACCCATAAGATAGACAACAAGAATGGATACCGTAGAGTACTACGGGCGTGTGGGGTGCTAATACCTTCCCCTCGCGTAACAGACTCCCTTACCCGATCTCTTAGTCGCAAGACCGTGATTTCTCCCTCATCAGGTTTTCTCGATGTTTACCTTTCCCTACATGTGGGATAAAAGACATTTGATGGCGACTTCATTGTTTGATGATTTTCAGCCGGTTGTTTCAATATGCAAGTCGGCCACCTCCTCTGGCTCATCCTCGGCGGCCAGCATATCGGCTTTCAGCTCCCCAATCTCCCTCGACAACTGTTGGTTGTCGCTCTCCAGTCGTTCCTTATCGAGCTGAAGGCAGTCTCTCTCCTCGAGAGCCTTGTCATCCCTCTCCTTCTCCCCCGAAAGAAAATCAGCCTATTCACGGAACATTTCCTCAGTTCATTCGAGGGTCGCCTTCAACTTGCGAGACTTGGCCGCAAGAGCCGCCTTCTCCGACTCCAGCTCCCTAACTCGGTCCATAGAATCTGATCCTTCCCCCGCAAGGACCACAACCATATTGGCCATCTTTACCACTCTGACCATGCTAGCAGCAAGGTGTTTCCTACGACCTTCCTTATCAAGCCGCTTGATGATGTCGGCCTCGTTGTCGGACACGGTCAGGTGAAACCCCTCAAAGAAGTCCTTCTCCACAAAGCAAGGCGGTAAGCCAAAAGCCCGGGCAGAAACAGGCTCATCAGTCATTTCCGTCCATCCTCTGGCCGACTCCTCTTCCTGCTGACCAGCGCGGTTTGTCACTCGGCGTCGGGAGAGCCTGAGGACCCGCTGGATCCTTCTCTGCCCGAATCAACAGGCGGGCCCATCCGCGTGGCTTCCTGCGGTCTCACCAGTCTCTTATTTATCTTCTTGTCCTGGGTCAACTTTAGCAACCTTTCACGTCGTTCCGCCATGTTACCTACAAGGGAAGCGAACCAGGGTTAGCTACATACGATTAAAGGCAATTAAAAGGGAATAACAATAAGAGCAAAGCAAGAAACCTAGGAGATCTACGGCTTGCCCGTAGGATTGGCATTCGACGAGCGCCTTGGTATTAATAGGGCGCGCCTCGAACGTCGGATAACCATCCTCGTCAAGAATTTCGTCCCCTTCCCTAGTGACCCATCTGGAAGGAAAGAAGCCATCAACAAACTTGTTTAGAATTCTGTAAGCCTCCTCATCCTCGACACTCATACCCCCAGCAGGAGTATGGTAGTGCCCGGGACCATGGTCATAATGAACCGAGCACTAATGAATGGGAAACCTGGAAATCCGCCCGACCTCGGGATTACCCTCAGCGTCCAAATAGGGCTCCCCATCCTCGTCGACCACAGTGGCCAGTTTGAACAAAGAATACAAGGCCGCCTGGGTGGACGGTTGCAGTATGTACCATTTGTCCTTAAAATCCCTCAGAGTCCATGTACATCCTAAACAGTCTCTTCGACTGCTTAAGGGACACCCAACTATGTTTCCCTCCTCGGGACTGGCGTTGAAGGTGGAAAACCCTGAAGAACAGGGGAATCGTCGCCCCAATTCTCAGGAAACGACAAGTTAGCTCGAATGCCCGGAGAAAGGCAATCGCTTTGGGGTGGAGCTAGGAGGGGGCCAAGTTCAGATGGTTGAATACCCCGATCTGGAATTCGTTGAAGGGCAACCGAAGACCAAGATCTCTGAACACAATCTCGTACATGGGGAACGCATCTTGGGTGAACTCCGAGCATATGCAAGCGTCCCTCGCCGGCCTCATTATTTTTAAGTTCCGTTGAAATCCTTCTTGATTACCGCCATACTCGACGACAGTATAAGCTTGTCTGCTACAATGGTTGTACACCGAAGCTATTCCCCGGGGCTCAACACCCACCCAATCCAGCGCAGGTTCGTCGACGGTGTCGACCAGGGTAATGGTATCTTCTGTTGTACTTGTATCCTCGACGTCATTACGCCCCGAGGACTCGGGAATATCGGCCATTTACCTGCAAAGTACTGAAAACCGGTGAATTCGACAGCAAATCCGCGTGCCCGCCACAAAGGCGGGGAGAAGTAAGCAACGCTCATATCGAGTCTACAACCATTCGCGAGAGAAACGAGGAACCAGTGGATCTCAACCAAACATCGACACCCCGGCGCCAACCGCGCATCAATCATGAACTACACGAGCGCAACATGAGTACCCCGGGCGAAGCTTGAATCGCGCGACCAAGTTCATAATTTCGCTTACCCAGTACAAAAATACTACGGGGAAACTAGCCTATATACTAACGAAAGGATGAATATCCCAGTCAAGTTCATGAATCTACTAACCAAAACGCATGAGTATCGCGGGCAAGATCATGAACCATATGCCTAAACTTATGAATGTCCCGGGCACAACCATGAATTAGGCGCCTAGCGCGCTTAAATCTACCGGGCATAATCTCCAGATAGAAGTTTCTATTAGCAAAACATCATCAAAACTATCTACAACGCGGGAAATCAAAGGGAAAGGATACTTACTTGGAAGGAGATGCGAAGAACGATGGTGGTGGAAGTTATCGGACGGTGAACGGCGTGACGGTCTCAACGGTGTTATGGGAACTCACGACAGTAAAAACAGAGAAAATAGGATAAGCGTGAAGAGGTGAAACGGACTATGGGCCCTGGGATCCTATTTATAAAGATGACGTGGAATATGAAACGTCGCACCGGGGAACCACGAACCGCCCCCGTCCTCGACGCCTGCTCACCTAGACAATGATGACCCTATCCACTAGGGCGGCGTTGCGATTTCCAAGAACTACACCACGTGTCCAACAGACGCAACTGACGCGTCCCCGTGAGCAATCTTCGAGCACCCCTCGACATGAAAAAACCCCGGTATCGGGCATGAGGTCCCCGCGAAAGAGCGAACTGGGATCAAGTCATAACTCTTATACTAGGAACAATGACTTGGGGGGCTCATGTTCTGGACTGGGCCTGCCCTTGGCCCAAATCACAAGGCCCAATCCAAACCGTGCCTCGAGCTATGCTGGGAACCAGATCCCCCGAGAAAACCCAGTCACAGGCTGTAGGACTAATACGGCTATGCCCATCGCTGCTCGCGACGAGAGGCGTCCCCTACCAAGGACATCCCAACTCAAGCCTTGCTTGAGCATCCTCCCCGTAGGGCAGACTCTCAGTCCCTCCGGATGCTTCGGAGTCCTTGGAGCTCCGGGAAGATCGCGTCTTCGTTCTTCCTTATTCTTCGCAGAGCATCATCCAGGAAGGGGACCACGTGCAGGTCCCCACTACTCACGTAGAACCTGGCAGTCCCTTTATTGGACCGATTTAGTCAGCCCAATAAAGGGACCTTGGCCCAGCGCTGGGGGCTATAAATACCCTCTGTTTCAAGAGGGTTAGGTATTCATTCATTACACACCTATATGCAATTCACCTGCTCATTTCGTCTCTCACTTTATCATCGGAGTGTCTTGCAGGTACCCCCATCTCTTTCAAACCCAGTTCGAGCCAGCTGTGACGGTCCAACTCTGATCAGGTAAGATCATATATATATATATATATATATATATATATATATATATATATATATATATATATATATATATATATATATATATATATATATATATATATATATATATATATATATATATATATATATATATATATATATATATATATATATATATATATATATATATATATATATATATATATATATATATATATATATATATATATATATATATATATATAATGTTTTTATTAAATAAATTTATTTTGTTTTTTATAAAAATAAAAGTTTATTTTCTGGTTTATAAATTTTTCGTTTTTTATTATTTTTAATATAAATTTTTATTTTTATTTTTAATATAAATTTTCGTTTTTTATTATTTTAACATTTTTTATATTTTATTTTAACATTTCTGTTTTATAATATATATATTTAATAAATAATTTTTTTTTTAATATACATAATTTCCTTTTAAGTAAAAAAATAAAATAAATTTTTGTTTTATTTTTTATTTACAAAATTTATAATATTAACCTAAAACAACTTTAAAAAGAAATATCAAATTTAATCTAAAATACATCCCACAATCTAGAAAATATATTAAATTTATAAAAGAAATTATAAAAATACCTCTTCTTCAATCTCCTTCAATCTTCTTGCTCAATCATTTTTAAATCCTTTTCAATATTCTTCAATCTTCTTCTATTCAATATCTTAAAAAAAATATTAACATAAAATTAAAATCCCAATACAGTATAAATGTTAAACAAAATTGTAAAAAAAAATTGAAACAAAACTATAGAACATTATCACCTTTATAAATTGGAAGTGGAATAAAAATTTAGATATGAGTGTATTATAGTAAAAAGAGAGAAACAGAAGAGGTATCAGAGGTGGAAGAAGAAAGAAAACAAACAACAACAATACGTTATATTTCTGTGAAACGGAAAAAAAAAATATAAGTCAATCAGCGACGTGAAAATTACGTCGCAAATTTTCAACGGTCATAAAACTTTATTTATGATACTACACCCACCTGCGGCCAATCAAAATCAGGTCAGACTTTTCCCCCCTAAAATGTTACGACGTGATATTCTTGTCATAACTTGAAATTTGAAAATTTTAAACTTTTCACCATATGCACGTTATAGCCTTTTGAATTTCATATTTTATTTAATAGATTGTAACATGGAAATTACGTCGCAACTTTTTTTTTACAAAATATTCTCTCACTTCCTATATACTAATGTTAGTTTTTATATTTTATTATTATAATCATGTAGTGACATGATTATCACGTCGCAACCTCACTTTTTTTACCACGTGATAATTACGTCACAATTTTACGTTGATGATGAACCATTTTCTTATAGTATTTCTGCACATTGAAGCATGTATTTAATAATGACCATGATGTTTCATTCTTCAAGAGCAACATCGACAATAAAAATAATGTAATAGCATAGTAGAATCTGAAGAGAATTTGATGATGAACTATTATACTTTTGCTATATATACACATTGTAGCTCTATGATCATGAAAATAACTAATATATTAGCAATGACATATTAGTTTACAATGACATATTAGTTTATTTTTCTCCTTCTATTATAGTTTGTGATTGTTAATGTTGTATTTTGACATTCATACTTGGAATGATACTTTTTAGTTTGTGATTGTTAATGTTGTATTTTGACATTCATACTTGGAATGATACTTTTATGGAGATCTTTAGAAATAATTGATTACTTTTCTTCCCCATTTTAACATTATAAACCTTGGATTTATGTTGGATTTAATTCTACAACTTCGCTGTGACATTATTAAAGAAAAAACATTTCAAATATAATACAATTTAATATAATACAATTAAGCTTATGTACTAAAATAGGTTTGAGGATGGAGATAAGCAAAAATGGAGGTTTGAGGTTGAGGTTAGAGATGAGAAAAAAAATAGAGGTTGGAAGTTGAAGATGAGGGAGAAAATGGAGGTTGGAGATGAAAAAATGGAGAATGGAGATGAAAAAAATGGAGATTGGAAATGAATGTTGGAGATGAAAAAAAATGAAAATTGGAAATGAAAGTTTGAGTTTTAAAGATGAAAAAAAATGGAGGTTGAAAACGAAAATTGCAGGTTGAAGGTTGGAGTTGGTTTAAGGAAAAAAATATGAATTTCTAAAATTTAGTTTTTTATGACTTTCTTCTTCCTAAACTACATCACTAGTGTGTGGGACCAAAAACACTTTCCATATAACTTTTTATGACAGAAATTTGACGTCAGATATGAATACTAAAAAAAATTAACCTTTTAAAACTATTTAAAAAAAGAAAAATAAAAAATTTGCTAATTTAATTTAATTAAGTCATTTATAAATTACTTTTTTTTAATGACATTGAAAAGACAAATTTTAAAAGACAAAATTTAATTCCTCTACTATTTATTGGTCTTTTTTTAGTTTTTAAAATTTGTCTTTTCAATGTCATTAAAAAAAAATAATTTATAAATAACTTAATTAAATTAAATTAGCAAATTTTTTATTTTTCTTTTTTAAAATAGTTCTTAAAGGTTAATTTTTTTTAGTATTCATATCTGACGTCAAATTTCTGTCATAAAAAAATTATATGCAAAGTGTTTTTGGTCCCACACACTAGTGATGTAGTTTAGGAAGAAGAAAGTCATAAAAAACTAAATTTTAGAAATTCATATTTTTTTTTCCTTAAACCAACTCCAACCTTCAACCTGCAATTTTCGTTTTCAACCTCCATTTTTTTTCATCTTTAAAACTCAAACTTTCATTTTCAATTTTCATTTTTTTTCATCTCCAACATTCATTTCCAATCTACTCTCCCCATCTTTCTTTTCTCGAAACTCAAAGATTAAAGAAAATTTTTAAGATTCCTTTCACAAATCATGGCCGACCATGATGATATCCACCTACTCGGAAAGGCTATTCTTTCCCTTGCACACAAAACCGATGGAAGTCAGGAACATCCTCCCCTCGAGGATAACCTTGCTTTCCGAGACGGCCAGACTGTGTCTCCAGATTCTACTGACGCCCGACGCAGCGACAACCAATTCTTGGACAGGGGACACCCTAAGAATCCCACTGAGGAACTGCCAGAGGTCCTACAACCAGTTCCCATCCCTCCCAGCGTCGACCTGGCCATTGCAGCGTTGCTCGCTGCTATCAACCAGACCAACGCCCTCATCCTGCAGCAGAACCAAATGATAGGGCATGGGAGAAGAAACAGTCAAGGTCTCCCCCTCGGAGAAACCGACGACGAGACTCCCCCATCATATCTCCACCTAGGTGTGGCCTTCCACCAAGAAAGGAGAAGCGCGACGTTTCTTTCTTCAAGAAAAGAAATCGCACACCTCCCACGAAAGATCAAGACTCTCCTTCATCCAAGAAGAGGAAAAACGACCGTCAAATCAATTGCGCTCGATTACCTTTGCCCGAACCAAGACAGAAGTGGAGGAGCTCCTCCCCCCCCCCCCGGTGAGACTGAGATGATCGATGGGGTAGAAATTATCACTCCCCTTCTCTGTCTCCCGCGGATAGTGAAGACGACGAGCCCCGTGGCCCGTTGTCAAGGGAAATTATAGAATCCCAACTTCCTGTCGGCCTGGAGAAGCCACCTCTGTTGGAAACCTACGATGGAACGATGGACCCCGACGAACATATTGAGAAAATTGACGCTTTCCTCGATTATCGAGGAGTCAGAAGGGACATCAAGTGCATATTGTTCCCAACCATTCTCAGAAAGGGAGCAATGTTTTGGTACAAGAGTCTCCTTGACGAGTCTATCACCTCCTGGAAGCAGCTTGGGAGGATATTTTCGAGGCACTTCACCATCTCTCTTTGACACCCTAAGTTGGAGGCTTCGCTCGAAGCAATCATCCAAGGCAGAGATGAATCTCTGTGGGCATACATTGAACGCTTCAACAAGGAAGCAGTGCAGGTCTCCATGACCGATAACATGTAGAAATATCTCCTTGAGTACGGGCTCCGTCCCCACAGCAACTTTGCCAAAGCTGTGGGCATTGAATCGTCAACCACACTCGACTACTTCCTCCTCAAGGCCCATGCATACATCCAATACGAGGATAAGGAAGTCGTCAACAATGCCACAGAATCGAGGCACATAGAGAGTGCTAAGAACTCGAATAATGACGAGCCCTTGACATCCCGTCGGGGAGAAAAGAAACGGGAAGATAGGTCCCAAGACTCCAAGGACTACAAGGGGCCATCTGGTTTTTCCACGACTACACCCCTCTGACTACCTCAAGGGAGTGTATTCTATCTGAATGCGCCAATTCCAAATTTAAGCAGGCCGGGGTGCACTTCCTCTGACAAACACCTTCTAAACCGGGAACCGACAATAGCAAATATTGCAGGTTCTACAAAAGCCACATGCATAACACTGAGGATTGCATTCATCTCAAGGATGCAATCGAAATACTGATTCGAGATGGCCACCTCAAACAATACAAGAAGAAGAAGGGCGTCCACGAAGAAGCACCAGAAACTAAAAACGTCAAAGAAGGGAAGGAGTCCCCCGACATCAACGCCATACCGGTTGCCATGAGCATCTTACGGCCGAAAGATTTCTACTACCCGAACATGGAGAATGTCCCACTATACTTATCCTCTCACACTCCTTGGGAATCGTTCCCCGCGACTATGGTCATCTTCCGTAGGGGATTCAACAGGCACACCATTGGGTCGGTGAAAAGGAGGTTCGACCAGCTCATCGAAGCTAACTCGGACATGGACACCACGCTGGACAAATTTCGAGGAGGCTCTCATCCCATCGCTTTTTACAGGGAGGAAGTGCCGGGCGGAGCCCCGAATTTGACCATCCCACTACTTGTGAGAGCTCGCATGGCGAATTTCGACGTGCGACAGATACTGGTCGATCAAGGCAGCTAAGGGGACATCATGTACACCTAGTTGTTCACCACCTTGCAGCTGAATGAAAGCCATCTGACCCCGTACGTAGGATCAGACCTCTAGGGCTTTAATGGAGCCAGCACGAAACCCTGAGGATATGTTGAGCTGATCGTCACCTTCAGGAGAGGGGTAACGGCCAGAGCCATCAAGATCCAATTCCTAGTGGTGGATTTCCCATCTCTCTACCAGTGTATCTTCGGGAGACCCACTCTTGTCGAATTCGTCGTAATTCCCTCCACCATGCATCTCAAAATGAAGTATTACACCATCGAAGGTTTGGTCGCCACCCTCCACGAGGATATCCAAGTAGAAAGAAGGTGTTTTGGAGCTTCAGCCAGGGGCCTCAGTTCCATCAATGTTCAACCTCGAACGACCACCGGAGCCGCACTGCCCTCCATCTCTGAGGAAGTCAAGCCACTGCCGAGGGTCGACATCATCGACCTCGACAGTCACTTCTCCAAGGAAGATCATGCCGAGCAAAGAAATAAGGTAAAGGTTCCCATGGTCGAAGGCGAAAGTTTGACCCCCTCTGAAGATTGCAACAAACTCTCGAGTCACGCACGACCAATCCCGGACAGAGACTTCGAGCTCGTTCCCCTCGGAGAAGATCCCACCAGAGGAGTGAAGAATGGAGCAGACCTCCCCGAATTGGAAAAAAGAAAACTCAAAGCTTGCCTAAGGGAGAATGCTGATCTATTCGCCTGGAGTGCGGTCAAGATTCTCAGATTAGATCCAGAAATTGTATGTCATCACTTGACTATAGATCATGCCCTCAAGGTGGTCGCCTGCGTAAAAGAAAACAGTCCTCCAAAAAAGTAGAGGCTGCAAAACTAGCTGTGAAAGACTTCCTAGAGGCACATTTTATTTCTGAATCCCAGTACGCAACCTGGCTCTCAAATGTAGTTCTTGTGAAAATATATAATGGAAAGTGGCGCATATGTATTGATTATACTGATCTAAATCGGGATTGCCCGAAAGATGCTTATCCCTTCCCAAATATTGACAAACATGTCGACAACTCGACCGGTTTCAAATTGGTATCATTTATGGATGCATACTCTGGGTATAACCAAATCCCAATGGCGAAAACGGATAAAAAGTACACCGCTTTCAAGACCAAATCGAGCAACTATTACTACAATGTAATGCCCTCCGGCCTAAAAAACATGGGCGCTACATATCAGCGCATGATGAACAAAGTTTTTCGCAATGAGATAGGAGACATGCTCGAAGTCTATATGGACGACATGATCGTCAAGTCTACGGAAGAGCTCAACCATGCCCACCACTTAAAGAAAGTGTTCGAGCAGGCTCAAAAGTGCCGGATGCGATTCAAACCGGAAAAATGTACCTTCGACGTACGGGCAGGAAAGTTCCTTGGATTCTACCTAACAGAATGAGGCATGAAGCAAACCCCGAAAAATATCGGGCATTTTCTGAATTTCCGGCGCCCACCTCGAAAAAGTCCATTCAAATCCTAAACGGCATGCTCACTTCTCTCTCTCTCTCTCTCTCTCTCTCTCTCTCTCGATTCGTGGCAAAATCCGCACAGCACGCACTTCTCCTGTTAAAACTCCTCTGCAAGGAAGCTGCCTTCGAATGGACGCCTGAATGCGAGCAAGACCTCATTCACTTAAAACGAGTGCTATAATAGCCGCCGGTCCTTTCTCGAACTGAGTAAGAAGAGGTCCTCTACCTCTATCTGGTCATCGCCTCCGAGGCGATAAGCACATCACTGATTAGAGAAACTTCAGAGCGACAAAACCAATTTATTTCACAAGCAAGGCCCTCTAAGGCCCGAAGGTGAGATGTTAACAAATCGAAAAAGTAGCTCTAGCCCTCGTTAATGCGGCGAGGAGGCTCATACACTACTTCCTAGCCCACACCATAATTGTCCGAACAGACCAGCCAATAAAGCAGCTGCTCGAAATACCAGACATGACCGACAAAATGTTAAAATGGTCCTTAGAGCTCTCTAAATTTGATATACAATACGAGAGAAGGAAAGCCCTTAAGGCTCAGGCCTTGGCCGACTTCGTAGCTGAAATGACCTCGCCCGCAGACCCCGACGGATCACGCCAATAGATAATCTTCGTCGACGGCGCCTCCAATTCAACAGGGAGTGGCACTGGCATCATATTGGGAAACGAAGAAGGGAACCTAATCGAGGTCTCCCTTGCATTATCTTTTCTGACCTCTAAAAATCAGGCCGAATACGAAGCATTCCTAGAAGGCGTACGACTGGTCGGAGATCTGGGAACCGAGGAGGTAAAAATATTCACCGACTCTCAACTGGTCGCCTCTCAAGTTCGAGGCGAATATCAGGTCAAAAATGATCAACTCGCTGGATATTGGGCCCTAGTACAGGAGGGGAAAATAAATTTAAATACATGGATTTGTAGCATGTTCCCCGCGAGCATAACACCTGCGCAGATATCCTATCTAAGCTGGCAAGCACGAAGAAGAAAGGAGGGAATAAGTCGGTAATACAGGAAATCCTTCCTCGATCGAGCACCCAGAAACCACCCTCTACCTTAGAAGTGTTTGCCATCAGTGACAGCAATTGCTGGATAACCCCCATACACGATTACCTCACTAAAGGAAAACTCCCCAACGACCCGAAAGAAGAGTTTGTTGTCAGACGAAGAGCTTGCTCGTACGTCTTGGTCTAAGGAAAACTTTACAGGAGAGGATTTTCCATTCCCTTTCTCAAGTGTGTCGACCGAAGTGGTGCGGATCATGTCTTGCTCAAAATCCACGAGGGTATTAGCGGCCAACACCTAGGCAGAAGATCCCTCGGAAGAAAAGCTTTGCGAGCGGGATATTATTGGCACACCATGCAACACGACGCGAAAGAGCACGTGAAAAAATGCGACAAATTCCAATGACATGGAGACATGAATTTAGCTCCTCCCAACGAGCTCAAATCCCTCTCCTCTCCTTGGCCCTTCGCCTGGTGGAGATTGGATCTCCCCGGTCCATTCGTGGTCGGAACCAATCAAAACAAATATTTTATCATAGCGGTTGACTAATTCACCAAATGGATAGAAGCCGAAGCTTTGGCCAAAATCACCGCCCAAAATGTCCTTCACTTCTACAAAAGAAACATCCACACTCAGTTCGGCATCCCACAAGCAATAGTCACCGATAACGGAACTCAGTTCACAGACCACACCTTTCATGAATTCATCGCCAAACTAGGCATCACCCAACACTTCGCCTATATCGAGCATCCCCAGACAAACGACCAAGCCGGATCCGCGAACAGGGTAATACTCAGGGGCCTCAAGTGAAGATTAGACGAAACCAAGAAAAGATGGGTCGAGGAGTTACACAGTGTACTCTAGGGATATCGAACAATGGCACACTCGTCAACCAGGGAGACCCATTTCCGACTAGCTTATAGGACGAAGTCCGTCATCCTTGTGGAGATTGAAGAACCCTCTAGATGAGCTGAGCCTCCCCCAGACGAGGAGATAAACGACATCACCCTTCGAGGGGAACTGGATCTAGTAGAAGAAATCAGAACATGAGCGGCCCTATGAGAGGCCTCACTCAAACAAAAAATAGCCATGCGCTACGACTCCAATGTCATACGATGAGAGTTCGAGGTCGACAACCTTGTCTTAAAGAGAAATTGCAAATAATCTCGTGAGGGCAACTCGTAGCAAAACGGGAAGTTCCTTATCGCATCTACGTGAAAATGGGGACTGGAGCGTATTACTTGGAAAACTTACAAGGGGAACAACTCGTTCGATCATGGAACACTGAAAAGCTAAAATAATATTACAGTTAAAAACATTATGCAGTCGGCGAGTTTGGTCGACAAGACAAACTCACCCAGGCCCGACCATGCGTGCATGCCTAAGCACAAGCGTAACACCCAAAATATTCAAAAGGGGCGAAGCTCGGCTCTTATAATGAGTGCATCATCAGCCCGACATGGATAACTCGATCAAGATCCATAGTCCTCGTGCCACGACAGTAGAACGCTTGGCTCACAACAGGAAGTTTACGCCACCGAACCTAGGTCCCTCAAAACAGGACCTGAGTTCCGGCCCATGCCCGATATTCACCCTGGCCATTTGATTAGTTTCCCCATACTGGAAAGCATACGAACTAAACGAGTAAATCCCCTATACAAACTCTTGGAAAAATTCAAGATGTCCCAAGCAGACAAGTTTATCAATAAACATGCAAACACAAGTTAAGTATTCAGAATAAACGACCACCATGGCCGGAAAACTAAAAGAAACGACCACCTGGGCCGCTATTATGCGAATATTACAACAAATGAGGCCTTTAACACCCCATCCAAAAGAATAAATTTTTGGCTTCAGAGACCAGACTTGTTCAGATATTACATAAAAAGGCAAAAGCCCGGAGAAACAAAATTACAACAATACGGCACGCAAGCCGGAATAAATAAAAGAACTAGCAGTCACCCTTCAGTCTCTTCCTTGACGATGGGAGATAACTGGGCAGGACCCCCGACGGGTTGAGCAACAAACTCTTTGAGGTAATCAAGGACCATAATTTTACCAGCAACCACATAATAGTTGATCCCCATTCCTGAAGTGTTGAGTTCGACCTTGGGGTTCAACACGTGCATCTTCTTCACCATGTTTTAAAACTCCCCTCAGAGGCAACCTGGGCATCATCCACTGCCAGTTGAAAACGAGAAACAAGCTCGGCCCGAGTCTTTATATCTTTCGTGTCCTCTGGCTCATCTTCAGCAGACGTCACCTTGGTGGTCAGGACCGTTACCTTCTCCTCGAGATCTTTTTTCTTGAGTAATAAGATCCTGCGTTCCTCAGAGAGTCTCCCTGATTCTTCCTCGGACAGTTTCTGGGCCTTTTCCTCCTCGATCTAGGCCTTCTCGCTTGCATCCAACTTGGCCTGAAGATTCTTCAACTCGGCCTCCTTGGAGGAACTCCCCTCGGTATAGGCAATGGCCATCTCCATAATCCGTATTAAACCACTCGCATCCTACGCTGGCATCACTCTCTTCTCTGGGCAGCCCAAGCCCTCGAGATGAAGGGATTTGGCCTGAGGATGGCGAAAAGTTGCACCCTCGAAGAAAGCTTTCTCCAGCCAGCAAGGGGAAGGTCGTACGTCCCTTTCCCCTTATCCCCGGTCAGATTGACACTTCCCTCAGCATGCAACCTCTTCGCTTTCAAAGATACAGAGTCTGGAGAGAGAGAGAGAGAGCTATCGTAGTTTGTACCGAAGACGAGTCGCTCGATCCTTAAGTAGGAGCGACTCCCGAGCCAGCCCGGGCATCCTTCTGAGCCTTCCTCGCTCTAGCAGTAAGAGTTTTGGCTATGCGCTCCTGGGAGGGATTCATGCTATCTGCAAAATAAACAAAAAGAAACATAGTTAGCAAACGAGGAGTCGAATAAGCGACGATCGCATACAACTATTCAAAACATAAATACCCAAATACTTGACGGAATCCTCGCTCCCGAGGAGCTCCTTGACGATTATAAGGCCCGACTTGTATACAACCTCCCCGTTCTTGTCGATCACCGGCCTACCTCATCAGTCCACTCGCTGGACACGAGGGATCTAGGCCACAAAAGCAGTCAAGACGGTGAAGCTCTCCTGGTCCTTGACTGTGATCTCCCCATCCCTCCAGATGTAGGAACCCAAATCGTTATCAAAGTGCTTCCTCGTCCACTGGAACGGGAACTTGTAAACCAGTTTTACCACAGGGTCTCCTAGCTCGTTCAAACAGGGAGTACCATCCTCGTTATGCGCCAGTACGGTCCTAAAAACATTCAGCATCGCCTTGCTCGAAGAAGGCTGCACCAGTATATATTTGTCCTTGAAGTGACGAACGAACTCCAGATAGGCTTTAAACAGCTTCCCGTTGCCTTGCTTCAAGGAAACCCATCCCCATTTACCGTCGATCTTGCTCCTCTTGAGGTGAAAGCAATATAAGAACAAGGGAATGGTAGCCCATATCTTCAAGTAATCACAAACTATCTCGAACGCTCGCATGAACATGATACCTTTGGGTGAAATTGGGAATGGGCCGCCCGCATATGCCTGAATACGGCCACCTCAAAATCCGAGAAAGGGAGCCGAAGACCCATTTCCCGAAACATGATGTCGTACATGGGAATCTTCCTTCTGTCGTATTACGAGCAGATCTTGCTCTCTTTCCCAGGAATATACAGCGACCACTCTCCCTGGTTTCCTTCCTCTTGAGTATACACCTCAGTAAAAACATCATCCCGATGCTCGAAGAAATAAGAGGTCCAGTCCCAAGGAACATTCGTGACCCAAGCCCGCGGATCCACTTCGTCCCCGGGGGGAAACAGGCAACCTTGATCGGCGGAGGCCATCTCCATATCGCCTACCCCACTTACCGTTCCGGCTGATTCAGCTCATCTCTGGAAATCTCCAGTATGCTCGATGAGCTACTCGTCTCGTCCGAAGAACTTCGTGAAGATCCATAAGACTCACTCGAGAGGTCAATCTGGGCGTTGTCAGTCATAGTACCTGAAAATCAGAGGATGAAGATCAGTTTGACATCAATTCTAGAACCACCCTTCCACCGCTAAATCAAGTGAAAGGGCGCTGATAAACGAGGATCGAGCCCTCAACCAGAAACCCTCACTAAGGAGCATAAATAGACAGAAGTCTGAAAAAAATGACCTAGATCTAAAAAGGACCGTCTACGATGCATCATGAAATGCCTGGGGAAGATCCACGGCGGCTACGACGATTCTAAACCACAGAACCACCGCCTGCCACCAGCACTCCCCAAGGGCGTCCTAACAAACAGAATCCTAAACCATAGCAGCATGCATTTCTAGGAAGAAAATCCCAAAAATTTGAACTACTGAAAGCAAACGACAACGAAAAACTAAAATCTTACCAATTAAAGAAAAAGGAAGGCTAAAAATAGCAGCAGCGAGCAACGAATCTCAAGAAACGACAGTGGTCGACAGACGAGCGATTACGAGCAGTTGAGAGAGAGAACTAAAAACACAAAACTCCCTACTCATCTCGTATTTATAGTCGGGACCATCCGCGTGTGTGAGACACACGCCTGGGAAACCCTAGGGTCGTCATCATTACACCCTAGCCCCTAGGCCATCATTTTTCCGCTTCGCCAGCACGTTACCCGAAACACGCTACCTCTTCAAGTTGAAGGCTTCTAACGACCAACTCCTTATCTCCCTGCGAGAAAGGCGCAACCGGCGATGCTCATTCTCCCCGTAAGATGCGCCCCGTTCCACGAGTAGGTGTTAAAGTCATCACTCTCGTGACTAGAAGCAACGACATTGGGGGCTACTATTCTGGACTTGCCCGACAACTAGAATAGACCTAGTCTAGACCTTTCTTTCAGCACGACCCATATGTCCATGGCCCGAATCTCCCCCGCTCTCCGCCGGGAAATATCGACCCTTTGCCCTCCCAGACCGGCACTAACCTAAGATGATCGACGAGCACCTCTCAGTCTGCCCGACCTCAAGCCGTGCAGGCAACCAGAAACCGACCACACCGCTGCCCGTAACTTACCTCCTCCTCGGAACCAACGGCTAGTTACGGGCACATCTGCCCGGTTGTCAAAGTCCTGACAGTTACCTATTTTTGCGGACCCGTATATCCAGGCGAAAAAATAGGAACCAATGGTCATGCGCTAGGGGAATTATATAAATCCTCACACTTGTGAGGGCCAGGTATCAAATATTCACTATTTACCACCAATACCTTAACACTTTGCTTGTATCTCTTTGCTCTCACTCTTACTTGATCGTTGGAGTGCCTTGCAGGTACAACCCCTTTTTTTCCTCTTCGACGTCACAACCCGACTGCAGATCATCGCCCAGCCACCTTGCAGGTTCTGATCAATCGTTAAGATCATATATATATATATATATATATATATATATATATATATATATATATATATATATATATATATATATATATATATATATATATATATATATATATATATATATATATATATAAGGTACTACATCTAAGGGTAATAATGAGTTTTTGTTAAAATAATAAGAGTATAAATGGAAGAAAAAGTCACAAGTTAAAAGCTACAAGCTTAAAAGTTACGTTAAACACTACAAGAAAAATCTTGTTTAGCTAGGTGAATTTTCCAGGTGAAATACCTAGACATTTCTTGGGGAGAAACCCCTGGCAAAGCGTAAAATCAAAAAACAAAATTGAAAAGCTACATTGCTTGGGAATGCCCCTGGCAAATATTAAGGAGATATTTTTTGAATTTTTAATTTTCATATTGCGAGGGGTAACCCAACACACAGTGAAAATGGCGCCAATAGTATTTTTATTTGCAAGGGGAAACCCCTGGCTAAATATATTCTTCTGTCATTTGTTATCGAAGAAAAAAAGCGTGTCAGGGGGTTTGCAATTTGCGAGGGGCTTCCCCTGACTAAAAGTGATTGTCAGGTAGCTTGGAGAGTCGCCTGACAAATTGTTCTGTTATAAAGTTTTCCTATGTTAGTCCCATTATTGCTTTTATTGAGAATCGTTATTGTCATTATTTGTATAATAAATACAATAAGTCTTCATTTTTCCATCCAACCACCGAGTTTCTTCCTCAGTTAATTTTCTCCCCATTTTTTCCTTCTCATCCATATTTCTTCTTCCTTCCGATCTTTCAATCTTCAAAGTTAAATCCACATTTCTTACAGAAACTTTTTTTCATCTCATTTCTATTTCTACGTACTGTTTTTGTCATCTAAATGTACTAATATTTTTACATATTGTGTGCAGATTTTCTCATTCAATGTACATTTTTCTTTGTCTTTTTTTAATAAATTATAGTGATATTAACAATTCTAGTTTTTTGGTGCTAGATGCTGATGTTACTTTCGAAGCGCCAAAAACATGTTTGGCAAGTTAACCACATCCAAAAAGGCATTCAAAAATATTGATTTATGTTTTGTATTGATATTATTTAATATTTGTTATTGATGCTTGTTATGATATTTATTTATTGATTGAGTTTAATAAAAATAGAGTTTAGTAACAAACACTATATTATTTTATATTATTTTTAAATTATTATAAAAAACAGTTAAGTAATATAAAAAATATAGAATAAAAATGTTATTTTATTTTCAAAATTGATTTTATTTTTGTTTAAAACAGTATAAAAATTTAAAATATTATATAATTTCGAAAATTGAGGGGCACTCCAAGCAAATTAGTTAGGTGACAAATTCTGATAAATAATTTGCGATCACTTGTTTAGCTAGGAGATCTGTCACCTCACAATTTTCTGTTTTTGTGAGACTTTTTGGTTTTGTGAAGAATTTAACTCCTGGTTAAACAAGATTTTTCTTGTAGTGAAATAGATTTTTTTTAAAAAAATTAAAATTTAATAAGAAAGCTAAAAGCTAAAAGTTAAAAATAGTTATCAAACAAACTTTTATTTATTTATGTGAAACTGAAAAATTAAAAATTAAAATTCTTTTTTTGGTCTTACCAAACAGATCCTTAATCATCTAACTAACTGATATTGAACATTGACCAATCCATGAAAAAGCTATCATGACATTAGTCACACAATTTAGTAACATTTAGCACAGGTGTAAATGAAACATTTCCAAAACGCCAGTACTATATTATTTTAAATG